>CM035111.1:64969937-65351397 GCA_020205505.1 Panax japonicus | reverse complement strand
TTCTCCGGAGTCAAGTTCAAAGGTTGAGCACAAGCAGGAGAGATAAAAGAATGGGTAGAACCGGTATCTAATAAAGGTATAAACTTCGCAAGAGTTTATGATTAGTATACCCGTGATCACCTCGTTCGGGTTCCTCCCATTTTGGCTAGTGAAGACAAACGCTCTTTCAGGAACTATTGACTTTTACTTGTTCGAGACAACCTTTGGAGTCACCATTGTGACGCCCCCAAATCCGGGTATCTTCCAACTCGACAGATGGTGCTACACGGTACTACCATTCACACATACATTCAATTGAAAAGTCTCAAAGGAATGAATATGTCTTCTATATATTCAAAATAATATTACATTTTCCCAGGTTCTTTATAGCCCATACATTCATTCTTGTCATAATATTCAATATATTACAAACATTCACCTATACTACATAAGTAATCTAAGAGTTTGTCTTTGCCTTGCCCTTATCCTTACTTGAGCCTTCGGTCCGTTTGATCTTAGCTGTGTTCATATGGTTCAAGAAAGAGTGATCATAACTAGCTCATCAAGTACTACAATTCTAATAAACAACATGCTTGAAACATAGAACTCGTATATCTTCAATAACTAAACAATAGTTATGAAGTACTATCGTTAATTTAAAATAGAACTTCTTTTCATTTAAAACGTTTTACAACAACAATATTCAGTAAAACATCAATTTTGGTCCAAGACCTTGAGCATTTCATAAGTTCTTTTGAAAAGGACGTCCCGGCACTAAGTCCGTAAGTCCGACATTACTTACGAGCACGTCTAGGTGATCAGCATATAGTACTCTATGTTGATCAATACTACATTCATTAAATGTGTATACGTTTAAGTTGTGGCAACCTTACGTGCCTGTCGTTAAACGACAAAAACATTTTAACATACTCAATCTTCGTTTGAAACCACACCAATATAACTCAGTAAACAATAATCATGCTTGATCAAACCAATAATTAAGTCTAGCCGAAAGAATTTGGCTTTGACTTCATTATTGAAGACTTTATGCGAAAGAATACATGAATTTCAAAGCTGTCCAGATTGCATGACTGAAACAAAGGGGTGAGAATACTTGCCTTTAGCGTCTGGCTTACTGTTTATCACACATACACTTTAAGTCTCTAAGTCTCTATAATTCGATGATCACATAACGTACCACAATTAGGTCATATAGTAATCAAGTAGGTATACTACTATATCTATCTACCCTTCTCCTCTCAATCTAATCATGACTTAGATTTCATTATTATTGTTCCGGTCTTTTCGTAATTTGTTTCATTACATTCATGATTGACTTACTTATCTTCACCTTTAGACAACATAAATAAAGCGTTTAACATACCCTACAATACCTTATTAAGTTCCTCAATTTATTATTACTGAGTTACTGTTCATGCTATACTTGTAAACCTTCATCACTGTCCAAACCCTAGGGTTGGCGCTGCGGCGCCACCATTTCCTCTTTAAGCTGCGCTGCGGCGGGAATTAGCAGTGGGTACAGACCGGACTCAGCTCTGCGACGCGAGTCTTTGTTCTTCATGTCGCGCTGCGGCGCGAAAGTTCAGTAGGTTTAGACAGTGTGTTCGGCGCTGTGGCGCCATCTTTTGGCCTTGGGTTGGCGCCGCGGCGCCAACTCTGTGCCTCAGAAAATTTATAGCTTTTGAAATTTTTTGTGAAATTCCCGGACGCATAACTTCTTCGTTATAAGTTCGAATTGGCTTGTTCAAGAGCCCACAGTTCACAAATTACATACTCTATGCGTTCATACAAGAATTTTATCTATTTGACTTCGTTTGCTAAAATTTCACCTATTAGTTCATTTTTAACGAAAACGATAAACGTTCGTGAACGTTCAACACTCGTTTCTTCGTTCTAAGTCAGAATCCAGCCATTTTCCGAGTTCTCAACTCTATAATGCCAAATATGACTTGTCCTCCATTGAAAACCAACATTTCTTACTTCAAACACAAAATACGACGTCCATTCCGAGAATTTCACGAATTCGACGATTATCATCCAATCGTGTGAATTCTGGCGAAACCTCATTACTAATGATTTGATTATCATTCTAAATATATTTTAATCATCATAATGAATATTTCAAGTTACTTATTACACCAACTTATTATCAAAGTAAATTTTGACTTATTCTCATAAGTTATGACTTAATCAACTTCTAAACTACGAATTCCATTTCTTATGACTTAATACGGACTTAAGTCCATCAATCAATGTTCTCGTACCATATTGAACATACTAACATCATATAACAATCAGAAGATTATCAACTTATTTAGGTTCTAGTTGCTTATTCACAACTTATTCGGCTTAAGATTCATTCATTAATCACTTCTTATATGTTCTTATCATATAAGTTCATTAAGCTACACTTCTCTATAAACCTTATTATGGTAGAAATAGACTAATAGCATAGGATAATTTACCTTTGATGACTTAAGTCTTCTTCTTCTTCTTGAAAGAAATATGAAAGTCTAACTTAACTTGCTTATTCTTGACTTATTCTCTCTAACACTTAAGTTGCTTTATATTGGAAGTTGATAGTATTTTGAATAATGAACAAATGTCTAGTAAACTTCTCCTATTTATAGGAAACTCAAAGTTAGGGCATAATGGTCTTTATGTCATCCCACCTCCTTATTAACCTCCTTACTATTCATTTACTTAGGCAATTAAGTCTACTTGCTAGCCACTCATCTTTCTTGCTCATCACATAACAAATCCTATACTTGGCCATTACATAAAGTACTTGATCATCAAGTCTAACCCACATTCATCTTGGTTTGCTCCATGGATCATGGCTAACCCATTGGGCTTGCTTAATTAATCTAGCTAATTCTTATTGGGCTTGCATTACATTAGTTTGGACTCTTAATTAACAAACACTTGGGCTTGCATATCACTTCCTATTGAACTTCTACCAATATGGTAATAATCCTACAAGTCCATTCCTTTTAATTAAAAACCTTGATATATATACTATACGTATAATTCTCGTATGCTAGCTTGTATACTAATTCGTAATATACGTTATTCCATTCTCCATTCTTAATTGTATAATACGTCGTATTATACTTGCATTCAATACCTCGCATAATGTCTACGCATCATACGATTAATACTTTCTCTTCTTAACACTTAATATTCCTAACGTTCTCAAATTAAGTCCACATGCGAAATATTGCGTTTTTTCATACTTAGATTATTATTACATAATCCATATCACCTTAATATTATAACATTACGTATTTCTCAAAAATTTAAAAATAATTCCCGAGCGGAAATCGATGAATAGTATTTTTTGAAAAATTTCTCGAAAAACTTTTATTTTCATTTTAGAAATTCAAACACTTTAATTCATTTACGTAGTTAAAATACTACGACGTTATGACGTTTCCAGGTTATAGAACGACATTCATCTTATCACACGTAATAATAATAAATAATATAATTTTATTCATTAATAAAAGTATTTACAAGGGTTCGATTTTTCGGGGCGTTACACTCTCTCCCCCTTATAAGGATTCTATCCCTAGAATCTCGCTATATATATATAAAAATTACATATACAATGAGGGTATTTCTTTTTCATCATTTCTTCCAACTCCCACATTACTATCTTCTGCATCGTGGTTCTTCCATATCACCTTCACGTAAGGTATGACTTATTCCGCAGAACTTGTTCTTTTCTATCGATAATTCGAATCGGCGTTTCTTCGTACGTTAAGTCCCTCTCAATATGAAAGGCTCATATTCTATCACGTGCTTATAATCTGGCTTATAAGGACGTAACACAGATATATGGAACACATTATGTATTCGTTCTAGGTCTGGAGGTAATGCTACTATATAAGCTACCTCACCCACCCATTTTAATACCTCAAAAGGTCCTATAAACCTCGAACTTAGCTTTCCCTTCTTTCCAAAACGTATCTTTCCTTTTCAGGGAGATACTTTTAGAAATACGTACGAACCTACATCAAATTCTCTATTCTCTCTATGCGAATCTGTAAACTTCTTCTGTCTGTCTTGAGCTGCTAGAAGACGTACTTCTATCATCTTGACAATATCCACTGTTTGCTGCACCAATTCTGGTCCTAGCATTCAGCGTTCTCCTACCTCATTGATAAGTGGTATTTATACCTACTTATTGAATACAAATTCATGCCAACTATGCCCATCTCAAGTACATTTTATTGTGTTTTAGTTGCAATTCATGATATTTTATATTGCATTTACTTAAAAACCCTTTTGGTGAATAAGTGCAGGAATGAGCTTAATTTTGGTGTAATAGAGGGCACGAGGCTAATGGATGTGTGTAGGCGAGGCACAAGCAGGAGATATCATGGCAAGAAGGTCAAATGAAGCAAAGAGACCAAGCATGGAAGAAAATTAAGCATGAATGAACAAGTAGCAGCAGTATGACAAAAACAAAACCAGAATCTGCAGATTGTAAGCCGCGCGACAGAATAGCCTTGAGAGCGCGCGCCTGCACGAGTACTCGGCTGGAGAGCATTGCCTCTGCAAGATTCGCTCCCACGCGAGGAACATATGGAGGGGTGCTCGGCCGCGCGCGATGCTAAACCTGTGTATTATTTTATTTTAATTTTTAATTAAATGAGTTGTAATTGGATTAAAAACGATTTTGAGTGGTGTCAAAAAGAGGATTGATAACTTTTAGCATATTTTTTCATCATAGAAACTAGGGTTTACACTGTGAGGGAGATTCCAACGTAGAACGAAGCCCAAAACGTCTACTTCTCTAATTCTTTTTGGATTCTCTATTGCAGTGGATTAGTATTTTATTTTGCTGGAATATTATGAGGATTTGAATGTTATCATTGGTTTATATTCACAATTGGGTTTGATCGTTCTATCTTTCATCTTACAATTGTTTGCTTTGTAATCATGTTTAGCATTGATCCCATAATGGCTTTGGTTCAGCTATGAACTAAACACCATTATGGGATTCTAACGGATTTTAATATGTAGTTTGGTTGCATGCTTGAATGCTAGAGCTGTTTTGCATATCATGTGGGAATTCTATACGTGATTGTTTTGCCATGTATGAATGCCTGATCACCATTCGTTTCAGTACTTGTATGGAATTGACAATGAACATGCGAGAATGGATTGTAATCATGATAGCATGCGAATATGGGGACTGTTTTATATGGCTTGCGTATTTTGTGAACCAGATAGACATATACTGTTTCACCGTATGAGTTAGAGTAAGGGCATTGTGCTTAAATTCAGTATAATTGCAATTTCACACAGACCTATAGTGATTTTGGTTGCATTGATGATTTCATGGAGTATATCATCTGTGGATGTTGTGTAAGTAGGTATAGTGCATCGAAAAATGGTTATAACTCTATTCGTACTCTAGACTATTTTCCTATGATATGTGAACACTTCTTGCATGATAGTGGCGATTAGACGAAGTATTAAATGAAGTTAGGATCCCATTATTTCCAGATTTGATTTATTCCATTAGTATTCTTATTTTTAGTTGTTATTAGCAATTAGATTAACTCATCAATTATAGTTAATAGTCTAGGCTTATGAATATAGTGAGTTAATTGATGCATAGTGTAGTAGCCCCGAATCCAGATCCAAATCCCCTCGGATCCGGTATACTATTTCTATAACTATTTGCGGAAGATATAAACCTAAATTGTTTATACATTACATTACACACTATTTTCCCCAAGGTCGAGTAACCTTAACTTATACACAAATCATAAACTATTTATCACACAACAATATTTATCAAAGTATACTATTACAAACTAGCCGCACATTTTATCCCAAGCCGGACTTGGCATTATCTTTTCCTGTATCCGAACGCATTTACCTTATCTGCAATATTTTATCATGATATAGCAAGGATGAGCATGAAAGTTGCCCATCAAGTTTAAATACAACAATGTAACGATATATCATGATTGAAGAGTATGAATAATAAGCTGGCTATAATTCATCAATATAGTTGAGAATTATTACGAACAAACTTTTGACTGAACAAGTTTTAAACATGAACAAACATTTCTGAACCAACTGGTAATGAAGGTGATCAGCCTTTCATACCTGACTTATACATGCAAGATATACAAAATAAAATTTTCGTGGCAATCAACAATGATTAACCATCAGCTTGAATAAAATACTCTTATTAGAGTTAAGTACAAAGAAACTTGCATGAACCGTTGATTACCGCAACGCAATTTATAACGCTTTACCCGAAGACCTAATATTACTAATATAGATCTCCAATAATTAGAATAATATCATCACAGTATAATATTGTTATATATTTACACACAGAATAACCTAAACACATTACCACATAATCCTATCAGTCTATACAGCACATAAAACTAGGTATCAAGTCAAACTATTGCAGTCTGAGTTGAAACCGACACAATTCAATCATCCCGACGGTCTAGTCGGACAATACTCGAGTTTAAGTTCAATTAAACTCTGCTTAAATGCTTAACAATTATCACAGATAATTTCTTATCAGACAAAACATTTTTTCCTAGGCTCGTAATAATTTTCGGATAATTATTACCATTTATCAATATTTTTCAATCCTTAAAACCGGATTTAAATGAATTAAATACCACATAATACCTTAATCATTAATATTTATTTAATATAAAATATTAATGAAAATCATACCATAATATTATAATATATTTTATAATATCACAAAGTATTTTTAATACCTTAAATCATAATTTTATGATTTTAAACACTTAAATCCATTATCCGATAATTGCTATTAATATTAAAATATTAATATTTTCATGCCAAAATATCAAAAGTTATATTTTATAACTTAAAATATTTTTAGATCACTTAAATCATTTTTATATAATTTATAAAGCATTAATTCCATTTTTCCTTAATTTATTTAATATATCTATTAAATAAACTAATTATCATTAATATTGATTAATTAATGAAATTTATCCCAAAATATTAAAAGTCATCAAAAATAACTTAAAATATTTTCTTATACCATAATATTATTTTTCATGATTTTTAATGAATTAAAATCATTTTTAAATCATTTATTTAATTATTATAATTAAATAAATAAATACCATTTATATTCCAAAAATATTAAATATTTTCAAAATATACTTAAAATAATTAAAAACTATTTTTTAAGACTTTAAAATAATTTTTCATAATTTAATATGTATTTTTAATAATTAAAAACCATTTTTTTTCTATTTATTAAATAATTTCCGAAAATTAGAAATTAAAACTGTTACTAAAGGGCTATAACGACACTTTCTGTCGCTATAGGTGTTCTTGAGGATTTCCAAAAAATCTGTCAGAAGCCGAGGGGCTTGGTTTGACCACAATTAAAAAAGTGTTTTTGTTACTTTCTGGGTTGGTTAAAACTTTCAGATTGTAGTAATCATGTAACATTACAACCTCAAACTGATTTCATGGTCATTACAAAACCAAGATGCAAGATCCAAGCTCCAGAAAACGTTGTCAGACATGTTCTTCAAATTCTGGGTTTTCCAGATTTGAAGAACAGTCTTAGGTGCCTTCTATTGATCCTTGTAACGTGAATCCTGCAACTGGTTTTGGTGAACCATTGGTTCAATACTATAGACCACAAGACAAGGTACCATAATATATCACCAATATAGTCCAACAACAACATAAATAAGAGATCAGGGCCGGTCAAACTACATACAAAGATCTGTTCTTGAACATTTCTGGAAAACCCAGAAATGTTCTTGAACAGTTCGGTCAACAGTTGTTTGACCTCAAATTTCTACGATTTGGCTACGGATCTAGGTGATATGAAGGCATTAGTATATAGTCCTTCTATCAGGCTACAAGATACAAAACACAAATTAGCAAAACAAACTAAACACATACAAGATCCGAAGCCTGCAAAACCTTGTCAGATAACACGATGGGTTCTGGGTTACCCAGAATTCAATTTCTGTGAACGGTCAACGTGGTTTGACTGAGCATAAATGATGATCTAGACTAGATCTGACCCTGCTTCCAGTTGAAGAGTAAAGACCTCATGGCACACTACAAATTCATTACATAAAACACATAAAACACTTAACACAAACGGATCTAAAAGCCCTGACATTTGAATGTCAGACGACTTTTTTCCAACTTTTTCAGATTTTCTAAAATGCTAGATTCGAGCATCTAGGTGTTATGGATCCATGATCCAACAACCCAGATCTCTAATTGTCACCTTATAACACATATTTAACCAATAAACAACAACATTAAACATCAAAATCATAGATTTGCAAGGTTAGGGTTTTTATACCTCATTCATACTTGATTTTTGATTTCTGGTCTATGGATATGTTATTGGCTTGCTAGGAACTGATCAAGGTTCATCTTTTCTCTCTCTATCACTCTATATCCCGAATTTCTAGAGAGAGGAGGGTTAGGAGAAAAATGAAACATAAAGTGGCCATTCTCTCACTAAATCTCTTATATTTGTTGCCTTGTTGCTATGATCTGGCCAAATTTTGGCTGGATTCAGTGTTTGTAGCTCAAGGCTAGTACTAGGGTTGGTGAGCAACTCACCTTAGGGCAACCTTTGCAAGCAAGCTTCAATAATACAAGAATGGGCATTCTAGTCATTTTCCATTTTATTTTAATGGCATTTTTGTAATTGGCCAAACCCTTAGGGTTTAGGGTTTGGAAATTTTAGGGTTTAGGGTTTGGAGCATTTAGGGTTTAGATTTTAACCTTAGCTTTGTAATTTAATTTCTACATTTCCGAATTTCGGTTTTCAAAATAGAAAATTAACATTTTTAACTTATAATTAGTATTTACTGTGACAACCCGAGAAATTAGACAATTTATGAAAATCTTAAATGATTGATTTAAGGTCAAATAATAGACCTAGACAAAAAAATAAGTGTATGCGTTTAATGTTATTGAGAAGGAATTTTGAGGGTTTCAAAATTCTGTGAAGGATATAGGTGAATTATTCAGGATTAAGGATTTATGTTAATATGCTCTGTGTATATGGTTAATGATGTGTTCAGAACGTGGTAAGGGTCATGGGTTGATCAGATAAATTACATCTGTGAGAAACCCTAATTTTCAATTTATGGAACCCTAATTGTTCCGTCAGAAACCCTAACGCTCAATTGTGGTTTTAATTGCTAAAATTAGCAATGCTAATTAGGAAACCCTAATCCTAATTATTTCAATTTATGAGTAATTAGAAAACTCTAATCTAATTACGATATTTAATTTCTAAATTAAAAAAAAATTAATTTTTCTAGTAGAAACCCTAATTCAAGGGTTTTAAACCCTAATTCGCGATTTTGAACCCTAATTGTGCATTGATTGATTTAATTGCTTTATTAGCAATGTTAATTAGGAAATATAAATCCTAATTGTCAAGTTATTAGAAGCCCTAATCGGATTAAGAAATCTAATTTCTAAGATTGAATATTATTTTTATTTAAAACCCTAATATGTGGTTTTGAAATCTAATGTGCAATTATGGCCCTAAGTGCTTAATAAATTTTTTTTAATTAGGATAAATTAGTCCTAATTAGCAAGATTGATTCATGATTAGGAGATTATGGTATAATTAGGAAGCCCTAATTATAAGTTAGAAATTTAAAATTTTCTATTTTAAATTTAATTAGAGAATTTTGGAAATGCAAGTTGCTAAATCTTATAGGATTAAAACCTAAACCCTAAACTCTCAATGATCCAAACCCTAACCCTAAGGGTGTGCAACTCATGAAAATCTTAGAAATAAATGGAAAAAGACAAGAATGCCCTTTTATGTATTATTTTAGACAACTTACAAATCTAGCCAATATCTTGGGTTGGTGACCAACCCTAACCCTAACCTAGCCTAGAATGTGACTTTTATGTGCAACAAATCCAGCAAAATCAGCAACATGCCATGTACCATATCATATTAATAGAATTAGAGAGAGAATTGAGCTACTTTACTATTATTTTTCTCCCAAGCAATCCTCTCTCTAAAATTCAAAATTTGGAGTGAGGGAGAGTGAAAAGATGATCCATGATAAAGTTCTTAGCAAGCCAAGAAACAGAATCAAAAGTCAGAAATCGGAAATTTAGCATAAAAGGTATAAAATCCTAAAATTTCAAAATCTCTTGATTTTATGTTAATGTTGAAATTGATTGTTCAAAGTTGTGTAATAGGGTGTCAATTAGAGATCTGGGTTGTTGGATCATGGATCCATAACCCCTAGATACTCGAATCTAGTATTTTAGAAAATCTGGAAAAGTTGAAAAGAGTCGTCTGACATCCATATGTCAGACATTATAGATCTTCATCTGTTAATGTTTAGGTGTGTTTAATGTTATATATCTGTTCTCTGGTATATGTTCTTTAATCTGAGACTTGAATCAACCTCAGATCGTGTCTAGATCTTAAGATATATGCAGTCAAACTGCATTGACCGACGTTGACTGTGACGAATCTGGGTAACCCAGATTACCCAGAAATTTCTGACAACCCATTTGAATACTCTGATCTCGCGCGTGTATAGTTTTTCTGGCTAATTTGTTATTTTGATATTGTATCCTTACATGAGTACTACACATGTATGGTTTTATATTACTCCGATCATTATTAGGCTGAAAGATATGCTTGGTCAAACGTGGGATGATCAACTGCTCAAGAACATTTATGGGTAACCCAGAAATGTTCAAGAACAGTTCTTCTGGGCTACTTTGACCAGCTCTGATCTTGCATAGGAAATGTGTTTATGATGATATGATTCAATCTAAATGCTCACTGACATGACGACTATAGGATGGAATCACTCTAACACCAAAACAATTACAAGAACCATAATATTTGTGAGCTTAAAAATGCTGGGTCGACACTGTCTGGGTTTCTGGGTTACCCAGAAAACCCAGATATGTTCTGACAGTAAATTTAAAAGCTTAGATCTTGTTGATCGTTTATTGTATGACTAAGATGAAGGTTTATTCATGTAGTGTTACATAAACACTACATTATCAATACTTAACCTAGCCTAGAACATAAACAGATTGGATTTTATAATCGGTCAAACCACCCAACCCGATCACTGTCAAGAACACTCAAGAACACCTATAGCGACAGAAAGTGTCGCTATAGGCCTTTAGCGACAGATTATTTTTATTTTTCCGAAAATTAATTTAAAATTAGAAAAAATGGTTTTTAATTATTAAAAATACAAAATAAATTATGAAAAATTATTTTAAAGTCTGAAAAATAGTTTTTAAGTATTTTAAGTATATTTCGAAAATATTTAATATTTTTGGAATATAAATGGTATTTATTTATTTAATTATAATATTAAATAAATTATTTAAAAATAGTTTTAATTCATGAAAAATCATGAAAAATTATTTTATGGTATAAGAAAATATTTTAAGTTATTTTTGATGACTTTTAATATTTTGGGATGAATTTCATTAATTAATCAATATTAATGATAATTAGTTTAATTAATAGATATATTAAATAAATTATGGAAAATTAGAATTTATGCTTTATAAATCATATAAAAATGATTTAAGTATTATAAAAATATTTTAAGTTATAAATTATAACTTTTGATATTTTGGAATGAAAATATTAATATTTTAATATTAATATTAATTATCGGATAATAGATTAAAGTGTTGGAAAATCATATAAAAATGATTTTAAGGTATTAAAAATACTTTGTGATATTATTATAATATGATGTAATGATTTTCATTAATATTTTATATAAAATAAATATTAATGATTAAGGAATTATGTGGTAATTAATTTATTTAAATACGGTTTTAAGGATTGAAAAATGTTGATAAATGGTAATAATTATCCGAAAATTATTACGAGCCTAGGAAAAATGTTTTGTCTGATTAGAAAATTATCTGTGATAATGGTTAAGTGGTTAGACAGAGTTTAATTGAACTTAAACTCGATAAAAGTCCGACTAGACCGTCGGGATGATAGAATTGTGTCGGTTTCAACTCAGACTGCAATAGTTTGACTTGATACCTAGTCTTATGTGCTGTAAAGACTGAAATGGTTATGTGGTAATGTGTTTAGGTTATTCTGTGAATATAAATATAACAGTAATATACTGTGATGATATTATTCTAATATTGGAGATCTATATAATTAATATTAGGTCTTCGGGGTAAAGCGTTATAAATTGCGTGCAGTAATCAACGGTTCAGGCAAGTTTTCTTGTACTAAACTCTATTAAGAGTAGTTTCTTCAAGCTTATGGTTAATCATTGATGATTGCCACGAAAATTGTATTATGTACATCTTGCATGTATAAGTCAGGTATGAAAGGCTGATCACCTTCATTACCAGTTGGTTCAGAAATGTTTGTTCATGTATAATACTTGTTCAGTCAAAAATTTGTTCGTGCTAGTTCTCAATTATATTGATGAATTATAGCAAGCCCATTATTCATACTCTTCAATCATGATATATCGTTATATTGTTGTATATAAACTTGATGGGCAACTTTCATGCTCACCCTTGCTATATCATGATAAAACATTGCAGGCGAATGCGTTTGGATACAGTAAACGGTTAAAGTCAAGTTCAGCTTGGGATATAAAGTGCGGCTAGTATGTAATAGTATAGTTTAATAAATGTGTTATATGATAGAAAGTTTATGAATTGTGTTTAAGTTAAGGTTACTCGATTTTGGGGAAAATAGTGTGTAATGTAATGTATAAACAATTTATGTTTATATCTTTCGCAATTAGTGAAAGAATTAGTGTACCGAGTCCGCGGCGATTCGGGGCCCGGATTCGGGGATACTACATTTACTAATTATATTATAATTTCTTAATCACACTTTAAATCTTACTAATTAGGATTAATATTTCCTAATTAAAATCGCTAATTTAGCAATTAGGGTCAAAATGGTCATTAGGGTTTATAAACCACTAATTAAGGTTTCTAATAGAAAAATAAATTTTCTAAATTAGAACTTAGATTTCCTAATTAGATTAGGGTTTCTAATAACTTGACAATTAGGATTTATATTTCCTAATTAACATTGCTAATTAAGCAATTATGGTCAAAATCGTCATTAGGGTTCATAACCCACGAATTTGGGTTTCTAATAGAAAATAATTTTCTATAATAGAAATTAAATATTCGTAATTAGATTAGAATTTTCTAATTACTCATAAATTGAAATAATTAGGATTAGGGTTTCCTAATTAACATTGCTAATTTTAGCAATTAAATCCACAATTGAGCATTAGGATTTCTGACGGAACAATTTGGGCTCCAAAAATTGGGAATTAGGGTTTGCTAATCAATTAACCTTTACCCTAATTAATACTTAATTTAAATCACTTGAGCATTATAATTCTCCGTTATATTCCCAGATTAGGGTTTCCATTTATCAGAATTTGAAACTAGGATTTTCAGATCTTGTATTAGGGTTTTCAAATAATCAATTAAGATTTTAAATAATTCATTAGGGTTTTCCCTAATTAATTAAAATTATTGGCGTTTAACCTTGTACATACATTGCATTTCTAATCTAGGGTTTTTAATATCCGAATTAGGGTTTCGGACTCCCGGAACTGAAACTAGGGTTTCCAGAACCGATTTCTAGGGTTTCTTATCAGACGTTAGGGTTTTCTAACTGAAAGCTGTCGTTCTTAATATATACTTAGGGTTTGACACATATAAAATTAATCTGGTCAACCCTTGACCCTCAACCACATTCTAAACACATTATTAACCATGTACACGGAGCATATTTACATAAATCCTTAATCCTGAATAATTCACCTATATCCTTCACAAAATTTTGAAATCATCAAAATTTCACCCTAATAATATCAAACACATATACTTATTTTCTGTCTAGGTCTAATATTTGACCTTAAATCAATCATTTAAGATTTTAATAAATTGCCCAAATTCTCGGGTTGTCACATTCACCCCTCCTTATAAGAATTTTGTCCCTGAAATTCACCTTACACCTTACACCGTGTACCTTACACCATTGATCATACACCATTCACACACATTATTACATGCTACCTAATACACCACTCACAAGAGTAAAAGTTTTCAAATTGTGCCGAGGGGTCAAATAGACCATGAACACATAGTTTTAACAGTAGTGATCATACCGCAAAACAATACATTACTTGGTTTGTTTACAATCACAAAGAAGGTAAACTACCGTTGTTAGTACTTTAGGTGATTAGCCCATCGTACAGTTACGTCATGCATAACGTATTAATCATTTTTAGTGAATATTTACGCTACTAGATTGGATTATTTATCCAAACATTATCGTTCACCTCAGTCTTATCATAGGATTCCGCACCAAAGCAATTTGGTTCGGGAAATTCTTTCAATAAACACTTGGAGTTTTTGTAACATTAGTCTAGCTGAATCAAATAGCATAGACTCATATCAATAATTCAATTCATTCGAATTATTTAGGTGTAGCCAAACCCCGTTGGCGAATTAAAATTTTTGTAAACATTTTCGAAAATGACGTCATGATGCCGCACTGTATTAACAGTCCGTTGAGGATTCCGTCATTTACTGATTTTGTCATGCTACATCATACCATAGTGGAAAGTGACTTTAGGTCTAATTCACACTAAGTAATACTGCATTGATGACTCCATCATTTTTATCATCTCTGCACCAGGTTACATGGTACATAAGTGATAAATAAAACAATTTTTGATATTTCAAATCATTTGCGTCTAGCCGAAATAAGTAACATAGACTGTACTTTAAACCGTTTCAAAAATGATTACGAGTCTACATTTTTTTTAAAAGGCACATAGTGCGTATTTAGCTTGATGTCAAAAATTTGAAGTTTAGCATAGCTAGGAGTTTAGGAAAACCTAAGTCTCCACTAATGATCATTTGCTTAATAATCTATCTGTTCCTATAATCCTTAATACTCCATTCACACACAACTATACCAAGTTCATAAAACCACACTTATGAGTTCATAACCTGGCCACAATTATATGAGTTTAAGAACTTACCCTAGTCTGATCTTTGGCGTCCGTTCACTGAGGGGCTCATAAACATTTCATATAACTATAAGTCATGAATGTCACATAAGTATGAGTTCTAAGAACTCGTACTTAATCCTATATATTCTCTACCTATGACCTATTTATCTATATATAACAACTAGCGCGACACAACATTTCAATGGTTACCAATGCCACCAACTAAGTAGTTTTTACACCAAGTACAATTCCCCGCCCATACAAGAAATCATACAACTCAGTCGCTAACACGAGTCCTCATTGAAATCCCCACCTAATCTTAACCACCTTTTTCAATACGAATTCAATTCGTATTCATAATCCATAACTCTTTCATGAGTTTTCGTAGTACTATTTCATAGTACAACTTACACACAACATCTTGCTGTAAACTTTTCATTCAGTAGATTGATTCACTTCCCATATCATAACTTTTATCAGATCACGGGGTGATCTTATCGTATATATTACGATTCAATTCCATACACTATGATCGTTTTGTTTTACGATCTCCTATCCCTGCACTTTCAGTCTTTTAGACTCGATCTATTCACCATTACTGTTCAACTTTATTATCAGAGTTAGCGAACTCTGTATCTTAACACTCGCCGAGATTCATCTTTGAATCTTACCGACCAACTAACTCTATGTGAGTTAGATCTTATCCTAATCCCTGCGGTTATTGGTCTCAGGTATTCCTACCTAAGCTTCATAACCAACAGCTTTGATACCAACTGTAGTAGCCCCGAATCCAGATCCCAAATCCCCTCAGATCCGGTATACTATTTCTATAACTATTTACGAAAGATATAAACATAAATTGTTTATACATTACATTACACACTATTTTCCCCAAGGTCGAGTAACCTTAACTTATACACAAATCATAAACTATTTATCACACAACAATATTTATCAAAGTATACTATTACAAACTAGCCGCACATTTTATCCCAAGCAGGACTTGGCATTATCTTTTCCTGTATCCGAACGCATTCGCCTTATCTGCAATATTTTATCATGATATAGCAAGGATGAGCATGAAAGTTGCCCAGCAAGTTTAAATACAACAATGTAACGATATATCATGATTGAAGAGTATGAATAATAAGCTGGCTATAATTCATCAATATAGTTGAGAATTATTACGAACAAACTTTTGACTGAACAAGTTTTAAACATGAACAAACATTTCTGAACCAACTGGTAATGAAGGTGATCAACCTTTCATATCTGACTTATACATGCAAGATGTACAGAATAAAATTTTCGTGGCAATCAGCAATGATTAACCATCAGCTTGAATAAAATACTCTTATTAGAGTTAAGTACAAAGAAACTTACCTGAACCGTTGATTACCGCAACGCAATTTATAACGCTTTACCCGAAGACCTAATATTAGTAATACAGATCTCCAATAATTAGAATAATATCATCACAGTATAATACTGTTATATATTTACACACAGAATAACCTAAACACATTACCACATAATCCTACCAGTCTATACAACACATAAAACTAGGTATTAAGTCAAACTATTGCAGTTTGAGTTGAAACCGACACAATTCTATCATCCCGACGGTCTAGTCGGACAATACTTGAGTTTAAGTTCAATTAAACTCTGCTTAAATGCTTAACAATTATCACATATAATTTCTTATCAATTTTCCTAGGCTCGTAATAATTTTCGGATAATTATTACCATTTATCAACATTTTTCAATCCTTAAAACCGCATTTAAATGAATTAAATACCACATAATACCTTAATCATTAATATTTATTTAATATAAAATATTAATGAAAATCATACCATAATATTATAATATATTTTATAATATCACAAAGTATTTTTAATACCTTAAAATCATAATTATATGATTTTTAAACACTTAAATCCATTATCCGATAATTGCTATTAATATTAAAATATTATATTTTTTAATGCCAAAATATCAAAAGTTATATTTATAACTTAAAATATTTTTAGATCACTTAAATCATTTTATATAATTTATAAAGCATTAATTCCATTTTTTCTTAATTTATTTAATATATCTATTAAATAAACTAATTATCATTAATATTGATTAATTAATGAAATTTATCCCAAAATATTAAAAGTCATCAAAAATAACTTAAAATATTTTTTTATACCATAATATTATTTTTCATGATTTTTCATGAATTAAAATCATTTTTAAATCATTTATTTAATTATTATAATTAAATAAATAAATACCATTTATATTCCAAAAATATTAAATATTTTCAAAATATACTCAAAATAATTAAAAACTATTTTTTAGACTTTAAAATAATTTTTCATAATTTAATATGTATTTTTAATAATTAAAAACCATTTTTTTTTCTATTTATTAAATAATTTCCTGAAATTAGAAATTAAAACTGTCAGTAAAGGGCTATAGCGACACTTTCTGTCGCTATAGGTGTTCTTGAGGATTTCCAGAAAATCTGTCAGAAGCCGAGGGGCTTGGTTTGACCACAATTAAAACATTGTTCTTGTTACTTTCTGGGTTGGTTAAAACTTTCAGATTGTAGTAATCATGTAACATTACAACCTTAAACTGATTTCATGGTCATTACATAACCAAGATGCAAGATCCAAGCTCCAGAAAACGTTGTCAGACATGTTCTTCAAATTCTGTGTTTTCCAGATTTGAAGAACAGTCTTAGGTGCTTTCTATTGATCCTTGTAACGTGAATCATGCAACTGGTTTGTGAACCATTGGTTCAATACTATAGACCACAAGACAGGGTACCATAATATATCACCAATATAGTCCAACAACAACATAAATAAGAGATCAGGGCCGGTCAAACTACATACAAAGATCTATTCTTGAACATTTCTGGAAAACCCAGAAATGTTCTTGAACAGTTTGGTCAACGGTTGTTTGACCTCAAATTTCTACGATTTGGTTACGGATCTAGGTGATATGAAGGCATTAGTATATAGTCCTTCTATCAGGCTACAAGATACAAAACACAAATTAACAAAACAAACTAAACACATACAAGATCCGAACCCTGCAAAACCTTGTCAGATAACATTTGGGATCTGGATTCGGGGCTACTATACTATGCATCAATTAACTCACTATATTCATATGCCTAGACTATTAACTATAATTGATGAATTAATCTAATTGCTAATAACAACTAAAAATAAGAATACTAATGGAATAAATCAAATCTGGAAATAATGGGATCCTAACTTCATTTAATACTTCGTCTAATCGCCACTATCATGCAAGAAGTGTTCACATATCATAGGAAAATAGTCAAGAGTACGAATAGAGTTATAACCATTTTTTAATGCACTATAACCTACTTACACAACATCCACGGATGATAGACTCCATGTAATCATCAATACAACCAAAATCACTATATGTCTATGTGAAATTGAAATTATACTGAATTTAAGCACAAGCCCTTACTCTAATTCATACGGTGAAACAGTATATGTCTATTTGGTTCACAAAATACGCAAGCCATATAAAACATCCCCATATTCGCATGCTATCATGATTACAATCCATACTCGCATGTTCATTGTAAATTCCATACAAGTACTGAAACGAATTGTGATCAGGCATTCATACATGTAAAACAATCACGATAGAATTCCCACATGATATGCAAAACAGCCCTAACATTCAAGCATGTAACGAAACTATATATTAAATCCGTTAGAATCCCATAATGGAGTTTAGTTCATAGCTGAACCAAAAGCCATTATGGGATCAATGCTAAACATGATTACAAAGCAAACAATTGAAAGATGAAAAATAGAACAATTAAACCTAATTGCTGAATATAAACCAATGATAACATTCAAATCCTCATAATATTCCAGCAAAATAAGATACTAATCCACTGCAATAGAGAATCACAAGAAGAATTGGAGAAGTAGACGTTTTGGATTCGTTCTACGTTGGAATCTCCCACATAGTGTAAACCATAGTTTCTATGATGAAAAAAATACGCTAAAAGTTATCAATCCTCCTTCTGACACCAGTCAGAATTGTTTTTAAGCCAATTACAACTCATTTAATTAAAAATTAAAATAAAACAAATACACAGCTTCAGCATCGCGCGCGGCCACGAGCCACTTCAGAATGTTCCTTGCGCGGGAGCAAAACTTGCAGAATGTCATGCTCTCCAGCCAGGTACTCGCGCAGGCGCGCGCTCTCAAGGCTATTCTGCCGCGCGGCTTACAATCTGCAGATTCTGGTTCTGTTTCTGTCATGCTGCTGCTACTGCTACTTGTTTATTCATGCTTAATCTTCTTCCATGCTTGGTCTCTTGCTTCATTTGACCTTCATGCCATGATATCCCCTACTTGTGCCTCGCCTTCATACATCCATTAGCCTCGTGCCCTCTATTACCACCAAAATTAAGCTGATTCTTGCACTTATTCACCAAAAGGATTTTTAAGTAAATGCAATATAAAATATCATGAAATGCAACTAAAACACAATAAAATGTACTTGAGATGGGCATAGTTGGCATGAATTTGTATTTAATAAGTAGGTATAAATAGCACTTATCAAATACCCCCAAACTTGAACTGTTGCTTACCCTCAAGCAATGCATGCTAATGAAAAATGAATATGCAGCTACGATACTATGCAACAAATCTGTGATGCAACCTAGTCTCACATAGTTCCAACCATAATAGAATTCCAGGCCAAAATGCCTCAACAAATTATCCAGATTCAGGAATACAAGTTCAAACTAAACGATGCTCATAACATCATACACTCAGATAATTCATACTTGCTATAGAGATGCTGTGTGTGTAGTGTTCACCAAAACTTGATTAAAACAAAGAATACATATGCTGCATTGCTCCGAACAGAAAATTATAGTCTAAATCAAGACTCATGTATACTCATGACACACAGACTATTTCAATATATCAACACAAACTAAGGTTCAACAATGGGCTTATTGCTTTATTGCTACTCACAAGGGCGATTTACGCACTTTTCTGCGGTGTTTATTGCTATTTTTTCACATGAATATGCAATGTCTTAATCCATTAGGCACACTAATACCCCTTAGCGAGCTTTCAACCAACGATTCCCAGACCATGAAAGACCTAAGGGCGCTAGGTGTAGAGATAATCCCCTCGGGCGTACTTACTCAAGTAGCCAGGGCCTCGAAATAAGACTAGCCACGTTATTGCTATTCATTTTTTTATACATAGCATACCCATGTTTTCCTAAACTTTGAATGTCAACGTTTGTCAAGTCTACATTCATGTTCCACATTTTTCTCTTTTTTTAAAATTACATTTTTTGATAAGCAATGCAACATATAATTCTTATACCTGCAAGTGATTGTGAACATATCCGTGCAAACTGAAAGCATTTAAATAAAAACATGAACTCCCTCGTGTAAAACCTTATAACTACGTTCATGTTATCCAATTTACTCTAGAATCCTTCACAATTCACTATCATCATTGACTAGGCAAGAATTTCTATAAAGCAAGAATTTTGTGAGACATGCAAATTAACTAAAACAAAATATTTCTATCAATGGAACAATAACATCAAAACAACTACATTATTAAACTAAACATGCAACATTTTAACTAATCATGCAAAAACTAACTACAACATTGTAACTAATCATGCAAAAACTAACTAATGCTACTATACTACTTCCCCCAATATCAAAAACTTGTTGCCTCTTTTTCATTTATGATAAAAGAGCTTTAACTTATGCAAGCATACATGTGTCAACATGTAATACAGAGTAAGTAGAGTATCGATCCCACAGAGAAAGTTGTCAAATTTAAACTACTATGCATCAATTAGCTCACTATATTCACATGCCTAGACTATTAATTATAAATGATGAATTAATCTAATTGCTAATAACAACTAAAAATAAGAATACTAATGGAATAAATCAAATCTGGAAATAATGGGATCCTAACTTCATTTAATACTTCGTCTAATCGCTACTATCATGTAAGAAGTGTTCACATATCATAGGATAATAGTCAAGAGCACGAATAGAGTTATAACCATTTTTCGATGCACTATAACCTACTTACACAACATCCACAGATGATAGACTCCATGTAATCATCCATACAACCAAAATCACTATATGTCTATGTGAAATTGCAATTATACAGAATTTAAGCACAATGCCCTTATTTTAACTCATACGGTGAAACAATATATGTCTATCTGATTCACAAAATACGTAAGCCATATAAAATAACCCCATATTCGCATGCTATCATGATTACAATCTACACTCGCATGTTCATTTTAAATTCCATACAAGTACTGAAATGAATGGTGATCAGGCATTCATACATGTAAACAATCACGATAAAATTCCCACATGATATGCAAGTATAGGTATGCCGCCTTATGAAGCTCTGTATGGAAGAAGATGCAGAACACCATTGTGTTGGGATGAGGTGGGAGAATGCCGGATGCTAGGACCAGAATTAGTGCAGCAAACAACGGATATAGTAAGATTAATTCGGATGCGTCTCGTCACGGCTCAAGACAGACAGAAGAAGTATACGGATTCACATCGATTAAATCGAGAGTTCAAAGTAGGTTCGTATGTATTTCTGAAGGTATCTCCCTGGAAAGGAAAGATACGCTTTGGAAAGAAAGGAAAGTTAAGTCCAAGGTTTATAGGACCTTTTGAGATATTAAATCAGGTGGGAGAGGTAGCTTATAAGATAGCATTACCTCCAGACCTGGAAAGAATACATAACGTGTTTCACGTATCTGTATTACGTCCGTATAAGCCGGACTATAAGCACGTAATCGAGTATGAGCCGATTCATATCCAGAAGGATTTAACATATGAAGAATCACCGATTCAAATCATCGATAGAAAGGAACAAGTTCTGAGGAACAAAGTAATATCATCAGTGAAGGTGTTATGGAAGAACCATGATGCTGAAGAAGCACGTGAGAGTTAGAAGAAAAGATAAAGAAAAACTTTCCTCATTTATTTAATTAAAAAAAAAACGAGATTCTGAGGACATAATCTTTATAAGGGGGGAAGAATGTAACGACCGAGAAATTCGGATTTTTAAGTAAGATGATTTTATTAAATTAAATAATAATAAAAATCATATTATGTGGGATATCAAGATGGTTGTCGTTTTGTAATCTATTGATATTGGAATATCGTAGTATTTAAACTATGTGAAGGATTTAAGGTGTTGGAATTTCCAAGACGAAAATAAAAGTTTTCCGAGAAATTTTCCGAAAAACACTATTCATCGGTATTTGTTCAGGATTTATTTTTGAATTTCCGAGAAATACGTAATGGTAGAATATTAAAGTAAGACGGATTATGTAATAATAATCTAGTTATGGAAAACGTAATATTTCGCTTGCGGACTTAAATCGAGAACGTAAGGAAAATTAAGAACTATTGCGTTAAGGAATGATGGTATGATACGTGAGTATTGTACAAAGAATGAAAACGAGTATAATACAAAGTATTATATGAGTTTGTAAGAAGAATGCATTATCGTATATAAATTCTATATGAATTAGAATACGAGAGTAATACATAAACTATATGTATTTGTATTATGACTTAGTAATGGACTTGGAAGATTGTTTATAGTTGTTACAAGCCCAAGTGAATTTTGGGTTAAGGCCCAACTTATGAATTAATAAACATATAAAAGTTTATTAAAGCAAAGCCCAAAGATTAAGTTGATTCAAGCCCAAGCTAGGATTTAATGAATGGATTGACCCCATGAGGAAATCCATATTAATATGGTTAAGGTGTAATGACCAAGAAAAGTGGTGACCAAGTTAAGTGGTAACCAAGTTATATGAGTAATGACCAAGTTATGTAGTGATCAAGTATTAAGAGTAGTGGCCAAACAAAGGATAAGATTAGAGCTAGCCAATTAATGAATAGTAAGGAGGTGCAAAAAGAGGTGGGATGATGGAATTTACTAAATTGCCCTAAACCTTGCAACTTCTATAAATAGTGAAGGTTGGCAAGTCATTTAATAGTTGTTCAAATAATCCAATCACTCTCTCTCAAAGTGCTTAAGTGTTAGGAGAATTAAGTTGCAAATAAGTTACTTCCATAAGCAAAGAAGAAGAAGAAGATTTCATATCAAAGACTTCAAAAGTAAGACCTCTTCTCCAATTATCTTCTATCTCTAACATGATAGGTTGATAATAAAAGTTTGGATTGAGGAACATGAATGATAAAAAGTAAGAAGTA
Organism: Panax japonicus; assembly: GCA_020205505.1. NCBI lineage: Eukaryota > Viridiplantae > Streptophyta > Magnoliopsida > Apiales > Araliaceae > Panax > Panax japonicus. The sequence goes on along the minus strand of CM035111.1, from coordinate 65,328,024 downwards.
TGTGTGAGTAATGAACTTAAGCCACATAAGTTGGTAATAAGTCATTTGAACTAGTATAAGTGATAAACCTATGTGAGGTTGTTAGTTGAACTAATATGAAAGTAAAAGAACTTGTATGATCATACGTATCAAGAATACATAAGTAAAGTTATATGATGAAATCATGTATGGATGATGATTAAGAACTTTAATGGTCATAAGTTATAAATGATAAGTTCATAAGTAGTTTGAAAGTTATCAAGTATAAGCTTACAATGAGATAAGTTTAAATCCAACCATGAGTATAAATATTTGGAATAAGGATGTTAAGATGTTCACATTATGAATGTAATTCATTGGTAGTGTTGAACAAGTTCTAAGAACGAAGAATTGCCAGAAATCGCACGATTAGACGATAATCGTCGAATTCGTAAATTTCCCGGAATGGAAGTCAAATTTTGAGTTTGAGTTCGAAAATGTTATTTTCCAATAGAGACAAGTCATGTTTGTCATTTAAGAGTTGCGGACTCGAAAATGGACGAATTCCGACTTAGAATGAAGAAACGAGCGTTTAACGTTCACGAACGTTTATCGTTTTCGTTAAAAATGAACCAATAGGTGAATTTTTAGCAAACGAAGTCAAATAGATAAAATTCTTGCATGAACGCGTAGATTACATAATTTGTGAACCGTAGGCTTTTGAACGAGCCAATTCGGACTTAAAACGAAGAAGTTATGCGTCTGGGAAGTTCACAAAAATTAAAAGTTAGAAAAATTTTCAAGTGCACAGAGTTGGCGCCGCGGCGCCAATCCTCAGCCTTTTTGGTCGCGCCGCAGCGCGACATCTGGGACTCGGCTACTGCTAATTCGCGCCGCAGCGCGAGTTGCAAGAGTAATGCCCGCGCCGCGGTGCCAGACACAGAACATTGACAGTAAAGAATAAAAATGAAAGGGAAAGGAAGGGGATGGTAGGAGATTGAACTACACCTACCTTAAACAACTTAAAGTAACATTGTTGGGACATTGTTAAGACTTAAAAGTAATGAAGAATGGTTAATATAACCAAGTCGAATGGATGTAAAGCAAACGATAAGTCGAAACGCATAAGAATGAAATTTAATCTATAATTAGATTGAAATGCAGGGTAAGATATATTAGATACATACTTGATTATATGTGACCTAATGTAAGGCATTATGTGATCATGTATTGTAGAGACTTGAAAGACTTGAACGTAAAGTAAAATACACAGTAGCAGACGCTAAATGCAAGTATTCTAACTCCTGTTTCAGTTCAATCTGAACAAGTTTATGATGTTCATGTATCCTTTCGCATGAATTGAAGTATAATGAAGTTAAAGCCAGTTTCTTTGGCTAGACTTAACATATTGAGTGGATTATTGATAATCTGTTCATCTGTTATCGAATGCTAGTATCTTTTGTCAACTACTGATAGTTTTCAAAAGAAGACCGAATTGTTAACAAATGTTTTGTCGGTAAAACGACAGGCACGCGAGGTTGCCAAATGATTAAACGTACATACGTTTAATGGATGTAGTATTGATCAATACAGAGTACAATAGGCTGATCACCTAGAAGTGCTCGTAAGTAATATCGGGCTTACGGACTTAGGTCCGGGTTGTCCTTTTCAAAGAAAGAATGAATACTCAAGGTCTTTGACCGGAGTGAATGTTTTACTGGATTTATTCATTGTGAAACATTTTGAAAGGAAAGATGAATTGCTATTTTGAATCATTAATAGTACTTCATAGCTATTGTTCAGTTATTGAAGATATATGATTCATATGTATCAAGCATGTTATTATTGAAATTGTTATACTTGCTGAGCTAGTCATGCTCACTCTTGCTTGAACCATATGAATGCAGCTAAGACTGAACGTCCTGAAGGATCAAATAAGGATAAAGGAAAAGCTAAGGCAGATTATTAAGCTGTCATGTAATAGTATAGGTCTATTGTTGTAATGTAATGAATATTATGACAAGAGAACCTTTGTAATGGGTTTAGAACTTGGGAAATGTAAATATTGAATTAAATATATATAAGTTATGTTCATTCTTTGAGACTTTCAATTGAATGAATGTATGAATGTTTGTACAGTATAGCACCATCTGTCGGGTTGTAAGATACCCGGATTTGGGGGCGCTACAGGTTGGTATCAGAGCCTAGGTTATAAAACTTAAAGGGAATTAGAACCTTAAGTCATAACCTTAATAAAGAAGTAAAAGAAGAAAGATAACCTTATAAAATGCATTATAGTATGTATATGTTTTTATTTATGTTACTGACATGTACTAATCAAACTGTATTGTTTTATTGTAGATGTCAGGAGAAAATGATATGTATAGAAATATGCATGTTGTAAGCGAGGATTCGGTTAATCGGGTAGAGATACTACCAAATCCCGTAGCGATAGAGCCAGAAGTGGTAGCAATAGAGTCTGGAGACTCAGATAATTTAGACTATATGTCTATTTTCGATGGCATGCTAGAGGAGGAGGTGGACGTAATGTCCTTTGACCAAGTTCCACCCGCAGAGGAGATATCTACGGGGGATTCAATGAAAGCATTGTTTATGACGGTATTGGATAGGAATGTCCATTATTGCCAGGAGGTAAAGGAGTTGAAAGCGGAACTCCAAGCTGTACGTGAGGACAAGCTTAGCATGGAGGGAATGTGGGAGGAGGAACACGATGATCGTGTTTTAGCTAAGGACAAGGTCCGAGAGTTGAAATGTGAAGTCTTTGAGCTCAAGCAAGAGCTAAAGACTAAACAGAGGAGATTGGAGAGGATGTCCTATATACATAGGAGTTCTCATGTGGATTTCTAGCAGCAAGTGGCTGGGTATCCGGTAGAGTCAGGACAGACACGACATACCATCAGTCGGGATGTTATTGCCGGTCTGGCCAGCAAAGATTTTGAGAATGCCTTAAGGCAGATGTAATCTAGCAATAGCTAGAGTAACGTAGATATGTACATATTATGTATCTAGTAGTGACGTAAAACCCTCTTTTGTATAAACAAGGGTAGTCTTTTGTAAATCCCAATTTTTGAAAAGTAATTGCGGGATGTAATGTAATCAGCTAAGACTGAGTAATGTAATCAGCTAAGGCTGAATGATGTAAACAATGTAGTGTTATACTACAAGTTTTTAATCAATATAAGCCTCTTTTATGGAACATATTGAGTAATGAGTATGAGTTATTGTTTTTATCACAAATAATAACTAACTCACAAGAAGAAAGTAATAATGATGTGTTGTTTCTTAAACAGCGAAATGCCGCCAAGAAGGGGAAACCGAAATCAAGAAGCTAATGTTAACCAACCGGAAGGTGGTCCGGTTAATCCAATGCACGAGTTCGTTAATCTTTTAACGGCTACATTTAATAGAACGGGGGCTAATGTACCTGTAATTCCTGGAGTAGTACGAGCTACTACTTTTAAGGACTTTAAAAGTGTAGGTCCGCCGGAGTTCAAGGGAACTACGGACCCTATAGAAGCCCAAACTTGGGTGAAAGAAATTGAGAAAGCATTTATAATTACAAATGTGGAGGAGGGTCAAAAGGTTGCCTTTGTAACCTATTTGATGAAAGGAGAGGCCAACTTCTGGTGGGAGGTAAACTAGGCTAGGGCCGATATAGGAAACCTAACGTGGGAGAGGTTTAAGGAGATTTTCTTCGAGAATTATTTTCCCACGAGTATGCTGAAAGTAATATGCACACAAGCCAATCATGTTTGATGATAAAGCATATACTTTGTAACAATCTTATTCATTTATTAATAAAAAGTATTAATTTATTAAAGGCTTTTAATTATCTACATGATGCTGTTTTATAATATGTGATAAACCCATAGTTTTAAGCAATGCTTTTAGAATAATGATGATGATCATTCTAATGAGATCTAAATTCTTAGAAAGCTTAAAACTAAAATAGTTCCCAATCGTTGGATTACTAAATTGGGGATTAGTGAATTCGGATAGATTGGTACATACGTTGCTTGCTCATTGGATGAGGATGATTGATCTCATGATCATTTGTGTGGAGACACTAAAGCAAGTATGTAGGTGCTTATTAGAGAATAAGTTCACTGAACGTGGCTCGCTAAGGAATACCTAATGGAGTTTTACTTGTCTGTCAATAGGAATTCCTGTAGTGATAGTAGTACAAGTGATCCTTGGACTTGAGATCATCATAGTATCTTGTGTATGATGAGTTATACTTTGACTTATTCCTTAAGACCCTTAGGGTATATCAAAGGGTATGCTTGGGTATAATAAGTTGTACATGGAGATAATGTATGATCAATAAAGAATCTACCACTTCTAGTAAAAGAAGAGAAATGTCCTATGTGATTCGATAAATGACAACCCAGTAGTCCTTGGCAAGGCAGAATGAAATTAGAAAGGAGTTTCTAATTTGCATTATTGGAGTTGTGCATTTAAGAGTCGAAATACATATAATTAAATAAATAAGACTTGACAGAAATTCCATGTCTTATATTTAATTGGGACATTGTATGGTGGAAGGATTGAATTGTACGGTAACTATTTACTCAAAGGTTCTTTTATGATTAATGTTGAAATCTATATTATCTGGAAAGTCGTTGATCGCTAGGGAGGCTTATCCCAATTGTAGAATAAATATTATTTATTTAAATAAATTATTAGTTTAATTTATTTATTTAAATAAGATTAGAATTGTTCTAATTGATTTATTCACAACCGGTTTAATATGGAGAACCTAAAGGGTCACACCATAAAAGGAAGAATAATTATTTAAGAAGTTAATGGCATAATCGTAATAATAAGTTAAGTATATTTAATTTAATCTATGGTGATAGAATAAATTAAATAGCTTAATATTTATTATTTAATATTTTGGAAATATTAAATATAAATTAATAAGAGGAGTCTTATTATTATTATTACTATTATTATTATTTAATTCCTAAAGGAGTTTGGGAATTAATTAATATAAGTACTCTCATTTATTCCTAATAGGATTAGGAGGGAAAATTAGTTAAGGAGTTAATTAATTATCCCTAATAAGATTAGGGAGCCCATTTAATTAAAAGAGTTTAATTAAATAAATAATACCTTATTTTTAATAGGGTTATTTGATATCTTTATAAGAGGAGTCTTATATCAGATATCAAAAACATACGTTATTCCAATTGTTGGAGAGTACGCTCCTTTTCTATGAGAGATAGAAAAATAAGGGTTTTGCCAAATACCCATCTTCTTGAATTTTTGTTCTTCCTTGGTGGATCACATCTAGAGGCCAAACACTTGGGTGGCTAATGTTGATCAAAGGAAGGAACCCAACCCGGTGGATTCAAGTTGAACGCGAAAAGAATTGGAGGTGAACTTGTACCTGAGGAAGCTCGATCCTTCAAGGGTATGATTTTATTCTTTATCTTTTCGTTTAATTAATAATTGTGCATAAAGGGTGTATCCGGGTTTATGGTTTGTAAAATTTTTAACTCTGATTTTTACACGCTTCCGCACTATTTTGCAATTGATTGCGATCATGAATATTACAAACCTAACAGTGGCTATCAGAGCCAAACCTTTATGCGAATTATTAATTGTTCAGATTTGATATGTATATTGATATATGTTTAGAATAATTTTATTGGGCATAATTTTGTTTGTATAAGATTTTAAAAAAAAAAAAAAAATCGCGGAACAGATTTTTTTGTTTTGCATGATTTAACGAATTCGGATTATTATGTTCAAGGGTGGGATCTGTTCGGTTTAATATTCCTTGCTGCAAAAATTCGTTGATTCACCTGGTAAGTATTCAGGCGATTTAAAAAAAAAAAAAAAAAAAAAAAAAAAAAAAATACAAGTTGCAGGTTACTCTTGTTTCTTGGATTCTATATAATACTTATATATTAATATATATAAGTAATTATAAATAAAAAAAGGTACTGCAGACTGCAGTACCACGTTTTTATTAAATGTAATATACTTATATATTATATATATATATAATATATATTTACTGTAATATATATATTATGTATATGTAATATATATTTTAATTATTTTATAATTAAAATAAAAGGTTTATTTTAATCTTAAAATAAAAGATTTATTTTAATTGTAAAATTGTATTTCATGCTAACCAATTAGAGTTGGAATTTGATTCCATGCTAACTAATTGGAGTTGAAATTGGATTTCATGTTTCCTTAAATAAAGGAGTTTATTTAGATATGAAATAGGATTTCATATTATTCAAAATAAAGGAGTTTATTTGTGAATAGGAAAAGAATCCATATTTCCTTAAATAAAGGAGTTTATTTAAATATGAAATAGGATTTCATATTATTCAAAATAAAAGAGTTTATTTGTGAATAGGAAAGAGAATCCTAATTTCCTTAAATAAAGGAGTTTATTTAGATATGAAATAAGATTTCATATTATTCAAAATAAATGAGTTTATTTGTGAATAGGAAAAATAATCCGTGTTTCCTTTAATAAATATTTTTTTTACATGGAATTGGATTCCATAATTAATTAAAATAAAGGAAGTTTATTTTGATTAATAATTTTGATTAAATAAAATAGTTTATTTTATTCAAAATTGGATAAATTAAAATAAAATAAGTTTTATTTTGATTTAAATTTGGAATTAAAATAAAAGAGTTTATTTTGATTCAAAAATAGATTTTATACTAACTAAATTTTGCCCATTAAATGATATCAATATATATTAAATGTATATTATTCATGAGATGAATGTTATTATTAATACATATGGTGATGTGTATGATAATAAATGGGATTGATTATGGACTATTGACCAATGTGATTGGATTTTATTTTAGTTGGATGCATGAATGTATGGGTTTTATTAAATGGGGTCTGCGTACCTCGTCTTCTCTAATTTTTCTTAATGTAAATTCTATCTCCCTCCTATGTACTTCCCCTTGACTGCTGATCAAGGTTTCTATTTATTTTAAATAGTTTTGTAATAGGAATAGTTAGAATTAATTTTGAAGAATTGGAGATCAAGGAGCAAGGAGCGCTTGAAGACCCGTTTGTAATGGAGCCCGGGTTTAAATGTAATAGTTATATTTAAATTTAATTCTTGCACCCCTAGGGTTTGACCTTTTGGTTCACTTGGTGGCTCTAGTGAACCAAACTAGAATAAAAGTCCATAATCAATCCAAGTAGAATATAGTATTCTATATGTGCATGCTTATATATTATATATATTATATATTATGCAAACATGCTTCGCATGTTCATTAATATGACGCGTATTTTATATATATATGTGCATGCGCGCTAAACAAGATGAGACAAAATAATAAAAAAAACCCCTCAAATATTTTATATTAAGTTGTAACGTTCAAAGATATTTGGAATATCGAACGTCGCCTTCTAGCATGATAGAAACAATAGAGTATTGAATATTTAATATGAGTTTGTTGTGCACACACAAGGCAAGTATTAAATATTTAAGATGTTGTTTTTATTACATATGATGTTTATAAGGAATTGAACATTACTGCTTTGTTGTGCACACACAAGGGCTGTAGTTTTCTCTTCACTTATATGGAAATGCTGGGTCTGACTTAACTTAAATCATTTTAGTTCGGATGTGCACACACTTGACCATTACGATTTAAGAGGCAAAATACAAGGAGTTACATAGTTGATGTAATTGACAAGAGTTGTCTACCTATTTATTTATATATAGTTTGTTGTGCACACACAAGGCTATATATATTTGAAATAGGATCCTTATTCTCACTAGCAAATCTTTAATTAGATTTTGTCGAACTATATAAGTGAGGGTAATATAGTTTGAATAAAATAGTGGGAGATACCAATTTAAAACAAGACCTAATTTATTTTGGTAATTAATAAAAGAATGTATGTTAAAATGTTGTTAATTACAAATTCATTTACAGATTTTTACAATGTCTAAATTACTATCACTGCATAGCATATTAGATGCTTATTTAACCGGACCGTATTAAACGGATTGGTTAAGGAATTTGAGAATAGTTCTCATGGCTGAAAAGTTATCTTATGTCCTTAATACGCCTATCCCTGCAAAGGTTGCAGACAATGCCTCTGAGGAAGATATTGCTACTTTTAGAAAGTGGCTAGATGATGCATAGTTGGCTCAATGCATCATGCTCGCATCCATGAGTAACGAGCTTCAGCGTCAGCATGAAACTATGGATGCTCCTATTATATTCCTGCACATCAAGTAGTTGATGGTGAGGAAAGTAGGACTGATAGATATCAGATATCTAAGGAGCTCTTCCAATCTAGAATGACCAATGACACTACAGTACAGATAAAAGTCCTTAACATAATCAATTTGATTGATCAATTAGGACAACGAGTTTTATCATGGATGGAGAGTTGAGCCAAGATTTGATCTTGCACTCACTCCCGGACTCATTTCACAATTGTTGTGAATTTTTCATATGAACAAGCTAGATATCAGCCTCGCTGATTTGCTTAACATGTTGAAAAATGTTGAGAGTCACTTTCCAACCAAGAAATACCATGTCTTACTGGTAGGGGCCAAAGGATCTTCTGAAAAGAAGAACGATTCTAAGAAGGTAAATATAAGGCAAAAATAAAGGATAATAAGAACAAAACTGATACGGATAGTAAAGGAGTTTGCTTCCACTGCAATAAGCATGGACACTGAAAGGAAACTGCAAGAAGCATCTTGCAGAGGCTAACCAAAGAAGCTTAGTGAAGTTTCGGTTACAAATACAAATTTGTTCATAATTTAAAATAAATTTTTTTAAGTCAAGGTTCTACTTGAGTATTGGATACCGACTTTGGTTATCATAAATATAGATTTATGAATGGACCAAGTAGAAGTAGAAAGCTAAACAAATATAAGTAAACCTATGTGTGGGAAATGAAGCAAAGGTTGCTGCATTAGCCATAGGAACTTATAGTTTAGCAATGCCTACGGGAAAGTCTATTAAGTCAATAAGTTGTTATTGTATTCCAGTTCTCATTGGAAACATTATTTCCATTTTATTGTTGGACAATGAAATCTTTGGTATTATATTTAAGAACAATTGTTGTTCTATTTATAATAATAATGTTTTGTATAGAACTGGAATATTACTTAATGGATTTTGTATACTTGACTTACATGAAAATAATTTTGTAAATTGAACAAACTAGTATAAGAAAAAGAGATGATCATTCAAAGAGTTGAATGTATGTATTTGTTGAAATACAAGTGTGAATTATTTGAAAGGTTCAAAGAATTCAGAAGTGAAATAAATTGACAAAGTATTAAGACTCTTTGATTAGATCAAGGAATAAATACTTGTGCAATAAGTTTCTAGATCATCTCAAATGGTTTTCCTCATAATGGACGCATCCTAATACGTAATAATTGATTGATGTATCTGAATGGAAAAATCGTACCTTGTTAGACATGGTGCGGTCCATAATGATTTTACCGACATTCCAGTATCCTTCTAGGATCATGTCCTAGAAATGGCTGCATATCTACGGAAAAGGTAACCTCAAAATCCGGCCCCAAGACTCCATAAAAGTTATGGACAGGGAGGATTCCTAATCTTAAGTATGTTAAGATAATGAGTTGTCCAACTTATGTGAAAAGGTTTCTAAAGGATAAGCTTGGGACAAAATTTGACAAGTATAGATTTGTGGGACATCCTAAAGTAAGTTTAGGGCATATGTTCTATAATCCTACTTAGCAAAAGGTGTTTGTTGCAAAACATGTTGCCTTCTAAGATAAAGGTGTTTATCATTGAAAGGGCTAGTGGGAGGATAATACATCTTGAAAAGTTCAAGAACCACAAAACACTACAAGTCAAATAAGAGGAACCTATAGATAGACCTATTGTACCACAACCGAATCGTAAATCTGGACGAGTACCAAAGATACCTAGGAGGTATGGATTCATCATGGATGATGATGATGAGGTACGTATCATAGAAGATGATGATCCAGTTATATACGATGAGGTAAGAGTTGTAGACACTCAGAGAAATGGATTAAAACAAGTTTCTCAAATAATGGAACATTCATTTTGATGAGACAATCAAAAGAGTTTGATTTATCAAAAATAAGAATGAACCAAATGTGTACAAAAGGGTCAGTGGGAGCGTCGTGACATTTCTGGTATTATATGTTGATATAATACGGATAAGGAATGACATGCCAATGCTACAATCATTAAAGATAAAGTTGTCTAAACATTCCTCCATGAATGATTTGGGAAGAGCTCGACTTAACCCAATGAACGTATATTCATTTGATGTTAAAGTTGTTTAGCATGCAAACTCCAAGAGATGTCTCATGTTGATGAGTCATGGAGTGTATCTCTCTTAATAGTCCCCATAGACTCCTAAAAGAGAGATCGCATGAGTGACAATCATGTATGCAATGAAATATACGCGACCTGATGTTGATCAGTCATATTCTGGAGAAGTTCACTGTGAGACAGTGAAAAACATCTTAAAGTACTTAACCAGCACTAAGGATGTGATATAATTTATGGCGGGTCTGAATTAAAACTAGAGGGCTTAACAGACTCAAGTTTTTCAGATAGACCAAGACGACAGAAAATCCACTTTAAGGTAAAGGGTTACCTTGAACGGTGGTGCAGTGAATTGGAAAGGTTCCAAACAACAAGAGTTGTTGGTTTAGTGATAAAGACAAAGTATATAACTATAAATGAAGCTGCAAGTTGATTGTTTGGATTAAAAGTTCATTACAGAACTAGGAATAGTTCCTAAGTCTCATCTTGGATCCAAACATGTGTTGTGGCACTTTCAATTGATTATAGGAATCATTGAAAGATGGGAAATCACTATAGAGATAGTAGACTCTCAAGAACAACATTACATATCCATTAACTAAAGCTTATCCAACAGCAGGATAATCGTCACTTAGAGAAGAAGAGTATGAGATACCATGACGATTGGCTTTAGTGCAAGTGGGAGATTGAAAGTAATATGCACACAAGCCAATCATGTTTGATGATAAAGCATATACTTTGTAACAATCTTATTCATTTATTAATAAAAAGTATTAATTTATTAAAGGCTTTTAATTATCTACATGATGCTGTTTTATAATATGTGATAAACCCATAGTTTTAAGCAATGCTTTTAGAATAATGATGATGATCATTCTAATGAGATCTAAATTCTTAGAAAGCTTAAAACTAAAATAGTTCCCAATCGTTGGATTACTAAATTGGGGATTAGTGAATCCGGATAGATTGGTACATACGTTGCTTGCTCATTGGATGAGGATGATTGATCTCATGATCATTTGTGTGGAGACACTAAAGCAAGTATGTAGGTGCTTATTAGAGAATAAGTTCACTGAACGTGGCTCGCTAAGGAATACCTAATGGAGTTTTACTTGTCTGTCAATAGGAATTCCTGTAGTGATAGTAGTACAAGTGATCCTTGGACTTGAGATCATCATAGTATCTTGTGTATGATGAGTTATACTTTGACTTATTCCTTAAGACCCTTAGGGTATATCAAAGGGTATGCTTGGGTATAATAAGTTATACATGGAGATAATGTATGATCAATAAAGAATCTACCACTTCTAGTAAAAGAAGAGAAATGTCCTATGTGATTCGATAAATGACAACTCAGTAGTCCTTGGCCAAGGCAGAATGAAATTAGAAAGGAGTTTCTAATTTGCATTATTTGGAGTTGTGCATTTAAGAGTCGAAATACATATAATTAAATAAAATAAGACTTGACAGAAATTCCATGTCTTATATTTAATTGGGACATTGTATGGTGGAAGGATTGAATTGTACGGTAACTATTTACTCAAAGGTTCTTTTATGATTAATGTTGAAATCTATATTATCTGGAAAGTCGTTGATCGCTAGGGAGGCTTATCCCTATTGTAGAATAAATATTATTTATTTAAATAAATTATTAGTTTAATTTATTTATTTAAATAAGATTAGAATTGTTCTAATTGATTTATTCACAACCGGTTTAATATGGAGAACCTAAAGGGTCACACCATAAAAGGAAGAATAATTATTTAAGAAGTTAATGGCATAATCGTAATAATAAGTTAAGTATATTTAATTTAATCTATGGTGATAGAATAAATTAAATAGCTTAATATTTATTATTTAATATTTTGGAAATATTAAATATAAATTAATAAGAGGAGTCTTATTATTATTATTACTATTATTATTATTTAATTCCTAAAGGAGTTTGGGAATTAATTAATATAAGTACTCTCATTTATTCCTAATAGGATTAGGAGGGAAAATTAGTTAAAGGAGTTTAATTAATTATCCCTAATAAGATTAGGGAGCCCATTTAATTAAAAGAGTTTAATTAAATAAATAATACCTTATTTTTAATAGGGTTATTTGATATCTTTATAAGAGGAGTCTTATATCAGATATCAAAAACATACGTTATTCCAATTGTTGGAGAGTACGCTCCTTTTCTATGAGAGATAGAAAAATAAGGGTTTTGCCAAATACCCATCTTCTTGAATTTTGTTCTTCCTTGGTGGATCACCTCTAGAGGCCAAACACTTGGGTGGCTAATGTTGATCAAAGGAAGGAACCCAACCCGGTGGATTCAAGTTGAACGCGAAAAGAATTGGAGGTGAACTTGTACCTGAGGAAGCTCGATCTTCAAGGGTATGATTTTATTCTTTATCTTTTCGTTTAATTAATAATTGTGCATAAAGGGTGATCCGGGTTTATGGTTTGTAAAATTTTTAAACTCTGATTTTTACACGCTTCCGCACTATTTTGCAATTTGATTGCGATCATGAATATTATAAACCTAACAAGTAGATTATTGGTAAGATCATGACTAAGGTTCACTTTGGCCAGTAGTGAAAAGTTGAATTTTGACTAGTATGATCATGACCATTGAATTTATAATTCAATATCTTTAGTTTAAGTGCAAAGGTGAATTGATCAACATAGTTATAATTATTGTTTATATAAATTCTGAAATGATTATATATTTCTTTGAGATATTAATATATTTGGCTTGTAGTGCAAATATGAACTGTTGAGGAATATCTTTGGCCTGTGGTGCAAAAATGAATTGTTGATGAATATCTTTGGCCAGTAGTCCAAAGATGAACTGTTAATGAATATCTTTGGCCCGTAGTGCAAAGATGACATGTTGTTGAATATCTTTGGTCAGTGGTGCGAAGCTAAACTGTGGATGAATATCTTTGGCCCGTAGTGTAAAGATTAATTTATTAGTATGATTATGAACAGAAACTATGATTTGGTATAACCATAATCTTTAATGTTTCAGGTAAAGACATGTGATGAAAATTATATTCGTCTTGGGTACGAAGAGAATTTAGAATCACAATTATGATTATTAGATATTCATAAAATTGTGGAAAGGAACTGTTGATTGATGTTACAGGGATAAAACATTGTTAGTGGACTTTTAACATGAAAAAGATAATCGACTGTATTGTCTATTTGACTCTTCTAATGAATTGCTCATTCCGCTGTAACTATTGTTGAAATTTTTATCATCTACTATATGTTCTAAATCTCTGATTTGTTATTGATTAAGTCTATTAATAATTTAATTATCTTATGTCATGATATACTTTACTGAGATAGTTGTGTTCAACCTTTTGCTTCATAATTCCTTTCAGGAAATAAAAGTGTAGCTGGGTCGAGCGGGGGTAACAAGGGAATAGAACGGTGGTCTCTAGCTGTGGAGTTCTCCCTAAACAGTATAGACAAGTGTGTTGTATACATCTTTTAGTGGTGATATTTGATGAATCATATAGGGAGAGGCGAACCCAACGTTGGAACCCTACACCCTACACCCTACACCCTACACCCTAAACCCTAAACCCTACACCCTACACCCTACACCCTACACCCTACACCCTAAACCCTAAACCCTACACCCTACACCCTACACCCTATACCCTATACCCTAAACCTTAAACCCCAAACCTTACATCATACACCCTACACCCTACTCCCTAAACCCTAAACCCTATACTCTATACCCTACACCCTACACCCTACATCCTAAACCCTAAACCCTAAACCTTAAACCCCCTTAAACCCCCCTAATCCCCCATAAACCCTAAATCCTAACCCTAAACCCCCCCTAACCTTAAACTGTAAAACCTAAACCCCCTTAAACCCTAAACCCCCTAAACCCTAAACCTCCCTAAACCCTAAACCCTATCTTATTATTTGTTTATATTATATAGTTAGAACCTATTTTAATAATACATTACATGTTTAGCAATGACCAATTATTGTATTTTATTTATTTATGGTAGTTAAACTATTATTGAAATATTAGTTCAATATTATAGTATTTATCAATAATAGCAGTTAGTGTATTTTATTAATTTTATAAAAATATATATTTTTTATTAATTTAATTTAACTGTATTCTTTGACGTATTTTATTAATACATTATAAATTTACTCAATAGTTAGCAATTATTGTATTTTATTATTATTAAAATATTATTGAAAAAAATATGTTTTTTATTAAAATATTATTTAAATATATATATATATATATATATATATATATATATATATATATATGTGTGTGTGTGTGTGTGTGTGTGTGTGTGTAAGACCCCAACTTATTATAAATAAAATCGAATTTCCTCTAATTATATTTGTGAATAATAAGGTATTAATTTGATATAATTAATACCTTATTATTCACAAACATTCGTGAATATGGGTGAAATGTATAAATTTTGCAAAATATGCAAGTGGTTATAAAATAATTATTGTTGTCGGGGAATATTCGTTTGGTCGTGGAATATTCTTGTTGTCGTGGAATATTCGTACGACGACGCAGTCATTTGTGGGCCCCAAAATAGAATAACTGTCGGATGAAGAAAACGACAAAATTAAGTTTTTTATAAATTACGGCGTAATCGTTACCGTTAACACTGTTGGAATACCCGGTGGTTAATATACAATAATACGCGTGTTTGCACAGTAGCACGCGGTTTTACACAATATTTTTAAATTATTGATTCTTATATAAGAAGGCACTAGTCAATAATTGTTACAGTAATTACTGTTCAATATTTTATTTTATTGATTCAATAATTATTGCGTTGATATTTTATATTATTGTTTTTTTAATAATTATCACTGCACAATATTTCTCATTATCAAATCAATAATTCATATTATTTGAATAATATTATTAGATAGCATTATTGGCAATGTCTAGAAAGTTCTGACAATGAGAGGTTTGGTCACCTAATTGCGCGCCAGTAAGGAGAAATTCTTATTGAAAATATCTCTCTTTCTTGGGAACGGCCTAGTTGTCATAATTGTGATTATTTAATATTATTTATGAATAATTAATTATTGATTTATATGATAAGGAAATATTTATTTGATGTGGATATAAATGATAAATTTATTTAGACTAAAAGACAATTTCTACCCCAAATTTTACACCGGTGTTTACTTTTGCACCCCAAACAGAAAAAGGTGTCTAAGTACACCCTAAACTTCATTATACGTAACAAAATGTACACTTTTTTCACTTATCCGGTCAAAAGTGACCGGCTAAGGCGGTAACAAAAGTTTGGGGTGCAAATTATAACAGTATCTTAAAAATTGGCAAAAATAATTAATTTTAAATAAAATAAAATGATTTTAAATATGAGAATTTTTCAAAAACAGAATTTTCAAAATAGTTAGCATAAAATTACCATACAATTAAAAACATAAATTTTTTTTAAAACTGTTATAAATTTTTTTAAAAAACAAAATAAAATTTTTTAACTGTTTTTAACAAAAAAAAATTAAACTGTTTTTAAAAGAAAAAAAAATTAAAACAAAATAACTTTTTTTAACAATTTTTTTTAAACAGTTTTTAACAAAAAAATTTAAAACTTTATTAATTTTTTTTAAACTGTTATAATTTTTTTAAAACAAATTACTTTTTTTTAACTTTTTTTAACAAAAAAAAAAATTAATTGTTATAAAAAAAATTTAAAACTGTTAAACCTTTTTTTTAAAACAAAATAAATTTTTTTAACTATTTTCTATTAAAAGAATTTTAAACTATTTTTAACAAAAAAAAATATAGACTTTTATAAATTTTTTTTAAACTGTTATAAATTTTTTTTTAAACTGTTATAATTTTTTTAAAAAACAAAATAAATTTGTTTAACTGTTTTTAACAAAAAAATTTTAAACAAAATACTTTTTTTTAACAAAAAAATTTTAATAATTTTTTTTAAACTGTTTTTAACACTTTTTTTAAACTGTTATAAAAAACAATTTAAAGAAAATAAATTGTTTTAACTATTTTTAGCAAAAAAAAATTTAAACAATTTTAAACAAAAAAAATTGGACTATTATAAATTTTTTTAAACTGTTATAAAAAAAAATTTAAAACAAAACAAATTTTTTTAACTGCTTTTAACAAAAAAAATTTAAAATTTTTTTAACAAAAAAAAAATTAGACTGTTATAAAAAAAATTTAACTGTTATAAAATTTAGTTTGTTTTAAAAAAATTGTTAAAAAAAGTTTAATTTTTTTTACACGGTTACAATTTTCACCCCAAACTTTTGTTACGGCCTTAGCCGGTCACTTTTGACCGGTTAATTAAAGAAAGTGTGCGCTTTATTACGTATAATGAAGTTTAGGGTGTACTTAGACACCTTTTTCGGTTTGGGGTGTAAAATGTCAATACCAGTGTAAAATTTTAGGTGCAAATTGTCTTTTAGTCATTTATTTATATGGTTATAAATGAAAGAATTAATGTTGAGGTATTTTATCAATATTTTTGTCGGAATGAAGGTATTAAAAATTAAACCGATGTTTTTGAGATATATTGTGTGACATATAATTTTTAATCCGACCATTGGATCGTTGTAATTTTTGAATATGTTATACATATATAAGTTGAGTATATGTCCACAAATTTTGAACAGTTAAAAATGAACGTATGATTTGTTATGAATTTTAAGAGGTGAATGGTTCAGAAATTGTTTAAATATCCGAATTTAGCATTTTGGTATAAAATTCTAGAATTAAGTGGTCCCCACTTGTGGTTGGTGAAGAAATATGCTGAATTTTATTTCAAATGTGGTTGGTAAGAATAGTAGCAGGTAAAGCTATCAGGTTGCAGGTTAAGTCTGCTAAAATTTTCCTATAAATAGAAGGCTAAGTTAGTATTGAAAATCACACCAGAAACAAGTTTTCTTTCTCTCTATATTATCAAACATATTTTTGAGAGTATTTAGATACTTTGATAGTTGCTATTTAGTAGAAGTTTCCTTCGGAAGGTTTTTCATCAAATATTCCAGTCAGAAGTACTGCTCTTTTGAGGTAAGGGATTTAAGGGTTATTATGTTTTTTAGTTCGTACTTCTTCTGACCTTCAGAAAATTCTAGAAAATTTTGAAATGATATGTTGATGAGTTTTATTGATTGTGCCCAAAAATGGTGATTTTTGGATGTATAGATTAAGAGTTATGAAATTTATGAGAAAAGACTATTTTAAAAGTAACCACTTATAACTCCTTATCGTTAACTCCAAAATTGATGAAATTTTTATTGGGAGTACTTCTATATAATATCAGTGTACTCTATGAATTTCAAAATTTTTGGAAAAAATTACAATTTATAATAAATGTCTAAATATTCGGCGGTTTTGGCCATATGAAAAATAGTAAATGAATTTTAAAAATTCTAAGAAAAATATATGTTCAATATAGGACTATATTCTGCTAAATCTCAGAAAAGAAATATTTTTGGAACTGATTTGGTATTTTTCATGAAAATGAACTAGTTATAAATAAATGAGTTAAATATGTTATGTGAAGAAAGAAAATTGGAAAATATAATTTTATGGCTTGAGAATCATATATGTGGTATATGCAAATTTTTATGAGAGTTTTGGCTATTGGTGATGAAATCTTATAAGTTTGGCATTTTATGATGATTAAATGCATTATTTAGTAAAGTGTAAACAATTAAAATAAATTATTTATAAGTTTAAGAAATGTTATTCTTTCAATATCATTATACCGAAATATTGGTATAGATTTTATTATGGAATTTCTACCTTTTTGTGTCAGAGTTACTATTCATGAGTTGTTATTCACAAGTTACTATTCACGAGTTACTATTCACGGGTACTATTCACTACAAAATTGGTTTCTTTTTCTAACCAAATTATAGTTGATTTATGAATATTACTCTGGAGATTAAAACTATATATTGATTATATTGATTTTATTATCATATATAATATTTTTATAACCCTGATGTTGAAATTCTCTTTCACTGGAGTGTAAAGATGAGTAGATTATTGGTAAGATCATGACTAAGGTTCACTTTGGCCAGTAGTGAAAAGTTGAATTTTGACTAGTATGATCATGACCATTGAATTTATAATTCAATATCTTTAGTTAAGTGCAAAGGTGAATTGATCAACATAGTTATAATTATTGTTTATATAAATTCTGAAATGATTATATATTTCTTTGAGATATTAATATATTTGGCTTGTAGTGCAAATATGAACTGTTGAGGAATATCTTTGGCCTGTGGTGCAAAAATGAATTGTTGATGAATATCTTTGGCCAGTAGTCCAAAGATGAACTGTTAATGAATATCTTTGGCCCGTAGTGCAAAGATGACATGTTGTTGAATATCTTTGGTCAGTGGTACGAAGCTGAACTGTGGATGAATATCTTTGGCCCGTAGTGTAAAGATGAATTTATTAGTATGATTATGAACATAAACTATGATTTGGTATAACCATGATCTTTGATGTTTCAGGTAAAGACATGTGATGAAAATTATATTCGTCTTGGGTACGAAGAGGATTTTAGAATCACAATTATGATTATTAGATATTCATATAATTGTGAAAAGGAACTGTTGATTGATGTTACAGGGATAAAACATTGTTGGTGGACTTTTAACATGAAAAACATAATCGACTGTATTGTCTATTTGACTCTTCTAATGGATTGCTCATTCCGCTGTAACTATTGTTGAAATTTTTATAATCTACCATATGTTCTAAATCTCTGATTTGTTATTGATGAAGACTATTAATAATTTAATTATCTTTAGTCATGATATTCTTTGCTAAGCTAGTTCTGTTCACCCTTTTGCTTCACAATTTCTTTCAGATAATAAAAGTGTAGCTGGGTCGAACGGGGGTAACAAGGGAATAGAACGGTGGTCTCTATCTGTGGAGTTCTCCCTAAACAGTATAGACAAGTGTGTTGTATACATCTTTTAGTGGTAATATTTAATGAATCATATAGGGAGAGGCGAACCCAACGTTGGAACCCTACAGCCTACACCCTAAACCCTACACCCTACACCCTAAACCCTAAACCCTACACCCTAAACCCTAAACCCCAAACCCTATACCCTATACCCTATACCCTACACCCTAAACCCTAAACCCTAAACCCTACACCCTACTCCTTAAACCCTAAACCCTACACCATATACCCTACACTCTACACCCTACACCCTAAACCCTAAACCCTAAACCCTAAACCTTAAACCCTAAACCCTAAACCCCCCTAATCCACCTAATCCCCCCTAAACCCTAACCCTAACCCTAAACTCTAAACCCTAACCCTAAATACTAAACCCTAACCCTAAACCCTAAACCCCTTTAAACCCTAAACCCCCCTAAACCCTAAACCTCCCTAAACCCTAAATCCTAAACCATAAACCCTATCTTATTATTTGTTTATATTATATAGTTAGAACCTATTTTAATAATACATTACATGTTTAGCAATGACCAATTATTGTATTTTATTTATTTATGGTAGTTAAACTATTATTGAAATATTAGTTCAATATTATAGTATTTATCAATAATAGCAGTTAGTGTATTTTATTAATTTTATAAAAATATATATTTTTTATTAATTTAATTTAACTGTTTTCTTTGACGTATTTTATTAATACATTATAAATTTACTCAATAGTTAGCAGTTATTGTATTTTTATTATTATTAAATATTATTGAAAAAATTATATATTTTATTAATTTGTATATTTATTAAAATATTATTTATATATATATATATGTAAGATCCAAACTTATTATAAATAAAATCGAATTTCCTCTAATTATATTTGTGAATAATAAGGTATTAATTTGATATAATTAATACCTTATTATTCACAAACATTCGTGAATATGGGTGAAATGTATAAATTTTGCAAAATATGCAAGTGGTTATAAAATAATTATTGTTGTCAGGAAATATTCGTTTGGTCGTGGAATATTCTTGTTGTCGGGGAATATTCGTACGACGGCGCAGTCATTTGTGGGCCCCAAAATAGAATAACTGTCGGATGAAGAAAACGAAAAAATTAAGTTTTTTATAAATTACGGCGTAATCGTTATCGTTAACACTGTTGGAATACCCGGTGATTAAATACAGTAATACGCGTGTTTGCACAGTAGCACGCGGTTTTACACAATATTTTTAAATTATTGATTCCTACATAAGAAGGCACTAGTCAATAATTATTACAGTATTTACTGTTCAATATTTTATTTTATTGATTCAATAATTGTTCCGTTGATATTTTATATTATTGTTGTTTTAATAATTATCATTGCACAATATTTCTCATTATCAAATCAATAATTCATATTATTTGAATAATATTATTAGATAGTATTATTGGCAATGTCTAGAAAGTTCTGTCAATGAGAGGTTTGGTCACCTAATTGCGCGCCAGTAAGGAGAAATTCTTATTGAAATCTCCCTCTTTCCTGGGAACGGCCTAGTTGTCATAATTGTGATTATTTAATATTATTTGTGAATAATTAATTATTGATTTATATGATAAGGAAATATTTATTTGATGTGGATATAAATGATGAATTTATTTAGACTAAAATACAATTTCTACCCCAAATTTTACACCGGTTTTTGACTTTTGCACCCCAAACCGAAAAAGGTGTCTAAGTACACCCTAAACTTCATTATACGTAATAAAACGCACACTTTTTTCACTTAACCGGTCAAAAGTGACCGGTTAAGGCGGTAACAAAAGTTTGGGATGCAAATTATAACAGTATCTTAAAAATTGGCTAAAATAATTAATTTTAAATAAAATAAAATGATTTTAAATATGAGAATTGTTAAAAACAAAATTTTCAAAATTGTTAGCATAAATTACCATACAATTAAAAACATAAATTTTTTTTAAAACTGTTATAAAATTTTTTTAAAAAACAAAATAAAATTTTTTAACTGTTTTTAACAAAAAAAATTTAAACTGCTTTTAACAAAAAAAATTTAAAACAAAATAACTTTTTTTAACAAATTTTTTTATACTGTTTTTAACAAAAAAAAAATTTAAAACTTTTATAATTTTTATTAAACTGTTATAATTTTTTTAAAACAATTTACTTTTTTTAACTGTTTTTAACAAACAAAAAATTTAAACTGTTATAAAAAAAATTAAACTTTTAAACCTTTTTTTAAACACAAAATAAATTTTTTTAACCATTTTTTAATAACAAAAAATTTAAAATATTTTTAACAAAAAAAATTTATACTGTTATAAATTTTTTTTTAAACTGTTATAATTTTTTTTTTAAAATGTTATAATTTTTTTAAAAAACAAAATAAATTTGTTTAACTATTTTTAACAATTTTTTTTTAAACAAAATAATTTTTTTTAACAAAAAAAATTTTAACAATTTTTTTTAAACTGTTTTTAACACTTTTTTTTAAACTGTTATAAAAAACAATTAAAAGAAAATAAATTCTTTTAACTATTTTAGCAAAAAAAAAATTAAACAGTTTTAAACAAAAAAAATTGGACTATTATAAAAAAAATTTAAACTGTTATAAAAAAATTTTAAAACAAAACAAATTTTTTTAACTGCTTTTAACAAAAAAAATTTAAACTGTTTTTAACAAAAAAAAAAATTTAGACTGTTATAAAAAAATTAACTGTTATAAATTTTTGTTTGTTTTAAAAAAATTGTTAAAAAAAGTTTAAATTTTTTTACACTTTTACAATTTGCACCCCAAACTTTTGTTACGGCCTTAGCCGGTCACTTTTGACCGGTTAATTAAAGAAAGTGTGCGCTTTATTACGTATAATGAGTTTTATTGATTGTGCCCAAAAATGGTGATTTTTGGATGTATAGATTAAGAGTTATGAATTTTATGAGAAAAGACTATTTTAAAAGTAACCGCTTATAACTCCTTATGGTTAACTCCAAAATTGATGAAATTTTATTATCGAATTTCTACCTTTTTGTGTCAGAGTTACTATTCATGAGTTGCTATTCACAAGTTACTATTCAAGAGTTACTATTCACGAGTTACTATTCACTACAAATATAGTTGATTTATGAATATTACTCTGGAGATTAAAACTATATATTGATTATATTGATTTTATTATCATATATAATATTTTTATAACCCTGATGTTGAAATTCTCTTTCACTGGAGTGTAAAGATGAGTAGATTATTGGTAAGATCATGACTAGGGTTCTCTTTGGCCAGTAGTGAAAAGTTGAATTGTGACTAGTATGATCATGACCATTGAATTTATAATTGAATATCTTTAGCTTAAGTGCAAAGGTGAATTGATCAACATGGTTATAATTATTGTTTATATCAATTCTGAAATGATTATATATTTCTTTGAGTAATTAATATATTTGGCTTGTAGTGCAAATATGAACTGTTGAGGAATATCTTTGGCCTGTAGTGCAAAGATGAATTGTTGATGACTATCTTTGGCCAGTAGTGCAAAGATGAACTGTTAATGAATATCTTTGGCCCGTAGTGCAAAGATGACATGTTGTTGAATATCTTTGGTCAGTGGTGCGAAGCTAAACTGTGGATGAATATCTTTGGCCCTTAGTGTAAAGATTAATTTATTAGTATGATTATGAACAGAAACTATGATTTGGTATAACCATAATCTTTAATGTTTCAGGTAAAGACATGTGATGAAAATTATATTCGTCTTGGGTACGAAGAGGAATTTAGAATCACAATTATGATTATTAGATATTCATAAAATTGTGGAAAGGAACTGTTGATTGATGTTACAGGGATAAAACATTGTTGGTGGACTTTTAACATGAAAAAGATAATCGACTGTATTGTCTATTTGACTCTTCTAATGAATTGCTTATTCCGCTGTAACTATTGTTGAAATTTTTATCATCTACTATATGTTCTAAATCTCTGATTTGTTATTGATTAAGTCTATTAATAATTTAATTATCTTATGTCATGATATACTTTACTGAGATAGTTGTGTTCAACCTTTTGCTTCACAATTCCTTTCAGGTAATAAAAGTGTAGCTGGGTCGAGCGGGGGTAACAAGGGAATAGAACGGTGGTCTCTAGCTGTGGAGTTCTCCCTAAACAGTATAGACAAGTGTGTTGTATACATCTTTTAGTGGTGATATTTGATGAATCATATAGGGAGAGGCGAACCCAACGTTGGAACCCTACACCCTACACCCTACACCCTACACCCTAAACCCTAAACCCTACACCCTACACCCTACACCCTAAACCCTAAACCCTACACCCTACACCCTATACCCTATACCCTAAACCTTAAACCCCAAACCCTACATCATACACCCTACACCCTACTCCCTAAACCCTAAACCCTATACTCTATACCCTACACCCTACACCCTACATCCTAAACCCTAAACCCTAAACCTTAAACCCCCTTAAACCCCCCTAATCCCCCATAAACCCTAAATCCTAACCCTAAACCCCCTCTAACCCTAAATTGTAAACCCTAAACCCCCTTAAACCCTAAACCCCCTAAACCCTAAACCTCCCTAAACCCTAAACCCTATCTTATTATTTGTTTATATTATATAGTTAGAACCTATTTTAATAATACATTACATGTTTAGCAATGACCAATTATTGTATTTTATTTATTTATGGTAGTTAAACTATTATTGAAATATTAGTTCAATATTATAGTATTTATCAATAATAGCAGTTAGTGTATTTTATTAATTTTATAAAAATATATATTTTTTATTAATTTAATTTAACTGTATTCTTTGACGTATTTTATTAATACATTATAAATTTACTCAATAGTTAGCAATTATTGTATTTTATTATTATTAAAATATTATTGAAAAAAATATGTTTTTTATTAATTTGTATATTTATTAAAATATTATTTATATATATATATATATATATATATATGTGTGTGTGTGTGTATGTGTGTGTGTGTAAGACCCCAACTTATTATAAATAAAATCGAATTTCCTCTAATTATATTTGTGAATAATAAGGTATTAATTTGATATAATTAATACCTTATTATTCACAAACATTCGTGAATATGGGTGAAATGTATAAATTTTGCAAAATATGCAAGTGGTTATAAAATAATTATTGTTGTCGGGGAATATTCGTTTGGTCGTGGAATATTCTTGTTGTCGTGGAATATTCGTACGACGACGCAGTCATTTGTGGGCCCCAAAATAGAATAACTGTCGGATGAAGAAAACGACAAAATTAAGTTTTTTATAAATTACGGCGTAATCGTTATCGTTAACACTGTTGGAATACCCGGTGATTAAAATACAGTAATACGCGTGTTTGCACAGTAGCACGCGGTTTTACACAATATTTTTAAATTATTGATTCTTATATAAGAAGGCACTAGTCAATAATTGTTACAGTAATTACTGTTCAATATTTTATTTTATTGATTCAATAATTATTGCGTTGATATTTTATATTATTGTTTTTTTAATAATTATCACTGCACAATATTTCTCATTATCAAATCAATAATTCATATTATTTGAATAATATTATTAGATAGCATTATTGGCAATGTCTAGAAAGTTCTGACAATGAGAGGTTTGGTCACCTAATTGCGCGCCAGTAAGGAGAAATTCTTATTGAAAATATCTCTCTTTCTTGGGAACGGCCTAGTTGTCATAATTGTGATTATTTAATATTATTTATGAATAATTAATTATAGATTTATATGATAAGGAAATATTTATTTGATGTGGATATAAAAGATAAATTTATTTAGACTAAAAGACAATTTCTACCCCAAATTTTACACCGGTGTTTACTTTTGCACCCCAAACAGAAAAAGGTGTCTAAGTACACCCTAAACTTCATTATACGTAACAAAATGTACACTTTTTTCACTTATCCGGTCAAAAGTGACCGGCTAAGGCGGTAACAAAAGTTTGGGGTGCAAATTATAACAGTATCTTAAAAATTGGCAAAAATAATTAATTTTAAATAAAATAAAATGATTTTAAATATGAGAATTTTTCAAAAACAGAATTTTCAAAATAGTTAGCATAAAATTACCATACAATTAAAAACATAAATTTTTTTTAAAACTGTTATAAATTTTTTTAAAAAACAAAATAAAATTTTTTAACTGTTTTTAACAAAAAAAAATTAAACTGTTTTTAAAAGAAAAAAAAATTAAAACAAAATAACTTTTTTTAAAAAAATTTTTTAAACAGTTTTTAACAAAAAAATTTAATACTTTATTAATTTTTTTTAAACTGTTATAATTTTTTTAAAACAAATTACTTTTTTTTAACTTTTTTTAACAAAAAAAAAATTAACTGTTATAAAAAAAATTTAAAACTGTTAAACCTTTTTTTTAAAACAAAATAAATTTTTTTAACTATTTTCTATTAAAAGAATTTTAAACTATTTTTAACAAAAAAAAATATAGACTTTTATAAATTTTTTTTAAACTGTTATAAATTTTTTTTTAAACTGTTATAATTTTTTTAAAAAACAAAATAAATTTGTTTAACTGTTTTTAACAAAAAAATTTTAAACAAAATACTTTTTTTTAACAAAAAAAATTTTAATAATTTTTTTTAAACTGTTTTTAACACTTTTTTTTAAACTGTTATAAAAAACAATTTAAAGAAAATAAATTGTTTTAACTATTTTTAGCAAAAAAAAATTTAAACAATTTTAAACAAAAAAAATTGGACTATTATAAATTTTTTTAAACTGTTATAAAAAAAATTTAAAACAAAACAAATTTTTTTAACTTCTTTTAACAAAAAAAATTTAAAATTTTTTAACAAAAAAAAAAATTAGACTGTTATAAAAAAAAATTAACTGTTATAAAATTTAGTTTGTTTTAAAAAAATTGTTAAAAAAAGTTTAATTTTTTTTACACGGTTACAATTTTCACCCCAAACTTTTGTTACGGCCTTAGCCGGTCACTTTTGACCGGTTAATTAAAGAAAGTGTGCGCTTTATTACGTATAATGAAGTTTAGGGTGTACTTAGACACCTTTTTCGGTTTGGGGTGTAAAATGTCAATACCAGTGTAAAATTTTAGGTGCAAATTGTCTTTTAGTCATTTATTTATATGGTTATAAATGAAAGAATTAATGTTGAGGTATTTTATCAATATTTTTGTCGGAATGAAGGTATTAAAAATTAAACCGATGTTTTTGAGATATATTGCGTGACATATAATTTTTAATCCGACCATTGGATCGTTGTAATTTTTGAATATGTTATACATATATAAGTTGAGTATATGTCCACAAATTTTGAACAGTTAAAAATGAACGTATTTGTTATGAATTTTAAGAGGTGAATGGTTCAGAAATTGTTTAAATATCCGAATTTAGCATTTTGGTAGAAAATTCTAGAATTAAGTGGTCCCCACTTGTGGTTGGTGAAGAAATATGCTGAATTTTATTTCAAATGTGGTTGGTAAGAATAGTAGCAGGTAAAGCTATCAGGTTGCAGGTTAAGTCTGCTAAAATTTTCCTATAAATAGAAGGCTAAGTTAGTATTGAAAATCACACCAGAAACAAGTTTTCTTTCTCTCTATATTATCAAACATATTTTTGAGAGTATTTAGATACTTTGAGAGTTGCTATTTAGTAGAAGTTTCCTTCGGAAGGTTTTTCATCAAATATTCCAGTCAAAAGTACTGCTCTTTTGAGGTAAGGGATTTTAAGGGTTATTATGTTTTTTAGTTCGTACTTCTTCTGACCTTCAGAAAATTCTAGAAAATTTTGAAATGATATGTTGATGAGTTTTATTGATTGTGCCCAAAAATGGTGATTTTTGGATGTATAGATTAAGAGTTATGAAATTTATGAGAAAAGACTATTTTAAAAGTAACCGCTTATAACTCCTTATCGTTAACTCCAAAATTGATGAAATTTTTATTGGGAGTACTTCTATATAATATCAGTGTACTCTATGAATTTCAAAATTTTTGGAAAAAATTACAATTTATAATAAATGTCTAAATATTCGGCGGTTTTGGCCATATGAAAAATAGTAAATGAATTTTAAAAATTCTAAGAAAAATATATGTTCAATATAGGACTATATTCTGCTAAATCCCAGAAAAGAAATATTTTTGGAACTGATTTGGTATTTTTCATGAAAATGAACTAGTTATAAATAAATGAGTTAAATAAGTTATGTGAAGAAAGAAAATTGGAAAATATAATTTTATGGCTTGAGAATCATATATGTGGTATATGCAAATTTTTTATGAGAGTTTTGGCTATTGGTGATGAAATCTTATAAGTTTGGCATTTTATGATGATTAAATGCATTATTTAGTAAAGTGTAAACAATTAAAATAAATTATTTATAAGTTTAAGAAATGTTATTCTTTCAATATCATTATACCGAAATATTGGTATAGATTTTATTATGGAATTTCTACCTTTTTGTGTCAGAGTTACTATTCATGAGTTGCTATTCACAAGTTACTATTCACGAGTTACTATTCACGGGTACTATTCACTACAAAATTGGTTTCTTTTTCTAACCAAATTATAGTTGATTTATGAATATTACTCTGGAGATTAAAACTATATATTGATTATATTGATTTTATTATCATATATAATATTTTTATAACCCTGATGTTGAAATTCTCTTTCACTGGAGTGTAAAGATGAGTAGATTATTGGTAAGATCATGACTAAGGTTCACTTTGGCCAGTAGTGAAAAGTTGAATTGTGACTAGTATGATCATGACCATTGAATTTATAATTCAATATCTTTAGTTTAAGTGCAAAGGTGAATTGATCAACATAGTTATAATTATTGTTTATATAAATTCTGAAATGATTATATATTTCTTTGAGATATTAATATATTTGGCTTGTAGTGCAAATATGAACTGTTGAGGAATATCTTTGGCCTGTGGTGCAAAGATGAATTGTTGATGAATATCTTTGGCCAGTAGTCCAAAGATGAACTGTTAATGAATATCTTTGGCCCGTAGTGCAAAGATGACATGTTGTTGAATATCTTTGGTCTGTGGTGCGAAGCTGAACTGTGGATGAATATCTTTGGCCCGTAGTGTAAAGATGAATTTATTATTATGATTATGAACATAAACTATGATTTGGTATAACCATGATCTTTGATGTTTCAGGTAAAGACATGTGATGAAAATTATATTCGTCTTGGGTACGAAGAGGATTTTAGAATCACAATTATGATTATTAGATATTCATATAATTGTGAAAAGGAACTGTTGATTGATGTTACAGGGATAAAACATTGTTGGTGGACTTTTAACATGAAAAACATAATCGACTGTATTGTCTATTTGACTCTTCTAATGGATTGCTCATTCCGCTGTAACTATTGTTGAAATTTTTATAATCTACCATATGTTCTAAATCTCTGATTTGTTATTGATGAAGACTATTAATAATTTAATTATCTTTAGTCATGATATTCTTTGCTAAGCTAGTTCTGTTCACCCTTTTGCTTCACAATTTCTTTTAGATAATAAAAGTGTAGCTGGGTCGAACGGGGGTAACAAGGGAATAGAACGGTGGTCTCTATCTGTGGAGTTCTCCCTAAAAAGTATAGACAAGTGTGTTGTATACATCTTTTAGTGGTAATATTTGATGAATCATATAGGGAGAGGCGAACCCAACGTTGGAACCCTACAGCCTACACCCTAAACCCTACACCCTACACCCTGAACCATAAACCCTAAACCTTACACCCTAAACCCTAAACCCTAAACCCCAAACCCTATACCCTATACCCTATACCCTACACCCTAAACCCTAAACCCTAAACCCTACACCCTACTCCTTAAACCCTAAACCCTACACCATATACCCTACACCCTACACCCTACACCCTAAACCCTAAACCCTAAACCCTAAACCCTAAACCTTAAACCCTAAACCCTAAACCCCCCTAATCCACCTAATCCCCCCTAAACCCTAACCCTAAACCCTAAACTCTAAACCCTAACCCTAAATACTAAACCCTAACCCTAAACCCTAAACCCCTTTAAACCCTAAACCCCCCTAAACCCTAAACCTCCCTAAACCCTAAATCCTAAACCATAAACCCTATCTTATTATTTGTTTATATTATATAGTTAGAACCTATTTTAATAATACATTACATGTTTAGCAATGACCAATTATTGTATTTTATTTATTTATGGTAGTTAAACTATTATTGAAATATTAGTTCAATATTATAGTATTTATCAATAATAGCAGTTAGTGTATTTTATTAATTTTATAAAAATATATATTTTTTATTAATTTAATTTAACTGTTTTCTTTGACGTATTTTATTAATACATTATAAATTTACTCAATAGTTAGCAGTTATTGTATTTTTATTATTATTAAAATATTATTGAAAAAATTATATATTTTATTAATTTGTATATTTATTAAAATATTATTTATATATATATATATATATATGTAAGATCCAAACTTATTATAAATAAAATCGAATTTCCTCTAATTATATTTGTGAATAATAAGGTATTAATTTGATATAATTAATACCTTATTATTCACAAACATTCGTGAATATGGATGAAATGTATAAATTTTGCAAAATATGCAAGTGGTTATAAAATAATTATTGTTGTCAGAAAATATTCGTTTGGTCGTGGAATATTCTTGTTGTCGGGGAATATTCGTACGACGGCGCAGTCATTTGTGGGCCCCAAAATAGAATAACTGTCGGATGAAGAAAACGAAAAAATTAAGTTTTTTATAAATTACGGCGTAATCGTTATCGTTAACACTGTTGGAATACCCGGTGATTAAAATACAGTAATACGCGTGTTTGCACAGTAGCACGCGGTTTTACACAATATTTTTAAATTATTGATTCCTACATAAGAAGGCACTAGTCAATAATTATTACAGTATTTACTGTTCAATATTTTATTTTATTGATTCAATAATTGTTCCGTTGATATTTTATATTATTGTTGTTTTAATAATTATCATTGCACAATATTTCTTATTATCAAATCAATAATTCATATTATTTGAATAATATTATTAGATAGTATTATTGGCAATGTCTAGAAAGTTCTGTCAATGAGAGGTTTGGTCACCTAATTGCGCGCCAGTAAGGAGAAATTCTTATTGGAAATCTCCCTCTTTCCTGGGAACGGCCTAGTTGTCATAATTGTGATTATTTAATATTATTTGTGAATAATTAATTATTGATTTATATGATAAGGAAATATTTATTTGATGTGGATATAAATGATGAATTTATTTAGACTAAAATACAATTTCTACCCCAAATTTTACACCGGTTTTTGACTTTTGCACCCCAAACCGAAAAAGGTGTCTAAGTACACCCTAAACTTCATTATACGTAATAAAACGCACACTTTTTTCACTTAACCGGTCAAAAGTGACCGGCTAAGGCGGTAACAAAAGTTTGGGATGCAAATTATAACAGTATCTTAAAAATTGGCAAAAATAATTAATTTTAAATAAAATAAAATGATTTTAAATATGAGAATTGTTAAAAACAAAATTTTCAAAATTGTTAGCATAAAATTACCATACAATTAAAAACATAAATTTTTTTTAAAACTGTTATAAAATTTTTTAAAAAACAAAATAAAATTTTTTAACTGTTTTTAACAAAAAAAATTTAAACTGCTTTTAACAAAAAAAATTTAAAACAAAATAACTTTTTTTAACAAATTTTTTTATACTGTTTTTAACAAAAAAAAAATTTAAAACTTTTATAATTTTTATTAAACTGTTATAATTTTTTTAAAACAATTTAATTATCTACCAATGGATTGCTATTGTCTATTTGACTCTTATAATTTTTATTGTCTATTTGACTCTTCTAATGGATTGCTCATTCCGCTGTAACTATTGTTGAAATTTTTATAATCTACCATATGTTCTAAATCTCTGATTTGTTATTGATGAAGACTATTAATAATTTAATTATCTTTAGTCATGATATTCTTTGCTAAGCTAGTTCTGTTCACCCTTTTGCTTCACAATTTCTTTTAGATAATAAAAGTGTAGCTGGGTCGAACGGGGGTAACAAGGGAATAGAACGGTGGTCTCTATCTGTGGAGTTCTCCCTAAAAAGTATAGACAAGTGTGTTGTATACATCTTTTAGTGGTAATATTTGATGAATCATATAGGGAGAGGCGAACCCAACGTTGGAACCCTACAGCCTACACCCTAAACCCTACACCCTACACCCTGAACCATAAACCCTAAACCTTACACCCTAAACCCTAAACCCTAAACCCCAAACCCTATACCCTATACCCTATACCCTACACCCTAAACCCTAAACCCTAAACCCTACACCCTACTCCTTAAACCCTAAACCCTACACCATATACCCTACACCCTACACCCTACACCCTAAACCCTAAACCCTAAACCCTAAACCTTAAACCCTAAACCCTAAACCCCCCTAATCCACCTAATCCCCCCTAAACCCTAACCCTAAACCCTAAACTCTAAACCCTAACCCTAAACCCTAAACCCCTTTAAACCCTAAACCCCCCTAAACCCTAAACCTCCCTAAACCCTAAATCCTAAACCATAAACCCTATCTTATTATTTGTTTATATTATATAGTTAGAACCTATTTTAATAATACATTACATGTTTAGCAATGACCAATTATTGTATTTTATTTATTTATGGTAGTTAAACTATTATTGAAATATTAGTTCAATATTATAGTATTTATCAATAATAGCAGTTAGTGTATTTTATTAATTTTATAAAAATATATATTTTTTATTAATTTAATTTAACTGTTTTCTTTGACGTATTTTATTAATACATTATAAATTTACTCAATAGTTAGCAGTTATTGTATTTTTATTATTATTAAATATTATTGAAAAAATTATATATTTTATTAATTTGTATATTTATTAAAATATTATTTATATATATATATATATATATATATATATATATATATATATATATATATATGTAAGATCCAAACTTATTATAAATAAAATCGAATTTCCTCTAATTATATTTGTGAATAATAAGGTATTAATTTGATATAATTAATACCTTATTATTCACAAACATTCGTGAATATGGATGAAATGTATAAATTTTGCAAAATATGCAAGTGGTTATAAAATAATTATTGTTGTCAGAAAATATTCGTTTGGTCGTGGAATATTCTTGTTGTCGGGGAATATTCGTACGACGGCGCAGTCATTTGTGGGCCCCAAAATAGAATAACTGTCGGATGAAGAAAACGAAAAAATTAAGTTTTTTATAAATTACGGCGTAATCGTTATCGTTAACACTGTTGGAATACCCGGTGATTAAAATACAGTAATACGCGTGTTTGCACAGTAGCACGCGGTTTTACACAATATTTTTAAATTATTGATTCCTACATAAGAAGGCACTAGTCAATAATTATTACAGTATTTACTGTTCAATATTTTATTTTATTGATTCAATAATTGTTCCGTTGATATTTTATATTATTGTTGTTTTAATAATTATCATTGCACAATATTTCTCATTATCAAATCAATAATTCATATTATTTGAATAATATTATTAGATAGTATTATTGGCAATGTCTAGAAAGTTCTGTCAATGAGAGGTTTGGTCACCTAATTGCGCGCCAGTAAGGAGAAATTCTTATTGGAAATCTCCCTCTTTCCTGGGAACGGCCTAGTTGTCATAATTGTGATTATTTAATATTATTTGTGAATAATTAATTATTGATTTATATGATAAGGAAATATTTATTTGATGTGGATATAAATGATGAATTTATTTAGACTAAAATACAATTTCTACCCCAAATTTTACACCGGTTTTTGACTTTTGCACCCCAAACCGAAAAAGGTATCTAAGTACACCCTAAACTTCATTATACGTAATAAAACGCACACTTTTTTCACTTAACCGGTCAAAAGTGACCGGCTAAGGCGGTAACAAAAGTTTGGGATGCAAATTATAACAGTATCTTAAAAATTGGCAAAAATAATTAATTTTAAATAAAATAAAATGATTTTAAATATGAGAATTGTTAAAAACAAAATTTTCAAAATTGTTAGCATAAAATTACCATACAATTAAAAACATAAATTTTTTTTAAAACTGTTATAAAATTTTTTAAAAAACAAAACAAAATTTTTTAACTGTTTTTAACAAAAAAAATTTAAACTGCTTTTAACAAAAAAAATTTAAAACAAAATAACTTTTTTTAACAAATTTTTTTATACTGTTTTTAACAAAAAAAAAATTTAAAACTTTTATAATTTTTATTAAACTGTTATAATTTTTTTAAAACAATTTACTTTTTTTAACTGTTTTTAACAAACAAAAAATTTAAACTGTTATAAAAAAAATTAAACTTTTAAACCTTTTTTTAAACACAAAATAAATTTTTTTAACCATTTTATAATAAAAAAAATTTAAACTATTTTTAACAAAAAAAATTTATACTGTTATAAATTTTTTTTAAAACTGTTATAATTTTTTTTTTAAACTGTTATAATTTTTTTTAAAAACAAAATAAATTTGTTTAACTATTTTTAACAATTTTTTTTTAAACAAAATAATTTTTTTTAACAAAAAAAATTTTAACAATTTTTTTTAAACTGTTTTTAACACTTTTTTTTAAACTGTTATAAAAAACAATTAAAAGAAAATAAATTGTTTTAACTATTTTTAGCAAAAAAAAATTAAACAGTTTTAAACAAAAAAAATTGGACTATTATAAAAAAAATTTAAACTGTTATAAAAAAAATTTTAAAACGAAACAAATTTTTTTTACTGCTTTTAACAAAAAAAATTTAAACTGTTTTTAACAAAAAAAAAATTTAGACTGTTATAAAAAAAAATTAACTGTTATAAATTTTTGTTTGTTTTAAAAAAATTGTTAAAAAAAGTTTAAATTTTTTTACACTTTTACAATTTGCACCCCAAACTTTTGTTACGGCCTTAGCCGGTCACTTTTGACCGGTTAATTAAAGAAAGTGTGCGCTTTATTACGTATAATGAGTTTTATTGATTGTGCCCAAAAATGGTGATTTTTGGATGTATAGATTAAGAGTTATGAATTTTATGAGAAAAGACTATTTTAAAAGTAACCGCTTATAACTCCTTATGGTTAACTCCAAAATTGATGAAATTTTATTATCGAATTTTTACCTTTTTGTGTCAGAGTTACTATTCATGAGTTGCTATTCACAAGTTACTATTCAAGAGTTACTATTCACGAGTTACTATTCACTACAAAATTGGTTTCTTTTTCTAACCAAATTATAGTTGATTTATGAATATTACTCTGGAGATTAAAACTATATTGATTATATTGATTTTATTATCATATATAATATTTTTATAACCCTGATGTTGAAATTCTCTTTCACTGGAGTGTAAAGATGGGTAGATTATTGGTAAGATCATGACTAGGGTTCTCTTTGGCCACTAGTGAAAAGTTGAATTGTGACTAGTATGATCATGACCATTGAATTTATAATTGAATATCTTTAGCTTAAGTGCAAAGGTGAATTGATCAACATGGTTATAATTATTGTTTATATCAATTCTGAAATGATTATATATTTCTTTGAGTAATTAATATATTTGGCTTGTAGTGCAAATATGAACTGTTGAGGAATATCTTTGGCCTGTAGTGCAAAGATGAATTGTTGATGAATATCTTTGGCCAGTAGTGCAAAGATGAACTGTTAATGAATATCTTTGGCCCGTAGTGCAAAGATGACATGTTGTTGAATATCTTTGGTCAGTGGTGCGAAGCTAAACTGTGGATGAATATCTTTGGCCCGTAGTGTAAAGATTAATTTATTAGTATGATTATGAACAGAAACTATGATTTGGTATAACCATAATCTTTAATGTTTCAGGTAAAGACATGTGATGAAAATTACCCTGCACCCTAAACCCTACACCTTAAACCCCAAACCCTATACCCTATACCCTAAACCCAAAACCCTAAACCCCAAACCTTACACCCTATACCCTACACCCTAAACCCTAAACCCCAAACCCTACACCTTAAAACCTAAACCCCAAACCCTATACCCTACACCCTACGCCCTATACCCTACACCTCAAACCCTAAACTCTAAACCTTAAACCCTAACCCTAAACCCTAAACCCCCCTAAACCCCCTTAAACCCCCCCTAAACCCTAAACCCTAAACCCTAAACCCTAAACCCCCTTAAACCCTAACCCTAAATCCTAAACCCCCTTAAACCCTAAACCCCCTAAACCCCCTAAACCCTAAACCCTAAACCTCCCTAAACCCTAAACCCTAAACCCTAAACCCTATCTTATTATTTGTTTATATTATATAGTTAGAACCTAGTTTAATAATACATTACATGTTTAGCAATGACAAATTATTGTATTTTATTTATTTATGGTAGTTAAACTATTATTGAAATATTAGTTCAATATTATAGTATTTATCAATAATAGCAGTTAGTGTATTTTATTAATTTTATAAAAATATATATTTTTTATTAATTTAATTAACTGTATTCTTTGACGTATTTTATTAATACATTATAAATTTACTCAATAGTTAGCAGTTATTGTATTTTATTATTATTAAAATATTATTGAAAAAATTATGTATTTTATTAATTTGTATATTTATTAAAATATTATTTATATATATATATATATATATATGTAAGATCCCAACTTATTATAAATAAAATCGAATTTCCTCTAATTATATTTTTGAATAATAAGGTATTAATTTGATATAATTAATACCTTATTATTCACAAACATTCGTGAATATGGGTGAAATGTATAAATTTTGCAAAATATGCAAGTGG
The DNA here is from genome assembly GCA_020205505.1 of Panax japonicus. Lineage (NCBI taxonomy): Eukaryota > Viridiplantae > Streptophyta > Magnoliopsida > Apiales > Araliaceae > Panax > Panax japonicus. Next base: position 65,291,840 of record CM035111.1, on the reverse strand, counting down.
TTATAAAATAATTATTGTTGTCGTGGAATATTCTTGTTGTCGGGGAATATTCGTACGACGGCGCAGTCATTTGTGGGCCCCAAAATAGAATAACTGTCAGATGAAAAAAACGACAAAATTAAGTTTTTTATAAATTATGGCGTAATCGTTACCGTTAACACTGTTGGAATACCCGGTGGTTAAAATACAGTAATACGCGTGTTTGCACAGTAGCACGCGGTTTTACACAATATTTTTAAATTATTAATTCTTACATAAGAAGGCACTAGTCAATAATTGTTACAGTAATTACTGTTCAATATTTTATTTTATTGATTCAATAATTGTTGCGTTGATATTTTATATTATTGTTGTTTTAATAATTATCACTGCACAATATTTCTCATTATCAAATCAATAATTCATATTATTTGAATAATATTATTAGATAGCATTATTGGCAATGTCTAGAAAGTTCTTTCAATGAGAGGTTTGGTCACCTAATTGCGCGCCAGTAAGGAGAAATTTTTATTGGAAATCTCCCTCTTTCCTGGGAACGGCCTAGTTGTCATAATTGTGATTATTTAATATTATTTGTGAATAATTAATTATTGATTTATATGATAAGGAAATATTTATTTGATGTGGATATAAATGATGAATTTATTTACACTAAAAGACAATTTCTACCCCAAATTTTACACCGGTGTTGACTTTTGCACCCCAAACCGAAAAAAGTGTCTAAGTACACCCTAAACTTCATTACACGTAACAAAACGCACACTTTTTCACTTAACCGGTCAAAAGTGTAACAAAAGTTTGGGGTGCAAATTATAACAGTATCTTAAAAATTGGCAAAAATAATTAATTTTAAATAAAATAAAATGATTTTAAATATGAGAATTTTTAAAAACAGAATTTTCAAAATAGTTAGCATAAAATTACCATACAATTAAAAATATAAATTTTTTTTAAAACTGTTATAAATTTTTTAAAACAAAAAAATAAAATTTTTTAACTGTTTTTAACAAAAAAAATTTAAACTGCTTTTAACAAAAAAAAATTTAAAACAAAATAACTTTTTTTAACAATTTTTTTAAACTGTTTTTAACAAAAAAAATTTAAAATTTTATAATTTTTTTTAAACTGTTATAATTTTTTTAAAAAAATTATTTTTTTTAATTATTTTTAACAAAAAAAAAACTTAAATTGTTATAAAAAAAAATTTAACTGTTAAACCTTTTTTTTAAAACAAAATAAATTTTTTTAACTATTTTTTAATAAAAAAAATTTAAACTGTTTTTAACAAAAAAAAAATTAAACTGTTATAAATTTTTTTTTTTAAAATGTTATAATTTTTTTTAAACTGTTATAATTTTTTTTAAAAACAAAATAAATTTGTTTAACTATTTTTAACAATTTTTTTTTTAAACAAAATAATTTTTTTTAACAAAAAAATTTTTAACAATTTTTTTTAAACTGTTTTTAACACTTTTTTTTAAACTGTTATAAAAAACAATTAAAAGAAAATAAATTGTTTTAACTATTTTTAGGAAAAAAAATTTTAAACAGTTTTAAACAAAAAAAAAATTGGACTATTATAAAAAAAAATTTAAACTGTTATAAAAAAAAATTTAAAACAAAACAAATTTTTTTAACTGCTTTTAACAAAAAAAAAATAAACTGTTTTTAACAAAAAAACAATTTAGACTGTTATAAAAAAAATTAACTGTTATAAATTTTAGTTTGTTTTAAAAAAATTGTTAAAAAAGTTTATATTTTTTTAAACTGTTACAATTTGCACCCCAAACTTTTGTTACGGCCTTAACCGATCACTTTTGACCGGTTAATTAAAGAAAGTGTGCGCTTTATTACGTATAATGAAGTTTGGGGTGTACTTAGACACCTTTTTCGGTTTGGGGTGCAAAAGTCAATACCGGTGTAAAATTTGAGGTGCAAATTGTCTTTTAGTCATTTATTTATATGGTTATAAATGAAAGAATTAATGTTTAGGTATTTTATCAATATTTTTGTCGGAATGAAGGTTTTAAAAATTAAACCAATGTTTTTGAGATATATTGCGTGACATATAATTTTTAATCCGACCATTGGATCGTTGTAATTTTTGAATATGTTATACATATATAAGTTGAGTATATGTCCACAAATTTTGAACAGTTAAAAATGAACGTATGATTTGTTATGAATTTTAAGAGGTGAATGGTTCAGAAATTGTTTAAATATCCGAATTTAGCATTTTGGTAGAAAATTCTAGAATTGAGTGGGCCCCACTTGTGGTTGGTGAAGAAATATGCTGAATTTTATTTCAAATGTGGTGGGTAAGAATAGTAGCAGGTAAAGCTATCAGGTTGCAGGTTAAGTCTGCTAAAATTTTCCTATAAATAGAAGGCTAAGTTAGTATTGAAAATCACACCAGAAACAAGTTTTCTTTCTCTCTATAGTATCAAACATATTTTTGAGAGTATTTAGATACTTTGAGAGTTGTTATTTAGTAGAAGTTTCCTTCGGAAGGTTTTTCATCCGATATTCCAGTCAGAAGTACTGCTCTTTTGAGGTAGGGGATTTTAAGGGTTATTATGTTTTTCAGTTCGTACTTCTTCTGACCTTCAGAAAATTCTAGAAAATTTTGAAATGATATGTTGATGAGTTTTATTGATTGTGCCCAAAAATGGTAATTTTTGGATGTATAGATTAAGAGTTATGAATTTTATGAGAAAAGACTATTTTAAAAGTTACCGCTTATAACTCCTTATGGTTAACTCCAAAATTGATGAAATTTTTATTGGGAGTACTTCTATATAATATCAGTGTACTCTGTGAATTTCAAAATTTTTGGATAAAATTACAATTTATAATAAATTTCTAAATATTCGGCGGTTTTGGCCATATAAAAAATAGTAAATGAATTTTAAAAATTCTAAGAAAAATATATGTTTAATATGGGACTATATTCTGCTAAATCTCAGAAAAGAAATATTTTTGGAACTGATTTGGTATTTTTCATGAAAATGAACTAGTTATAAATAAATGAGTTAAATATGTTATGTGAAGGAAGAAAATTGGAAAATATAATTTTATGTCTTGAGAATCATATATGTGGTATATGCAGATTTTTGATGAGAGTTTTGCCTATTGGTGATGAAATCTTATAAGTTTGGCATTTTATGATGATTAAATGCATTATTTAGTAAAGTGTAAAGAATTAAAATAAATTATTTATAAGTTTAAAAAATGTTATTCTTTCAATATCATTATACCGAAATATTGGTATAGATTTTATTATGCAATTTCTACCTTTTGGTGTCAGAGTTACTATTCATAAGTTACTATTCATGAGTTGCTATTCACGAGTTACTATTCATGAGTTACTATTAGGGCTGAGCAAGTAACCAAATTAGAACCGAAACCGCACCAAAAATCGCACGAACCGCACCAATTAAAATCGCACCAAAGATTCCGGCGTATGTGGCGGTTTTAGGTGGGTTGAATAACCAAATTTACGGTTCCGGTTTGGTTACTAGTCAAAACCAAACCACATAAAACCGAAACCGCACCATGTGTGTGTATGTATGTATTATCTCTAGTAAATTCTAAAGTTACTTTTCACTTGAACACGCTCAGAGAAAACCCCAGTCTTGCATTGTCATTTTTTCACCAATTAAAAGAAGATGTTAAAGGTTATAGAGTCAAAAATTAAGCAATTAGGTTTTGGAATTTTGAATTTATTTGATGCGTTATTGGAGGGGCTTATAGTTGAGGGGCTCGAGCACTTGATGCATTGGTTAATGTCAATGCTATAATTGTAATTGTCTAATAGATTATTTTTAGTCATCCCTGCAATATATTTTATTCTATCTTCTGAATATACTTTTAATTTGTGGGGAATTGATAAACATTCTTGCTTGTTATCGAATATATGGTCTCTGTTGTTTTATATAGAGCATATTTTAGTTTTAAAACATGCTTGATATAATTCTTATTGTCGACTTTGTCACTAAGTCAATTGCTCGATGTAAGTTTTATGTTAAATTTTATTGAAGGCTTAAACGTTTTTGTTGTTTTAATTGGTTTTGGAACCGAAATCGCACCAATTAAAACCGCACCGCACACTTTAAAACCGCACCGCACCAATCACAAGCGACCTTCTCTTCCACAATTATAACATGCTTTGGACGGCATCGCGCAATTTGGACTGATGTGTCCCTCCCCTCCGCATTTGAAGCATATGATAGGTGGTCTTTCTCCTTCCTTAACAACGGGTGCTGGTGCTGACGTCTTTCCATCATTGTTGAATCTCTTCTTCTTGAAATGTCCATTCTTATTGTTTTGGCCCTGATTACCACCGAAGTGGTAACCATTTCTGGCCTGCTGATTCCCTCCACGCTTGTTGTCGCCGCTTCGATGACCACTCTCGCTGGTATTATAATTTTGCCGGCTGCTCTCTTTTAGTTGAGTTGACTCGTTATCGCGCTCCACTAACTGAGCCATATTTACAACATCTGAATACAAACACAGTTTATGAGAATTAAGATGTTGACGTATCTCCGGCTTCAAACCTCTTAAAAACATTCGCGCCATTCTCTCTTCATTATCCACCAAGTGGGACGCAAACCGTGATAACTCTGCAAATTTTGCCTCGTATTGCGACACGGTCATATTATTTTGTTCCAACTTAATAAACTCCACCTCCTTCATGTGGCGAATACTTTCGGGAAAGTATTTGTCATTGAACAGCTCCTGAAACTTTTCCCAAGATATCTTCAGTATAGCAGGTTGAGTACGTTTTACCGATTCCCACCAGTAATCTGCCTCTCCGCGCAACATAAAGGCAACAAAGGGAACCTTTTGCTCCTCGGAGCATCCCAAGACATCAAATATCTTGGTGATCTGCTTTATCCATGTTTCCTCCATAAGTGGTTTTGGCTCTCCCTTAAACTCCGGTGGTCCCAGCTCCTTGAATTGTTTTGCGGTGACCGTCCGAGAGTTTCCCGTGTTTCCATCTACGTTTTGGACAGGAGTCGCTCTCGCCTGCTGTTGCATGAATTTCATAAAACCTCTGAACATTTTATCATTCATCATTTGGTCAGTGTTGTTGTTTGCATGAGGATTGTCGCCTTCTTGATGCACATTATCCTGATTATTGATATGTGGTGAATCAACGATCTCCTGTGCTCCATTGCTATTCTCAACATTCTCAGATGTAATTTTCAGATACTGCCACAAAACAAAAGGTTAATTGACATGTAACATATTATCCCTATATTCTGACCGACCAATAAAATAGCACATAAACTTAGGTAGGTCATACTAGCGAAGGAATTCCCCGTCTCTCCCCTCCTAGTACTATTCTCACATCTTAGCCAGGGATCATATCCCTAAGCTCTGATACCAACTGTGACGCCCCCAAAATTAGGTATACATCACCCATCTTGAGTCGCCAGATACATGGTACAGAATTCAAATACAACTTACTAATACCACTGTCGTGTACAATACGAAAAAATATAACTGTGAGTTTGAATACAATTATTGTCTACTAGAGATCATACAAACTCAAAAGGAGTCCTCAATACAATTATTGTCACACTATTTAACAGAATAGTGAGGACTATTAATACTATTATCTGGTCCATCACTCCGTTCCCCGACTCGTCCCAGCTATATTCTCATTTCCTGAAGAGAACAGTGAAAGAAAGGGTGAGCTCAACTAGTAAGAAATATTATGACTAAGATAATACAGAATAAATTATCATTAGCCTTCAACAGTGTTAAACTGATAAAATATAATAAACATCAAGTTTAACTGCAGCAGAATCAGCAATCCATTAAAAGAGTCAAGTAGAAAATAAATCTACTATCTTTTATGATTTAAAAGGTTTTTTCATCACTGCTATAGCTGAGAATCAGCTTAATAAATATTCCACATCATCGAATCACCCCTACACTACGGCCAAAGATATTCTTTAGTATCACGACCACAATTATTCATGCACTACGGGCCAAGAATATTTGTGTATTCATTAATGGTCATGATCATGCCAATAACTGTCCATCAATGCACTACGGGCCAATGAGGATTTTTAATTTTTACATCATTTGTAATATTACAGTCATGATTACACCGAATAATCCCTGGTCATAATCATACCAAGTCCATATATGCACTACAGGCCACAGATGACTTTCAACAAAATATAAACATGAGGATGATGACAATGATATAAGAATTCAATAAAACAAGTTCAAGAATTATTTTATCCAGAAATTATTAACGTCCAAATTGTCAACATGATACTATTTTGTAGAGTAAAATTTAAGAATGATCAGAAGAATATTTCCATGAAAGGATACTGGATGAAGCGCAAATATCAAGGATATTCCACTAATTTCATGGAGTATAGAAGTCAGAATTTTAATCAACTGAGTAATACCGAATACAATAAGAAAAGATATCACCATGCATGCGATAGAGACCGCACAAACAGGTTATTCCGGCAGAATAATAATAACGGAACCAGGTCAGGTTAAATTCACACCGACAGGATGTTCCAACAGAATAATAAATGTGGAATAGTAAATGATGGAACCAGGTCCGGCGTATAGCACAGACAGGATATTCCGACAGAAATGTAAAGACAGAATAGTAAATGGAACCAGGTCCGGCGTATAGCACAGACAGGATATTCCGACAGAAATATAAAGACAGAATAGTAAATGGATGTCACCAAGTATAGGGTATTCCGCGTATACAGGTTATTCCAACAGAATAATAATGAATGGAATAACATAAGGATTTCACCAAGTATAGGGTATACCGCGTATACAAGTCATGTATAGGGTATGCCACTTTTACAGGTTATTCCAACAGAATAACAAAGAATGGAATAACATAAGTTCTCTTCAAAAAGAAAGAATAACACCCCTTACTTTATTAGGAGATTGAATACTGCAGTAGTGTAGTAACCGAATACTCTTCTTCTTTCTCTCTTATTCTCTCTATACTTTCACTCTCTATATCTTGAACGAATTCGTGAAAAATAATGAAGCCCTAGGCCTCTATTTATAGAAGATTTATTACTATTTACGAAGGTAATTACTATTTACGAAAGAGACTCTTAGATGATGACATATGGCCCCCCATAAATAATTAAACTTACCACAAACGTCTAATAATAGACTCTTTATATACATCAAGGATTGAATAAAAAATTACCAGAAATCATTTTATTTTTAATCAACACATATTTAATCTTTCAACAATTATTAATCATTTATAACTTGTCGTCTCAATTATTGTTTAAATAATATAACATATTATACAGATGATACTGTGACAATAATTGAATCAATAATATAAGAGATATGATGCAGCAATTACTGTAGCAATAATTGAGTATAGTTGAGTGACTTCTCACGTAAGCATCAATAATCAATACTGTGTGCTACTATGCAGCAACGCGTATTACTGTACTTTTACTACAGAGTAGTTCAATAGTTTTAACGGTAACACCTCCGCCGTTATTTTATAGAAAGATAATTTTGTCGTTTTCTAACTACGACAATAATTTTGTTGTGGGGTCCACCAATGATTGTGCCGTCGTACGAATATTCCCTGACAAAAAGAATATTCCCCGACCAAACGAATATTTTATAACAACTTACGTACTTTGCAAAATTTATAAATATTACCCACAACTATAACATTAAATCAAATTTATTCCATAATATTCAAAAATAATAATTATAAAAATTCATCTTTATTTATAAAAACTGGGGTCTTACAGATTATATATTTCTTTGAGATATTAATATATTTGGCTTGTAGTGCAAATATGAACTGTTGAGGAATATCTTTGGCCTGTAGTGCAAAGATGAATTGTTGATGAATATCTTTGGCCAGTAGTGCAAAGATGAACTGTTAATGAATATCTTTGGCCCGTAGTGCAAAGATGACCTGTTGTTGAATATCTTTGGCCAGTGGTACGAAGCTGAACTATGGATGAATATCTTTGGCCCGTAGTGCAAAGATGAATTTATTAGTATGATTATGAACAGAAACTATGATTTGGTATAACCATGATCTTTGATGTTTCAGGTAAAGACATGTGATGAAAATTATATTCGTCTTGGGTACGAAGAGGAATTTAGAATCACAATTATGATTATTAGATATTCATATAATTGTGGAAAGGAACTGTTGATTGATGTTACAGGGATAAAACATTATTGGTGGACTTTTAACATGAAAAAGATAATCGACTGTATTGTCTATTTGACTCTTCTAATGGATTGCTCATTCCGCTGTAACTATGGTTGAAATTTTTATTATCTACCATATGTTCTAAATCTCTGATTTGTTATTGATGAAGACTATTGATAATTTAATTATCTTTAGTCATGATATTCTTTACTGAGCTAGTTGTGCTCACCCTTTTGCTTCACAATTCCTTTCAGGTAATAAAAGTGTAGCTGGGTCGAGCGGGGGTAACAAGGGAATAGAACGGTGGTCTCTAGCTGTGGAGTTCTCCCTAAATAGTATAGACAAGTGTGTTGTATACATCTTTTAGTAGTTATATTTGATGAATCATATAGGGAGAGGCAAACCCAACGTTGGAAGGGTGTTTTGCCACTATCATACAAGATGTCTAATGACATACAACCTCTTGTCATAATAAGACAGGGTTGTGCTCATCCACTTGCTGAGTATATTTAGGAGCACTACCTATATAATCTTGGTGTTTGTTTGAAGTATAATTCTCAATTTGAGACAGTGGAGATAATGATAAGTCAAGAGAAGACTCACCATTAGGAAGAATATGATAGTAATCTTCTCGTTTTTTTTAGGGTCTATTGGGTCAACCAAGGATAATTCTGTGGCCATATCATATCTATCATAATCTAGAAGCATGGACTCCCATGTACGAAGGTTTCCTTGAGCACTTCCCAAAGATTCTAATTTCTAAAACAGTTTTTGACTATACATTTATGTAAGGTGTCATTGTGACGTGCTATCCAAGGTTGGGATGAGAGTCACAGTTGGTATATATATTTGTATCCAAACTCACAGTATATGTGTTGTTGTATTTTGCACGACAATTGTTGTAATAAAGTTGTAGTTGTTTTCTGTACCATGTATTTGACGACTCAGAATGGATTGGATGGAATGGACCTATTTTGGGGTTGTCACAATATATATATATATATATATATATATATAGCGTCAATGTAATTACTTTTAACATATTAGTTAATTATGTATTGCATTATTAATTTATTCGGCATTTTATTATCATATAATATATTTAGTTAGTTAGTATTATATTATTTAGATAGTATTAGTATTATATTATTTAATATTTAATTTATTGATTTTATTGACTTTAATTAATTTTTTTCTAAACCATAATTAAATTTATTTTTCAATATATATTTATTATTTTAAAATAATTATGCTACAGAACTTAAATTCATCATATTATATAGGCTTAAATATGAATTAGTACCCTAAACTATAGGGCATATTCCACTTCGATGATCCACCTTTCAATTTTGTCAATTAGATATTTAAACTATCAATTTTTTTCAATTGAAAAAATTGAACACGCCACGTCAGAAATTGCTGACGTGGCTCGCTGACTAGGCAAACTAAAGCTTATGTGTAATTAAAAAATATTATTTTAATTATCTCTTCTAAACATCAAGGGTAAATATGTCAAAAAAAAATAAAACATAATAATAATTTAATAACATTAAACCAAATCAAAAGAAAAAGAAAAAAAACTAATGCACAAATCTGGGAAAGGAGAGGGAGAGATTGTTGTCTCCTTCACTCACAACCACGGGAATCTTCTTCTTAACTTCCTTCCCTTCACTCACAGCCACCGAATTTTTCTCCTCAAGTTCATTTCCTCCAGTTAGGTTTTCCTGGACCTTAGGTTTCCATACATTCTTCATCATTTTCTTTTTCTTCTTCGATTCTTCTTCGGAGATGGTTCTGATAGAATTAATTTTTTCAGATCTGGAGGGTACCTCATCAATCTCGTTGTGATTTCATCGATCTCGACCAGTTTACGTGCTTCAACAATGGATGAATCATCCGGTTCTGCTCCCTGTGGCCAACGTGTCTGAAATACTTTCTCGCCGGAAAGCATCCTCAGATCTTGCCGGAAAATATGTGTGATCTCCTTTGTGTCTTTTTGTTTCTCATTAGATTTTTTTTTCAAGTGAAAATCCGGTGAAGAAGGAGATAAATCTGTCTATGGTTTATACCTGAAATTTTTTGATCTCGCCGGAAAGATTTTAGTTGGCTATGGTTTATCTCTGATTTTTGTTGGCTATAGTTTTCTGAATTTTTTGATTTTGTAGCTAGCCATGGTCATAGGATACAGGTCATAATACTCTTAAACGTCGATACAGGTCATAGGATAGGGAGTCCGGATTACTCCCTAACGTGCAGTAAACAGCCGGCTAAAGCTCGCCGGAGATTTGAGAGCCTCTGCAGCTCGCCGGAGATGTCGCTGCTACAAGCGGAGAAATCGCTGAAAGCTTTGGAGAAATCAAGAAACTGCTTGGGATCTCGCCGAAGGATTTGGACGATTTAGCTCGCCGAGCCGGAGGTCCATGATGGAGTCAGTGAGATTCTCAGAGAAATAGGTTGACGACGGCGAACAGGGGAGGGAGGAGAAGCTGAAAATGGAATATTAGAAATGTTAATTTATGTTTTGACTGTTTTGCCCTTTGTTTAATAAGAGTTATTTATTTAATAATTAAAAAATATTTTTTTTGCCACATAAGCTTCTTAAGGCCCCACATAATAAGCCACGTCAACAATTGCTGACGTGGCGTGTTCAATTTGTGTAATTAGAAAAAATTGATAGTTTAATAACATAATTGACAAAATTGAAAGGTGGATCACCGAAGTGGAATATGACCTATAGTTTAGGGTATTAATTCATATTTAAGCCTATTATATATATAGTCATATAGATACATTTAATATTTATTCTATTTTATTATTCGTTTATATATTTTTTAAAGTTTATAAATATACATAAATTAAATTTATCATATTATACTTATCCTTATTTTATTATTTATATATATTAATGTCTTAGTGAAAACCTAATTTATTTAATTTAATTTACAGTATTATATTGTTTATATACTCAATAATAACAGTTATCGAATTTTATTACACTCAATAGTTAACTGTTATTGTATTTTATTAATTGATATATTTTTAACTATTATAGTTAGCAGTTATTGTATTTTATTTTGTATAATTTTTTACATATTATATAATAATATAGTGAATTATTTTATATTTTTATTTTAACATATATTTTCATTAATAAATATATAAGAGTATATTATAGTACTTATTACTTATTTATATTGTATTTTTTGATATATTTATTCTATTTTACCATGATGCTATATAGTTAATTATTTATAAATATATATTAAAGCACATTATATTCATTTTATTTTATTTTTTATATTTCTAACATGTTATATTATATAGTTAATTATTTATAAATATTTATAACTTACATTATCATTTTGCACTCTTTCTCTGTGTTTCCTCTAAAAGAGCTCTTTGGCTTGTATAATACAAGAAAGAATTATGGCCCCTTCCAATGAAGTTGCGAAAATAGCATATTAGCATAAAGAAACTAAAGTCCCAAAAAAGTACCCAAACACATTGGACATTATATATTAAAACTTATTTATTGCTATATATTATAAATATTATTTATATATATTTATGAAGAAATATTTAAATATACATAAACATATATTAATATGTAATTATCTATTACTGACAAATTTGTTCTTCACATTACACGGAATATATTCTTACAACTAAATTACTACTCTTTAACACTAAATTCTGATGAACACTCTTTTGCACATTTATGAATTCCCCCACACCATTTATCAAAAAATAAAAAGATGGTTTACCTAGACTATAATACGAATAAAGGACCTCTCCCATATAAACTAAAAAGAGTACGAAACTATGAAACTATATAATCTTTGTCATTTCTGTTAGTGCTTCTATAACCAAAGATTCCTTTCAAAATGGCTGAACTAGGGCCACGTTATTGACATTTTTGGAGGCGTTGACCGAAAAAGAAAAACGAGATTATTTTTGAAATATTATCTTCATAAAATAATAATAAATAAATAAAATATATAAGTTGTATTTAAAAAAAGGTCTTTTTAAAATTTAAAATATAATAGTTGGAGTACAACAAAATATATAAGTAATAATGTTATTCCATTTTAAGGTAATAATTAATGTTAGATGTGTATCACAAAAACCTAAATTTCTTATTGTTAGCACAAAACTTGGATAATCTTTTTGATAATATCAATTGTTTCATAGCTGTTGATTTGACAAGGACCCATTTTTTGGGTTCCATTTTCTTCTCACCTTATATTGGTCTCATACCCACCACACCCTCCACTGATATAATTATAATTTATTTGTATTTGTGTGCAAAAGACAGTTTAAGTTCAAACCCCACCCCCTCTATCTTTCTCCACTGCTTCCTGATCTCCTTATCCCTCTTCTCCAAAGCCTTTTGACACTACCCATATCCAAAAAACCCCAAATGTCGACCTAAAACCACATCTGACAATCAATAAACCTTAAAAACCACAAATATGGAGAGAGAGAAAGTGGGGTTTTCTTCTTCTTTACTTGAGATAGTGTGGAGAGAGGGGTTTTCTTCTTCTTTACCTGAGATAGCGAGAAACGTTTTCGAGTTTCAGTACTTACCCCCCAAAAATTTAAGCTAAGAACAAGGGATATTTGGGGATAAAGAAACATAAGATAAAGTTTGATTTTTTAAAGTCTGGATGGATGAATAGAGTACAAAAAGGAGGGAAACGGAAAAGAAGAGTGCAGTTCATGCCCTTATGGCTGAAAATATAAAGAGAAAATTTGAATTTTGGAAGTCTAAAGGATAAATGGAGTACAAAAACGAGGGAAATGGAGTACAAGAAGGAGGGAAACGGACAAGACTGGAGAGTCGTTGGTAGACTAGTATAGTACTTCATAGGGTAACAAGAGGTAGTCCACCTAGCTTAGCTGGTAGGATAGTAATTACTAAAGGGAAACTCTTGGCAGACAGGAAATTTGGACAGGAATATTGGACAGGTCCAATTTTTTTTTTTTTTTTTTTTTTTTTTTTTTTTTTTGGTGACTCTTAAAAAATGTATAGTATTTATTCCAATAGGAATTTTTATAAAATATAGTGTTTTGGGTGTAATTTGGATATATATACAAATACAGGGTTATACAGTCTGTATAACCCTGTATTTGTATATGTATCCAAATTACACCCAAAACACTATATTTTATAAAAATTCCTATTGGAATAAATACTATACATTTTTTAAGACTCACCCAAAAAAAAAAAAAAAAAAAAAAAAAAAAAATTAAAAAACCGGTCCAATTTTCCTGTCTATCTCCTGTCCGTGTAGAACCACTCATTACTAAATAGCTAATTGCTGAATGAATGGTTGGGTTTCACTGTTTGACAATATATTTTAAATAAATAAAATAAAGCAGAAGAAGGAGAGTGGCTATATTATTAAAATTAATTTAAAATTATACTCAATCTGTCCTATAATAAATATTCTAATTTAATTTTAGTGATTAAATTAATTATTTTTAAAATAAATAATTTTTATATAATATTTTTAAATTACAAAATTGTCATTATTAGTACATTATTCGTAGTTTATTAAGATCATAATATTTAAGCATATATCTTGAATTCTTTTTAAAAAATTATTAATTTTAAAAATGATTAATTTGACCAAAAAATTAAATTAGGACGTTTATTATGGAACGAGAATACTATTTTCCAAGGGTTGATTGAAATCGCATAGGGTCACCATCCAATATGGATGCACTAAAAGGGAGACAAAGAGTTCAAGTAACCCCTAATATAGTGATGGACACCTTTCAGGAAACAACAATGCACATGGACTTTGGAAGCCTCTTGAACCAACATGTTCTTCAACAATGGTACAACTCCCTCCGTTATTAAAAAATTATCGTTTTAAAAGAAAAAAATTATTTCAATTAATTTGTCGTTTATAACTTTCTATGAGAATAAATTATTTACTTTCTTATATCACTCATACTTTCTCTTATTGTCCCAATAAATTCTCTTCCTTGTATTAATAGTTTTCAACTTCCTATAAAGGGACAATGATGAAATTTCAAACAAATTTTAATTGTTAAATGATAGTATTAAATGACTTTCTTAATCCATGTACAAAAACCTTCAACGACAATCTTTTAGGAACGGATATAATATCACATAAAAAATAGTTATAAAATACTCACACACACATGCATACTATGGGTCCCCGCCTAACATGTGGGTCTCGCAGTATGCATATGTGTGTATGTGAATATTATGTTTCTTTTTTATGTGATAGTAACATTATTTTTCCTTTATTACTTTTGTTTATCAGTAACATTTATGGAAACGTGAAAGTATTGTCATCTTCTATAAAGAACAAGTCTTATTTACTAACTTTTTTTGTTTACAAAATAGTAATCTCATCTTTATTTTTTAATGATGTAGAAAATTTACCAACATGATTGTATTATTATATCATTACAATCGAACTAGGTATTTTTTATTTTTAAGAGAGATACTTGGAAAATTAATATATTTTTATTATTTCTAAAATTTACCAATGAGATTTTTTTTATACAGCAGTACAAGTAAGTATTATTATTCTTGTTGTATTAGAACAAAAATATTGTTATAAATTAATATATGTCATTTAAATATATTAAATACTATTAAAATAATAATCATAAAATATTATTAAATGTATTTATTTCTAGCTCTGTTATCAGTGTTATGTTTGCTCTCTGACTTCTCCATAAGTATTCTTTACTACTGGACTAGTACAAGCCATCTGTTAGAGGTTGCATGTTTAATTTGATGATGGTATGTATAAAATATATTTATTAAGTAACTTTTGAAAAGTCCTTAATGAGATCGTAATGTACAGGGACTTAAAATTAAAAAGATCAAATGTGTTAAGTTGATATTATAAAGCTAAAATAATGTATAGATGATAGAATATAAGTGATCGTAATGTAATGTTAAACATTCTTAAAGCTACAATGCAGGGACGGTGCCAGAATTCGATATTGGAGGGGGCCAATAATTTTTTAACAACATAATATCTATTCATCACTAAAAAGTAAAGTTCCACAATTACAAAATATATTTTTACTAAAACAAAGATAATGTAGTAATGTAATTTTCTTTGACAAAGACAAAAAAACATAGCAAAAAAGTCTTTTAGAACATATTCTTCATAATTGCACCTGACGTTCTTTCAAATCACGAAATCCATCTATTATACTAAATAGGAAAATGGAAAAATATCTACTCTTGGAATTATCTTCACAATAGTCATTAGTTATAGGGTTCTTTACAGAAATATACAACAATTAAAAAGTAATTACACTATTAGTGCATCACCAAAATATTTACAAACATAATAACTTTCCCATATTTATTTACAATATTAGTGTAATTAGGATTCCTTAATTTAGGGAATTAGTATAAGATTCAATTCATAATAATAAGAAAACCTAAAATCAAGGAGAAATAACTACCATAAATAATAATTCAAATTCAAATATCTTGGATCTAATAACAAAAATAAATTCAAATTCAAAATAATAATTCAAATTCAAATATTCAAAGATACCAAACAAATCGAAAACAAAACAAAGAGGAAATCACGAACAACCAAAATAAATCGAAAAAGAAAAAGTCAAAGTTACCAAACCAACAAGAACAGATCCAAAATGAATTCGGAGTAGCCGAACAAAGAGGAATCACGAACAACCAAAACAAAACAAATCGAAGAAGAAGAAGAAAAAGAAATCGGAGTTGCCAAAATAAATCGAAGAAGAAGAAGTCGGAGTTACCAAACCAACAAGAACATATCCAAAACGAATTCGGAGTAGCCGAAAAAGAGAAAATAACGAACAAATTTTTTTTATGAATATTTGGTTACCCATAAAAACTAAAATGGTTACCTTTGTATTAATATTTGGCTACCAACTGCACTATATTCAAAATAATTTTATTTTTAAAAGGTTATTAATAAGTAACTAACAGCTACATAAATGGAAACTTAGACATGGCATTTCGGATACCATCTGCACGTAACACTTAGAAATTGTTCTTAATTTTTTTATAATTAATTGGTAACCCAATAAAACTGAATTATTTACCTTTTTATGAAGATTTGGCTATCAACATATAAATAACATTTTTAAAATAAAATTATTATGAATACGGTGCAGTTGGTAGCCAAATCTTCGTACAAAGGTAACAATTCTACATTTTTTGGATAACTAAATATTCATAAAAAATAAACCAAAAATGGGCAGCTGAAATAAGAGATCCTATCTTTTAGTGCCTGACTACAAGATTCTATAAAAATAGTATAACTTCCCATTGCAATTACAGTCCCAACCAATACCCAGAAATGCAGCACCAGCGAAACGCGAAGGCAAAGCGAGTGCAGGCAGGACCATCATCAGCGCATCCGGTTGCAGCCCATGAACAATCCCGGTGGCAAAAGTTGCAAAACCAATCTTTTTCTTCCCAGCAGTTGGATTCTCAAGGTCTTCATAGACACTAACATCACATTCCCTATTTTCTAAGGCAACACACGGGGTAGAGGGACTTCTGAAGCTTCCCTTATTCCCATAGCACCAATGAAGTTATTCTGTTTGAGGAGAGAGCGAAGAGGAGAGAAGAAATCATGGGTATAATTAATCCCTTAAATTAATGAACTTAATTGAATACTAATTCCCTAAATTAAGGAATTCTAATTGCACTAATATTGTAAATAAATATGAAATTGTATTAATTGTGTAAATATTTTATGAGTACACTATTGTTGTAATTATTTTCAAAAATGTAATAGATTATGTAATTCATCCTTAGTTATACTAATTTTTAGACTATTCTATTTTTGTAAGGCCCACTTGATATTCTAATGAATTTAGCCCAATAGTCATTAGCTAATGTTTATTTTCACAATAATCATTAACTCACTTGATATTTTATTGGTCCTTAAAACTAATATACAACAATTAGAAAGTATTTATAAAATAATACATACATAAAATAATTACAAAAATGACGCAATTCACATTAATAAGGAAACCTAAAATTAAGGAGAAATAACTGCCATAATTATTAATTCAAATTCAAATATCTGGGATCTAACCACAAAAACAAAATCAAAATAATAATTCAAATTCAAATATTCATATGAAAGACTTCACAAATTTTGTACTTCAGAGGAGGTAGCGGAGGCAACTTCGGAGGAGGTGGTAGTGGTGGCTTCGGAGGCGGTGGTGAAGGCTATGGAGGAGGTAGCAATGGCGGCGGTGGCGGCGGTGGTGGCGGTGGTGGCTCAGGTGGTGGTTACAGAGACGATGGAGGTTGGGGCGGTGGTGGAGGGAGCAACCATTTTTCGTTAATAAAAGGAAATTCTCGAGGTACTGCAGAGGAGAAAATCATTATTAATGTCAGGGCACTAGAGAACAATTAGAGATCATGACATGGGCAGAGATAAAGGCATAATTGGTGTCATCATGTAATAAGCTAGCTAGCTAGCTACTTAATAATACCACTGGAACACCTTCAGTTCTAGTTTTATAAACATATTTTGTTTTCTGAATAGGAAAGAGAGAGATAATATAGTGATGTGTAATGTAATGTTGATAACCAAACCTTCGTACCAAGGTAACCAAATTTTTATACCAAGGTAACTAAACTTTTATACCAATGTAACCAAACCTTTATACCAAGGTAACCAAACCTTTATACCAATGTAACCAAACCTTTATACTAAGGTAATCTTGAGATGAAAGTTTGGTTACCAACTGCACTATGAAAAAACTACAAATGTGAATTGGTTACCTTTTTATGAAGGTTTGGTTACCTTGGTATGAAGGTTTGGTTACCTTGGTATGGAGGTGTGGATTGGTTACCTTGGTAACCAAACTTTTATACCAAGGTAACCAAACTTTTATACCAATGTAACCAAACCTTTATACTAAGGTAACCTTGAGATGAAAGTTTGGTTACCAACTGCACTATGAAAAAACTGCAGGTGTGGATTGGTTACCTTGGTATGAAGGTTTAGTTACCTTGGTATGGTTGGTATGGATGTGTGTATTGGTTACCTTGGTATGACAGTTTGGTAACCTTGGTATGAAGGTTTGGTTACCAACTACACTATGAAAAAACTGCAGGTATAGAAGTTGATTGGTAAACTAGAGAATGCAATTTGTGATTTAGTAAATCTAGAAAAAGTATTTAAGGGTAATACACAATGGCATGACATGAAGAACAACAATTCTACAATATTAAAACCCAGATTGACCATTACACAGAGCACTAAATGCAACACCGCCCTAAAATGAACACACAAGCCAGAGGCAGAAGTATCTAATCAGTTTTCTCACACAAGAAAAAGAATAGAAGAAGAAGAGTTTTCACATTTTCCCATCAAAAAGCTACAGTATCCAGAGGCAGAAGAATCCAAAGGCTCAATTCGATTGAGCATACTGGCAATCACAGAGAATTCACGGTCAAAACCCAACTTTCTAGTGGAGACAAAGTCATCGGAGACTCCGCCACCGTCGACACCAGAGATTAGGTAGTTGACGACGGTTGAATGACGCCTCTTGTAAGCCGTGGTTGGGACGACAGCGGGAAGTAGAGGGCGGATAAAGAAATGGTGGGAATATGGACGAAAGGTTGGTGGGTGGAGCTGTCACGTAATTCTCTCTTAAGTCTTACCCCCCCTCTCTCTCCTCTAAGCCTACCAAATTGTTTGTTGACTAAAAGAGTGGGATGTATAAAAACTCATGTTAGTACCGGAATTTACAAATTCGCAACAGATACGAACAAGAAGAATATACGAGAGAGTGTGATTAACGGGAAGAGATAAGAGATCACGATTAAAGGATACTCAAATGTATTATTTTTGTAAATAAATATGAAAAAATGTATTACTTTTATAATTATTTTGTGGATGTTTTATTTTTGTAATTACTTTTAAAAATGTACTATAATATGTAATTAACCCATATTTTATTGCATGGCCCAAAAATCTTGGGGGGGGGGGGCCATGGCCCCCTCCAGCCCTAAGGCAGCTCCGTCCCTGCTACAATGCCTAATTATAAAATGAAAATATAAAAGCAGAGTAAGCTATCTGTTCGTAAAGCATTTAACAGGGATGGTAGAGCCTGCATTCTAATCGTATAGTTCATTCAAGATCGTATAGTCAACAACAAATTGTAGAGTAAAGAGAAGTTTACAGAGTCTACTCAAGTATCGTAGAACAAGTCGTAGAGCTGAACGTGGAGCTCAAATCATATAGAAGAGTTAAGATCATATACTCTACGATTGACCCAGCCCGTAAAGCAAGTAAAAATTGATAAATGACTGACAATTATAAAGAGCATTGCAAAATGAGAAACTCAATGCAAAGATCACATATTCTTAGTTGATATCGAAGTTTAGAATATGTTTGTGTCCAACAGCTAGCTTGGCAAAATATCAACTTCCCCATCCAATTGATGAATCTGCAGAATGATGTGGCATGCTAAACAAACCAAAAACAAGTTGACATAACCATTACTATAAGTTAACATAAGGATTATTAGGTATAAGAGCATTAAATGTTTGACGAGAATTTTGCAATGAGAAACTTTCAAGCAAAGATTGTAAAAAAGTACGTGCATTGAATCCAGGTACGCAGATTAAACGTGTTTTAGGTATCAATCACTATTTGTGAGACTTAACCCAATATTTTAAATGAGGATAACTGTTGGACCAAGTTTTTTAATAATTACATCAAGTAAAAAACTTCATCTCCTAATATTTACGCAAAAGAAATAAATATAATATATAAATACTATAATAATATGTATTTATAGGAGAAATTTAATGTATATTATCTCGATCCTCAAATGTACGAGTTAAATATATTTTGTACGTAAAATAGGTAACATTTTTTTTATAATTGTATCCATAAAATGTGTTCTATTAAAAAAATATACCAATTTTAAGTATATATAGGGTCCGGATGCAATCCGGGATCTAGGATTTTATAAAATAGGGACCTATTTTTTTATTTTATTTTTGCTTTTTTTTAAAACAAACTAATTTTTTTTATTTTAATATTTTATGGAACTGTAATCTGTACAGACATGTTTTGTTATATGTATCCAAAAAACACACTCAACACACTGTATTATGTAAAAATTACAGTTCCATAAAATATTAAACTTTTTTTAGTTGTTTCGAAAAAAAAGCAAAAAATAAATTAAAATTAAAGGTCCGTATTTTAAACCTGTCCGGGAGTCCGGACATGATCCTTTTTCTCTCTCTCTCCATATATATAAATATTTACTCCTAGTTTGTTGATTTTTAGTTTAACCGAGGAAATGCAAATTTATATACTACCATAAACAAATAAAATTAGAATATTGTTAGAAAACAAAATTTTGGCAAATGAGAAGGGAGTATAATCTTCTTGTGGAATGCAGTATGATAGCTTATCTTTATCCTTCTTGTTGCAACTAATTGTTCAACTCATACAATAATATCACATGTTCCATATGTACCATTCCAATTCAAATGAGACAATGTTGTCAAAACTATATGACCTTTGATAAATGAGAAGTCCGTCATCAAGGAAGCCAATGAACACAACTGTAAGACCCCAAATTATTAATAAATAAAATTTAATTTCCTCTATTTATTATTTTAAAATAGTAAGGGTTGATTTGATTAATGTGGTTAGTTACGCAAATATTTTAAATAAGCAAGTGGTTATAAAATATTCATTGTTGTCGGGGAATATTCGTTTGGTCGTGGAATAATCTTACTGTCGGGGAATATTCGTACGACGGCGCAGCCTTGTGTGGGCCCATAACGGAAAGCGATTAGATGAAGAAAACGACAAGTATAAGTTGTTTATAAATAAAGGCGCAGTTGTTACCGTTAATACTGTTGGAATACCCGGTGGTTAAAACACAGTAATACGCGTTGTTGAACAGTAACACACGGTATTGCATCAATTATTGATTCTTACGTAAGAAGGCACTACTCAATAATTGTTACAGTAATTACTGTTCAGTATTTTATTTTATTGATTCAATAATTGTTGCGTTGATATTTTATATTACTGTTGTTTCAATAATTGTCACTACATAGTATTTTCCATTATCGGAGCAATAATTCATATTATCTGAATAATATTATTAGATAACATTATTGGCAATGTCTAGAAATTTCTGTCTAATTGCGCGCCAGTAAGGAGAAATCTTTATTGGAAAGCCCCCTCTTTCCTGGGAACGGCCTGATTGAAAGTATTGTGATTCTGTAATATTATTTGTGAATAATTAATTATTGATTTATATGATGATACTACTACAAAATAGTAAATAGACAACGCAGAAAAAACGTTGTGGTTTCAGTCAGAAAAACGTCGTTGTTAAGGGTGTTGTTTATTTGACACCCTTATACAACGTTTTTAAAATGTTGTAGTTAAGCACAATACATAACGTTTTTTAGCAAAAAAATGTTGTAGATTTGTTTTTCAAAAATTAGCAAATACTTAAAAACGTTGTAGAAGGTATGTTTCTTCAACGTTTTTTGGATAAAAACGTTGTTGTTTAGTATATTAGACAACGTTTAGACAAATTTACACAACGTTTTAAAAATGTTGTAGATTAAAAAAAATTGTGATTCACATATATTACTAATGCACCTGCAATATGCTAATGCCATGATATATAGCTAAAATTACAAAGAATATTAATACCATACAAAATGTTTACATCCCAATAATTCTTTGTAATGCCAATTACAAAGAATATTAATACCATACAATACATTTACATCTAAATAATGCCAAACTATCCATACATCAAATTCACTTTTGAGATAAACAATAGTAATCCTGTTAATTTATAGCTGAAAAAGTGGGGAAACAATAGTGATGCAGCTGCTTGTAATCCCAATAATACTATACGTTTACATTTTCAAATTACTACAAATGAAAAAGGGGTGAATCTAAAACTTACAGCAACAAACAAGGTCAAAACCCAACAAGGGTAGTAAGTTCTGAAAGTTGTGAAACCTGTCTACAAATTTGAGCCTGTGTTATTCTTTCTCAGTTTCCACACATGGTTTTGCATGTTCCGGCCCAGATGGCTGTTCTTGTTGAACTGGCACGCATGACCTCCAACCTGTTTCAGTGCCAACATCCATTAGAGCAATACCTTTGGCAGCCAAGTGACTCCTGATTTTATCTCCTCTAGAAAAATCTTTGTTTTTCCTTGCCAATGCTCTTTCCTTAATCTGACTCTCTATGGCAACAATGCTTGTAGCACCTCAGAATAACCTAAACTGGGGAGCAAACCCAAAATTTCCAAACTTCAGATATTAGATATTAACAAAAAGAATAGTAGAATACAGAAAAAAGTCAATTTGCAATTTGCATACGACAAAGTTATTACAAATAGATGGAGGAGGTGGATCACGGTGTCGCAAAGTAACTAAAGCTCATAAAGCATAATGGTACTAACTTGATCCATCAAAATATAAAAAATTGTTGGCACATACACATATGATTAACACATGTACACGTAGCTTCATATCCCAGTAAAGGAAATATACCTGAGTGCCACTGGAAACTGGACGCAATATTGCACCAGTCCAGTTTAGAACCTCAGCACGCAAGTCATCCAACTAACAGTCCAGGATTTGAACCTCAGCACGCAAGTTATCCACAGAAGCAACTGAGAATGTAGGGACTAAATCAGCTCCATTTATAACAGATGTAATGAATTCATTGCCCGAATCCGCTAATTCCCATGTCATACAAGCAGCTGCATCAAGTATTCAGTCAAAACTTGACCATGCTCAACAACCAAAATCAAGAGGAAATATTAGTGCACTAAAAATAAATAATATATAACATGGGCTTTAGATAGGTGTCAGAACTCGGTGGCTAACAAAGAAACACCTTCAGTAAACTGTACAGTTCCACTCCTTTAGAAGAACAATAGCAGCATTCCAATCCTGCTTGTCAGAGACATTACATTTAAGGAGATCCATCCTAGTTTTAGCAACAATAGGGTTTCCCTTCCAGTAAGCATATGGTTCCCTGTCCATCCATTGAGTCCCGGTGTTTCCTTCCTTTAGGTCCTTCAACAAAGACCCCCATGGCTTTATATTGATTTCGGGCCTGAAATTAAGTTTGGATTTAGCGCTGTTCTTCAAAGAATAATCAATAATTCTTCAAAAATAAACTCATTATAGGATCACTTAGTAAAACTAGTACACTAATAGAGTCCATTCATATACACGTACCAATTAATATAAAAAGATTGAAGCAATTCATATGAAACCACTTTTGCTATTTCAGTCCATCTGTTGCCAAATATCTTGTGAGCCTGCATAACATTTCTAAGAATCAGGTCACACTCAACTAACAATAAATAAGGTTTGTTTTTCTGGCTAGCGAATCATATAAGTGGAAGGTAAAGCATTAGTAATTGAAGAAAAAAAGTGTAATAATAACATAGCATCATCATTTTACCTCACATAAGAGCACGTCTTCCTCAGGTGACCATCAGATATCATAGCATACAGACCGTGCAAGTGCAAATTTACATCAGATATCGAACCAAGATGGACCATTCAGCAAAACCAATAGCAGGAAGGAGTATGAAGCTGATAACTGTATAATTGTGCAATGTTGCTACCAAACTTTTCATTTTTACAGCATACCATTGCGGTTGAAGACCACATACATTTCAATCGGATAAAATTCAACCCCAACATAATAACAGTTGACAAAGTGACCATACAGTACCAGCTCACAAAAGAAGTAGAGAACAGTTAACAACAAATGAAAACAGTAATTTTGAACTACATGTACATAATCATGCTTAAAGATAACATATATGTTGAGTTTCACCCGTTACCTTCACTGTGATGATAGCATGATCAAGGAGAGGAAGCAGGTTAAAGTGGCTAAAAAGAGATGAAACACGGATCTCCTCCCTCACCAACTCTAATTGCTCACTACTTTGAATGAGAACTTTTTTCATTGCATAAGTTCCATCATTTGCAAATCAAATAGAAGACAAGATTAAATAAAGATCTTTATTTTCCACTCCCTCAACAACAAATTGCTGAGAAATAAATTAATTTTCGCACACCAAACCCATCCATAATAGAGCACATAAACTAGCCACACTTGAAATATATCAAAACAAAACAAGAAAATAAATAAATATACAAGATCCTGATATTTGATAACATTCAGTGTTTCTTTACAAAGACCAATAACCCATAAAAACATTAATTATTGAACACATAAAATACACTTCAGATAAATAAGAGCCAAATTCTTACAAAAAAACAGTCTAACATTTCCACTGCAAAATATGGGGAAAAAAGAGATCGCCAATTTACTTCAAATAAGAAATAGAATATATCTGCACCATATAAACAAATATTCTACTTGCTAAGTTGAATATTAAAAAATTCTCATAATAAAATGTAAACATTTATTGGACCAAAATTCACAATTGGAAAGTATTGAAACCATAGATTATTACAGTATTTATCATATAAATTACATGATATAAATTACATAGAGTTATTACAGTATTTATTTATCATATAAATTACATGATAAATATGTTCACAATTGGTGCCTTTAGTTCCTGCAATGTGATACCTAACACAAAACAACCTTTCATCAGGACAGTTTATTATCATTCTTTGCTTAAGCTATAAGCACATTTGGAAGATTGTGGATCTGGGCACAGTCAAAAAATGTGGATCATCATGTATTCGCAACTGAATCAGATAGATATGAATGAATAATATTCGCAACTGAATCAGTTTAGATCTTCCAATAATATTCGCAACTGAATCAGATCTGGAAGCCTAATTTTAACAACAATGAAGAAAATTGTCATGTATAATTATTGCCTCTGACAATTAATCATCATGTACATGGGTTTCATCTCTGCCACTAACTCTGAGATGGTGGAATCACTACCAGATAAATCCGAAATCCCCGGAGGAGCATCAGATGGTGGAACTCTATTCAGGATCCAACTGGGCCACTCATTAGTAATATATAGTTAAGGAAGTGAAACAAGCAGAATAAAAACAGAAAAGCAACAATATCTAACAATGAACAAAGTTGAATGAATAATCCAGAGAGAGTGAGTTTACATACGAAATTAATTGGTAACAACCTCACGCAAGCATTCATATTAAAAAAATAAGCCAAATACAGATCAATGAAACCCTAACTGGAGGTAAATATACTGACCGAGATCACCGTCGCGCTTGGCGGAGCTGCAATCGGAGTAACGAGATGCGACGTCCTTGAACTTAGCCTTGCCAGAAACGATGTCTTCACGAAGGGATTTGAGCTGAGAGACGGCAGTTTCTCTAGTGGTGTTGCTATATAACTCGACCTTCTGCATCCTTCCAGGAAGCCTTACGTCGAGAACCTTGGTGGTTTACGAGTATGTGAGAAGCCCTAACTTTGTCCGATTCGGATGATGATCATAAAAGCCCTAGATTTATCCAAATTTCTCAACTAAAACCTCGAATTCCATGCTTCAAACCCGTAAAACAAATCGAATTAAAGCTCCTCAACGATTCTGAAACTTCAAAAATGGCGAGATTTTGAGGAGAAATGGAAGGGAAAAGGAGAGAGGAACTCATCTGCATAAAACCAACATCGCAGAGCGAGAGAGAAAAAAAGACGTGTTTTAATTTTAAGTTCAATATTTGATGCTCCGTATTTTTCTTAATAGATAACGTTTTTTTAAAAAAACATTATCTAATTAAAATAAAAATAATGTCCTTCTAAATAGATAACGTTTTTGCATATATATATATATATATATATATATATATATATATATATATATATATATATATATATATCTACAACATTTTTTCTAAAAACGTTGTAAAAAAACCACAACGTTTTTATAAAAAACGTTGTCTATTAAGCGTTGTCTATTAGGTACTTTGTACTGGTGTGAGGAAAATATTAATTTTATGTGGATGTAGATGGAGAAAATTTTTAAAGTGACAATTGTTAAAAATTGATATTTTATCTTTTCTGATAGAATAATATTATATTATATTATTATAATATAATAATGATAATATTTTTACAATGAATGTGGGATATATGAGTATATGAGGAGAAAGAGTATTTTCGTTGGATTAAATGATTAACACATGTTTTGTGTGTCAGTGGACCCCATTTCTTGACTGAAATTTGTTTATAGCCTGTAAAATCGTCCGTTTATGGATTTCGGTCAATTTCTGTTTAGAATTTGGAAAAACTTTCTTCTGCAAAGTTGTAGAGAATTGAATTTCCTATAAAAAGTAGCGAGATTTGAATTTTCTGATAAAAGGGCTATTTATTGTGAATTATTGAAGTTTCGGTATATCGGGTGTGAATTGATTTTTGGAGTTTAAATTATTTTTGTTAGAAAAACATTTTTTGTATTTTTTTTGGACATTATTAACATGTGTGGCTGGTGTTTTTGACCAAAAGGTGGGCTAAGGAAATTTTTTATAATTATATTAATATTATATTAAATTTTTTACTTTGGTGTTCTAAGCATTTTCCTATAAATAGGGTGCTTAGGTTAGAATTGAAAATCACACCAGAAACTAAAGATTTCTCTCTCTTTCTCTCTCTATAATATCGAGCGTATTTTGTGAGTATTTTAGTACTTTGAGTATTGCTATACGGTGCAAGTTCTTTCAGCACTATATCCAGTATTCCAATCAGAAGTACTATTCTTTCTGAGAAAAGAGATGTTATTTTATTCAAAAATGATATTATTTCTTTAATATCATTATGCCAAAATATTTGTTGGAAATTTTTATCAAATTTTGAAGTTTTTTATGTCGGGGTTACTATTCATGAGTTACTATTCACGAAGCGTGATGATGTTTTTTGTGAAATTTCTATCTTTTGAGGTCGGAGTTACTATTCACGTATACGGCACTATTCACGTATATGGCACTATTCACGAATACGACACTATTCACAGAAAATTTAAATTTTCTTTTGTGTCCAAAATTGTCTGTTATGATTCCTATCTTTGATTGGAACTATGTTTTGATCTTCATTCTTGAATCTTACTCCAATCTGGTTATTTATGAAATATTTTTGAATTTAAATTATTTAAAGTACGAATCCTTAATACTTGTTCTTTTGTTTCACTGGATTCGTTTTCTTTAAAATATTTTTCATCATCCTCAGTCCTAAGAGATGATATTACTGAATATCTTTGGCATGTAGTGCAAAGATGGATGATTTCTTGATGAATATCTTTGGCCCGTAGTGCAAAGATGAATAGGTGTTTAGATGAACATGACCAACTGATGAATATCTTTGGCCTGTAGTTCAAAGATGAATATTTGATTCCAAATATATATTGATTGATGTTACAGGGATAAAATATCGATGATGAACTTTTAAATTCATATATAAAAGATAGTAGTTTGCATTCTCTATTTAACTCTTCTAATGAATTATTATTTCCGCTGCGAAGATTGATTTAAAACTGGTTTTCTATTGTATTCTATTAGATTTTTCCCTGTTGAGAACTAACGATAATTTGTTCTATATTATCTTAGTCATAATGTTCTTTACTGGGCTAGTTGAGCTCACCATTTTCTTTGTTGTTCCATTTTTCTTCTCAGGAGGCGAGAATGTAGCAGGAACTAGTCGGGGTGTGGAGTGATGGTTCTAGAGAGTTGTTTAGTAGTCCTCACCATTTTTGTAAAATAATGTATAAATAATTGTGATGAGAATTTATTTGGGTATAGATATTGTCTAGAAGATAATATTTGTATTTAAACTCACAGTTTTATTATTGTATTAATACAGTTGTAGTTGTTCCTGTACCATGTATTGGCAACTCAGAATAGGTGATGTATACCTATTTTGGGGGCGTCATAACAACAGATGTTAACTTTGCTTTAAAGTGTGTGTTAATAACAATTTAAGTAATAAATTATCACTAAACTTGTATCCCATTAAAAATATAAACATAAATTATTATTTTCTGAAAATGTTTCCCTTTTGGAAGACTACATATAGACGGACACAAAGGGAGTGAAATTTTATAAAGAAGAAGATAGATCAGCCAACGTCAATGATTTTTCAACTATCTCTTGCTACCATGGTAGCATCTATTGTTTATTCTTTGAATTTAAGTTTATTCTTAGATCCAACCACCACTTGCTTCGCCTCTTCAAGTTCATGTCGAACAACTAATAACTGTAAAAATGTTAAAAACACATGGTAAACTCAAAATTAGAATGGGGTAGCACAGAGGATTAGAAAATAAAATAGTACACATATATGATCAGATTCATTTTTTGTGGATGTTTTTATAAGCTTCCGTGTAAGAATTAGACCTAGCAAAAAATAGGTTTAGGTTGCTTTTGGATTACATAAAATAGATTTGGGTTGGTTTTGGAACCAAAACCATATTAAAGTCCTCAATATATAGCTGGCAATTGAAGATTTTAACAGCTGGCTATTGAGGACTTTAAACAGCCAGCTATCTCCATAGTTGTTCTATATTGACTATTGATGTAATATTTAGATCTGATCAGCTGTGTAGTTGGCCTATATAATGGTCTTACTATCTTTTGTGTAAAGGACAACAACAACTAATAAACTCTATTGATGTTCTCTCCATTCTTCTTTTCCTTGTTACCTTATATTTGAGTGCATGCAACTACTCATTAGAGTTCAAGGAAAAATAAACAAAAGGGATTAAAAGAACAATTAAATATCAACATTGTTACTCTTCTAATTTTCCTTTTATTTAAACAATAGGAAAATCAGTAAAATGTTATCCCTATAAATCAGAAGGTCGCCAACTGAGATAAGACAGACAATGCCATATACTGTTCCAGCTGCCTTGGGTGTTTCTAGCAACTATATTTATCTGAGAAGTAGTTCTACTTCAAGTTTTACAAGAAGTACAATGATAAAATGTATTTTTGGAAAATGATAAAAAAAATAAAAAATCCTACAGACCGAAGCTGTTATTCCACACAAGCACATAAACAGAAATATTTGGAAGAGGCCTCCTTAAACAGCAACAACTCGGACAACATATATATATATATATATATGTTCAAAATAATAAAATATTAATAATGTCCTTCTAGTTAAACAATATTTTTTAAATTTATTGATTCATTTTTTTATTTAATATTTACTTGATAAACTTATTTTATTATCATATTTATATTTATTATTTTTAACATATATATTATACACCTTAAAATAATTAATTAACAAATAATTACAAATTAGTATATGTTTATAATATAAAGTTATTTATACTATTTTATTTTATTATTAAAGTTATAATAAAATGTTATTTTATGTAATTATTATAATTTATATTTTTAAAAGTTATATATTTATTTTCTTTTCTTTTTTCTTTTTATATATCGTACATTATATTTCTAACATATTATATAAAGTTATATATTTAATTTTTAGATATATATATATATATATATATTTATATAATTTAAGTATTTATTTTATTATTATATTATACTATTTTTTGTATACTTTGAATGTATTTATTTTATTATGTTATTTTTATTTTATTTTATATTACTTAATGTAATTATAGTTAAAACTGCAATTATAGTTAAAATATAATTATTTTTTGATTTTTTTAAAAAAAATTATCATATTTAAATTTATTACATATTATATAATAAATATAGAGTTAATTATTATTTATTTAGATATATGTTAATATATAGTTAATTAAGTGTTGTTTTTATTTTACTATTATATACTATTGGTGACGAATTTATATAGTTAATTATTTAATGTAGATATAATTAAAACATTTAATTAACCAAGTGGAAAGTCTTCTACTTATAACACTCATTAGAGAATAACAAAAAACATTTCATTCATATCTTGTCTGAAAACAAAGATGTATAGTAAGGATGCAGTCAGAAATGTAATAATAAGCTAAATTCCGTGGCAAATTCAACAAAAGAGTTCAGACCACTGCTAGCAGTTATATGAGAGAAAACATATTCAAAATTATAATTACAGAACCATGAAAATATTACATCTTTAAAAAAGATATACCAATAATTATTAGTAAATCTTGAAAAGATCATACTTTTTTCACCAATAATATAGATAAAGAGAAGTTAAGTGACTTGAAAGGTAATTCAGTCCAAACTGGCTTGAAGCTCAAAATGCTTATTCCCAAAATAATTATTAAAAAAACCTCGATATGTTTAAAGTTTAGAATATATAGGTGGGAGTTTGAGAAGTGTTGGGTCATGATATTTCTCCTATTTTGGGCCGGGTAAATTGGGTTCCTTTATTAATTTAATCTATTGGGCTGTTATAATTAAGTCATAGGGCTCATCGGGCCCAATCACTGTACCAGCTTCATTTAATCTTATAAGACCGGGTCGGATCAATAGATTGACCCCTTAGACATTTTAATATCTGTTATCTTTGACTTGTGATGATGAAAAAGCATGACAGTTGACCAAAGTTCCTGCCATGCATTAATGTGGATGGGATCATAGCCGGCCGGCGGTAGAAAACAGTGGCCAAAAGCAGTAGATAAACCATATGCAGTCGGTAAAGCCCATCAGATCAGGAGGGTGTCAGGTAGTAGTGGTTGGCACAATAATTCATGCAGGAACAGTATATCTTAGCAAGAAAGCCTTCTTTAACAGGTACGTTCTAATACCTTTCAATTTATTCATATTCTCTCACCCATACACACACGATCGAGCATTATCATATCTCTAGACACTAGACATTACATTCCTCCATTGTTAACCTTGTGAACACATACTAATTCTCACGCCTGAGCTATCCCCCGACGGAACAGCCGTCAAGCTTGTGGTGTTTATCGTGTTTACTGTGCAGGATCAGGACGTCTTATGTGATTGGGACATGGCAGAAGATCTTGGCGTTAACATTGGTGCTAGAAGGAGGGCTAGTTCTAGTGTCATTAAAACTTTCAATCACAATCATTTATCCTGCTTCGGAAGATGATGAGGAGTAGGGATGGTACACCAGAAGGGCATGCGATGGCTGTTAGTTCATCACTGCCTCGAGTTTCGGTGAAGGATCGTTTGGGTCCTTCTAAAAGTGCTCATGAGAGCACGGCTTCTAAGCATAATTCAGAAGATCTCAGTCCGAAGATCCACGGTGGGGCTAAACGAAGATTAGTTTTCGGTGCGGATAAGGAGCGGGATCATGATCAAAGACAGACAGAACGCTCCCCGACCAGGACGTATCATAGAAGTGGTCATGAGGATAAAATCGCCAAGTTGGCGAAGATGGCAGACGAAGCGGATAAAGCTTTGGAAGTCCTATTGAAGCAAAGAGAGGATATAGCTGAGCAAATGCTTCGGGTTGCTGAGTTGAGGGATGAGGCATCCAGCCAAGTCCGGTCCGAAAGGCGAAGTAGGCATAAGGAGGTACCGCGGCGAGACGGTAAGGAGCCGGAGCATTCCGTGCATATTTCTAGGGATCGATCCCGAAGTAGGAGGAAATCAAGGAGCAGAACTCCTGTGGCCTCGAAGAAGGCACTAGTTGTCGTTGGTTCTCAACATCGAGACAACGATAGACGAAGAAGCAGGTCGAGGGAGATCATGTCCGAGATCGGAGTAAGAGATTATCAACGTGACCATTCTCACAATAAGGACAGAGTTATACATCGGAGTAGATCGAGAAGTCCCGCCAGAGCTTTAAGATCGATGGGGGTAGGTCGATCTTCTCAAAAACAGAGTATTGATCACGAGAAGGAAGTCTCCCCCCAACTTGAAGGCGTTGATTTTCTGGTGAGGGAGTTAAAAGAGCTCCGTAAGCAATTGGCTGAAGTCCAGCAAGTGAAAGATTCTTCGGGAAAGAAGGCGTCCCCTTTTTCCTCAGATATCCTCAAAGAGAAGGCGGATATCACTAAAAAACTGCCTCGCATGGAAAGTTACGATGGGACCGGAGATCCTTATGACCACAGCCAGGCGTTCGACCGGCTAATGGATTATTATGACTTTACTGATGCTGCCAAGTGCCACACTTTTGTTACTACATTGAGGAAAGATGCCAGGCAGTGGTTAGGAACTCTACCTTCAGATTCAATATCCTCTTGGACCGAACTTTGTAATAAGTTCCATGCCCGTTTTGGAAGTAACCGAAGAAGAGGGAAGCCCACGGGTTCTCTGGCACAGATCCGGCAGTATACCAGTGAATCTTTGGGACAGTATGTTAAGAGGTTCCGAGAAGCAGTCGGACAAGTATCCGACCTTAATGATCTCCAGGCAGTGGGATTGTTCCAGAATGGGCTGGATCTGGTTAAATCTGAAAAGTTGGTGAAAAAATTGATGTTCCATCATCCGAAGAGCTTGGCCGAAGCCTTTGACAAGGCAGAAGGCTATATTGTTGTGGAAGAAGCCATGAATAGCCTGAAACATCCTCCTTCGGATCAATTGAAAGAGACAGTAGCTCCTAAAGTCGAAGTTGATCAGAGGAGGACGGGGGGGTATAATGACCGATCGGAGGGTAGTTCAAAGAAGTATAATAATTCCTGGCGACAAGGAAACAGTCGTCCCCCTGTTGCAGCCCCAAAGGTGAATAAGATCTATACCAAGTTGAATACTGATAGATCGGTAATTCTAGACCAGATCCGAAATCAGCCTTTCTTCGAACCACCCCGCGATAATTATCGAACAGGACAGGGTAACTCTCGTAAGTATTGTGGATATCATCAAGCTGCAGGCCATGATACTAACGAGTGTTGTAATTTGAAGGATTTTGTGGAAAGTAAGATTAAAGATGGCTTATTGGTACAGTATATGGCTGCGGACAATCAGCAAAATGTTAACCGTACTGTCCAAACGGTTCAGACGGTTCCAGTACCGCCTCCTAGGCATGTCATTGATGTGATAACTGGTGGGTCTGGGGGGAAGTTGATAGGGAAGAAGAGAAGGGCTTATTTGGACTCGGTCATGACTGTGACGGATGCTCCTCTGAAGATTGACAGGCCATTTCCAGGAACCGTCATATCATTCACTGACGCTGATTATCCCTCAGAACCTATTGATCCTCATGACAGAAGGCCAAGAAAGCTAGGATGTGAATATAGGAGTTCGGAACCAGTTGGGCGAACCCAACCCCCAGAAACCCTAATAAAGTTACTATAAAGATGTGTAAGGGGAAGCGAACCCCCTTCTCCAGCAAAGTCACAGGAACGGCCGTCCAACCCTCTGACCGTTGGTACATCTTTTCACCGGATCTAGGAACCCTGACAGCATGGGTGTCCGGGATGTGGTACCGAGTCCGGATCCTCTTCAGTTCCTCCTCTGTGATGATAAAGGGAGTATTGGCATGTGAGAATCGTTCCGTGCTCCTGTAATACTCAGAGGAAGGCTTAGGGTTTTTTGGGGGAGCATTTTTTTCGGATTTCGCTCCCTTTGGGTTAGAGGTCGATGATCCTTCGCGGGTATTAGCAGAGCTTGGTGGAACGGCGTTGATTGGAGTCACTAATATGGGGGAGCCTTGTTTTGAATCTTGGGAGGCCATTGTTGGTGAGTTGCAGAGGAAGAGAGAAAGTTCAGAGTAGTAGAGAGTTCAAAAGGTGATCGAATTTCAAATGGGCAGGTAAAACTGTCAAAATAGGTAAAATTTCCTTTTATACTTACGGTTACATGTTGTCCAAAGGCCGGCTCATTAAATGTTAGTAATGATTCATAATTTGAATGGGAAGGGTCCGGTTCCGGGTTCATGTATCTATTAGATTGGGCTTTCCTGATTTGGGCCTCCTTTTTCTTCCCCTTTCATTTCATCGACAGTGATTGGGTACACTTCAAATTATCTCCTACCATTGGCCTTCAGTAAATTATCCTGGGCCACTCATACTTTTCTATTAAACATTCTGTTTAACAAAAAACTAGGGGGCAATGTTGGGTCATGATATTTCTCCTATTTTGGGCCGGGTAAATTGGGTTCCTTTATTAATTTAATCTATTGGGCTGTTATAATTAAGTCATAGGGCTCATCGGGCCCAATCACTGTACTAGCTTCATTTAATCTTATAAGACCGGGTCGGATCAATAGATTGACCCCTTAGACATTTTAATATCTGTTATCTTTGACTTGTGATGATGAAAAAGCATGACAGTTGACCAAAGTTCCTGCCATGCATTAATGTGGATGGGATCATAGCCGGCCGGCGGTAGAAAACAGTGGCCAAAAGTAGTAGATAAACCATATGCAGTCGGTAAAGCCCATCAGATCAGGAGGGTGTCAGGTAGTAGTGGTTGGCACAATAATTCATGCAGGAACAGTATATCTTAGCAAGAAAGCCTTCTTTAACAGGTACGTTCTAATACCTTTCAATTTATTCATATTCTCTCACCCATACACACACGATCGAGCATTATCATATCTCTAGAGACTAGACATTACATTCCTCCATTGTTAACCTTGTGAACACATACTAATTCTCACGCCTGAGCTATCCCCCGACGGAACAGCCGTCAGGCTTGTGGTGTTTATCGTGTTTACTGTGCAGGATCAGGACGTCTTATGTGATTGGGACGTGGCAGAAGATCTTGGCGTTAACAAGAAGGAATGAGAAACGCAGTAAATAGGCACCATTTTGGAGTGGAATCTTAAAATTGAGTCACATGACTACAAAAAGGGGTAAAGAAACAATCCAAGGTAAAGCTACAATTTTTCCTTTTATTTCACGCTTATAAAAGGGAAAAAAATACTAAAAACAGAAAGAGTGCTTAAAGGAGTGTGAAACACAAAATCAAAAACTGAATGTCCCAAAAAGATAAAAGCTATACCAGCTGGCAAAGATACATAAACAAACAAACACATGAAGACAGACACACAGCGAGGGGACGAGAAATAGAGGAGTATTTAGAGGTACATGCCGACCTAAAACCACATCTAACAAAAAATAACCCTTAAAACCCACAAAAGTGGAGAAAAAGAGAAAAGAGGGGTTTTCTCCTTTACTTGAAATAGTGAGAAAAGTTTCTGAGTTTCGGTTTCAATACTTACCCAAAAATTTAAGCTAAGAATAAGGAATATTTGGAGATAAATAAAGAAAGAACAGATCTTTAGAAACCCCATAAGTCAGTCATTAACTTCAATAGTAAAAAGTTTTTTGCATGTACGAACTTATCTCATGAGAAGAGGGGGTTAGCAATTAGCAGTTACTGTACATATTATATAGTAATTTGTATCAAGTTGTTATTTAACTACATACTCAAATGTATATATTAAAATATAATATAATTTTATTTATTTATTAATATAATATAATAATTACATTCTTAAAACTTATTGCACTTGGGCCAGTATTTTTTGTGTACTAGTAAGTGTGTTTATTGAAGAATTGTTAATGTAATTATTTAATTATCTATATTGTATTTTTGTATTGTTTTTTTTTTGATAAATTTGTGTTACACATTATGCAATACATTCTTAAAACTTAGTGCACTTAGGCCAGCTCTTTTTTTTGTGTAAATTACACTTGCCACTTACTCAATAGTTAACCGTTATTATATTTTACTATTTTATATATTTAACATATTATATAGTTTAATTATTATATTATATAGTTTAGATTATAATTATATATGTAATATGTAATAAAAAAGTTAATTATTTATTGTATTTTTTATTTTAATATCATATTATATTTATGTTATTTTTAATTATTTTTATTTTATTTATTTTTGATGTATTTATTTTATTTTATTATCATATTATATATAGATATATAGATATATAGTGGTGACAAATTTGTTCTTTGCAAGTACGCATTACATTCTTAAAACTTACTCCACTTAGGGCCTGTTTGTTTTGCTCTGAAACGGTCTGAATGGCTCTGAATCTGAGCGATTCAGCCCTTCAGACGGTTTGTTTACAAAATTTGAGATCTGAATTGGGTTAAATGCATCTGATCGATTCTTTTAAAAAAATTGGGCTGAATCGGCTGAATCACGACTTTTACCCAAATAGCCTCGTTCTAGCGCTGCTCTGCATTTGGCTCTCCATCTCCTCTCTGCATCTCCATCTACATCTCTGTATCGAGAGAGAAAGAAGCAGCTGAGGGCACATAAGAAGAATAGTGAAGGCCAGGACGCCATTAATCCATCTTCTATTCTTCAATTACCCGTTTCACCATATCCTGGTTTCTACATTTTCCGACCTCGATCTATTCTCAACTCTTGAGGTATGTTATTTTTTAGGGTTTTCTTACCTACACAATTTTTTTCTTTCTAGGGTTAAGATGATCTTCATGTCGAGATACAAGGCAATTCTTTTTCAACTAATTAAAAACTATTGACAATTAAAAATCAAAATAAATCATCTTCAACATACAGAACGAATGAGGTGAACCTAGTTCTTTTTCCAATCTGGTTCTTTTCAAATGTCAAACAAGTAGCTATTTTTTTGTTGATCGAAGTGTTTATTTGGATCTTTTTACCCACTTTGGTTTCTAATTTGTTACAAGGTCTTATGAGTTTGAGTCCATATTGTAATAGTTAGTTTTCTAATTACTATATAAATTTTATTTGGTGTGTAAATTATTGTAATGTGTGAGATGTACAAATATAAATACATCATACAAGCAAAATAGCCACAATTTGATGAATCTTATGTATGAATTTTGGATCGATGGCCATAACTTTTGTATGAATTTGTTACTTTTGGTATATAAAGTGACTCACTGAAATTAATGTAATTATATTATTATTTTAACATGTTTGTTTAACTCGTTACATTTCTTATTTTCTATGAAACTTGGGTTTAAATTGTTTGAATTATTCAATACTTTGTTTGATAATTTATTTGAATTATTTATTTTTATTTGTTGTACAATGAATATTGTATTTAATTTTTTTAAATACGTCCAGATAAAATTATATACTTGTTCATAATAGTATAGAGGGGTAAAATAATAAAATACTGTTATTCAGATATTTCAGACATATCAATTATCAAACAACTTTTTTCATTCAGATTCAGCTTAATCTCATTCAGATTAAGATTCATTTAGGAGCTGTTTGTTTAGAACTTAATGGGTCTGAATGGCTGAATCGGTAAGTGGCTGAATCACTAAGTGTAAGACCCCAGTTTTTATAAATAAAGATGAATTTTTATAATTATTATTTTTGAATATTATGGAATAAATTTGATATAATGTTATAGTTGTGGGTAATATTTATAAATTTTGCAAAGTACGCAAGTTGTTATAAAATATTCGTTTGGTCGGGGAATATTCTTTTTGTCGGGGAATATTCGTACGACGGCACAATCATTGGTGGACCCCACAACGAAAGTATTGTCGTAGTTAGAAAACGACAAAATTATCTTTCTATAAAATAACGGCGGAGGT
This sequence comes from Panax japonicus, assembly GCA_020205505.1. Lineage (NCBI taxonomy): Eukaryota > Viridiplantae > Streptophyta > Magnoliopsida > Apiales > Araliaceae > Panax > Panax japonicus. The sequence continues at coordinate 65,254,234 of CM035111.1, read as the reverse complement.
GTTACCGTTAAAACTGTTGAACTACTCGGTAGTAAAAGTACAGTAATACGCGTTGATGCATAGTAGCACACGGTTTTGATTATTGATGCTTACGTGAGAAGTCACTCAGCTATACTCAATTATTGCTACAGTAATTGCTGCATCATATCTCTTATATTATTGATTCAATTATTGTCACAATATCATCTGTATAATATGTTATATTATTTAAACAATAATTGAGACGAAAAGTTATAAATGATTAATAATTGTTGAAAGATTAAATATGTGTTGATTAAAAATAAAATGATTTATGGTAATTTTTATTCAATCCTTGATGTATATAAAGAGTCTATTATTAGACGTTTGTGGTAAGTTTAATTATTTATGGGGGGGGGGATATGTCATCATCTAAGAGTCTCTTTCATAAATAGTAATTACCTTCATAAATAGTAATTACCTTCGTAAATAGTAATTACCTTCGTAAATAGTAATTACATTCGTAAATAGTAATTACCTTCGTAAATAGTAATTACCTTCGTAAATAGTAATTACCTTCGTCAATAGTAATTACCTTCGTAAATAGTAAATACTTTCATAAATAGTAATAAATCTTCTATAAATAGAGGCCTAGGACTTCATTATTTTTCACGAATTCGTTCAAGCTATAGAGAGAGAAAGTATAGATAGAGTAAGAGAGAAAGAAGAAGAGTATTCGGTTACTACACTACTGCAGTATTCAATCTCCTAATAAGGTAAGGGGTGTTATTCTTTCTTCTTGAAGAGAACTTATGTTATTCCATTCTTTGTTATTCTGTTGGAATAACCTGTAAAAGTGGCATACCCTATACATGACCTGTATACGCGGTATACCCTATACTTGGTGAAATCCTTATGTTATTCCATTCATTATTATTCTGTTGGAATAACCTGTATACGCGGAATACCCTCTACTTGGTGACATCCATTTACTATTCTGTCTTTATATTTCTGTCGGAATATCCTGTCTGTGCTATACGCCGGACCTGGTTCCGTCTTTATTATTATTCTGTTGGAACATCGTGTCTGTGTGTTTTACGTCGGACCTGGTTCCATTCTTTATTATTCTGTTGGAATATCATGTCTGTGCGTTTTACGCCGGACCTGGTTTCATTATTTATTATTCTGTTGGAACATCCTGTCGGTGTGAATTTCACCTGACTTGGTTCCGTTATTATTATTCTGCTGGAATAACCTGTCTGTGCGGTCTATCGCATGCATGGTGATTTCTTTTGTTATTCCATTCTTTATTATACTCAGTTGGATAAAACTTTGACTTCTATACTCAATGAAATTAGTGGGATATCCTTGATATTTGCGCTTCATCCAGTATCTTTTCATGGAAATATTCTTCTGAGCATTCTTGAATTTTACACCACAAAACAGTATCGTGTTAACAATTTGGACGTTAATAATTCCTGGATAAAATAATTCTTGAACTTGTTTTATTGAATTCTTATATCATTGTCATCATCCTCATGTTTATATTTTGTTGAAAGTCATCTGTGGCCTGTAGGGCATAGATGGACTTGGTATGATTATGACCAGAGATTATTCGGTGTAATCATGACCGTAATATTACAAATGATGTAAAAATTAAAAATCCTCATTGGCCCGTAGTGCATTGATGGACAGTTGTTGGCATGATCATGACCATTAATGAATACACAAATATTCTTAACCGTAGTGCATGAATAATTGTGGTCGTGATACTAAAGAATATCCTTGGCCGTAGTGCAAGGGTGATTCGATGATGTGGAATATTTATTAAGCTGAGTCTCAGCTATAACAGTGATGAAAAACCTTTTAAATCATAAATGATAGTAGATTTTATTTTCTACTTGACTCTTTTAATGGATTGTTGATTCTGCTGCAGTTAAACTTGATGTTTACTATATTTTATCAGTTTAACACTGTTGAAGGCTAATGATAATTTATTCTGCATTATCTTAGTCATAATATTTCTTACTGGGCTAGTTGAGCTCACCCTTTCTTTCACTGTTCTCTTCAGGAAATGAGAATATAGCTGGGACGAGTCGGGGAACGGAGTGATGGACCAGAGAATAGTATTAGTAGTCCTCATTATTCTGTTAAATAGTGTGACAATAATTGTATTGAGGACTCCTTTTGAGTTTGTATGATCTCTAGTGGATAATTATTGTATTCAAACTCACAGTTGTATTTTGTCGTATTATACACGACAGTGGTATTAGTAAGTTGTATTTGAATTCTGTACCATGTATCTGACGACTCAAGATGGGTGATGTATACCTAATTTTGGGGGTGTCACAGTTGGTATCAGAGCTTAGGGATATGATCCCCGGCTAAGATGTGAGACTAGAACTAGGAGGGGAGAGACGGGGAATTCCTTTGCTAGTATGACCTACTTAAATTTATTTTGTATTTAAATTAGTTGGTCAGAGTTTAGAGATATTATGTTACATGTCAATTAACCTTTTTTGTGGCAGTATCTGAAAATGACATCTGAGAATGTTGAGAATAGCAATAGAGCACAGGCAATCGTTGATTCACCACATATCAATAATCAGGATAATGTGCATCAGGAAGGCGACAATCCTCATGCAAACAACAACACTGACCAAATGATGAATGATCAATTGTTCAGAGGCTTTATGCAATTCATGCAACAGCAGGCGAGAGCGACTCCTATCCAAAACGTAGATGGAAACACAGTAAACTCTCGGGCGGTCACCGCTAAACAGTTCAAGGAGCTGGGACCACAGGAGTTTTAAGGGAGAGCCAAAACCACTTATTGCGGAAACATGGATAAAGTAGATTACCAAGATATTTGATGTCTTGGGATGCTCCGAGGAGCAAAAGGTTCCCTTTGCCGCCCTTATGTTGCGCGGAGAGGCGGATTACTGGTGGGAATCGGTAAAACGTACTCAACCTGTTGTACTGAAGATATCTTGGGAGAAGTTCCAGGAGCTGTTCAACGACAAATACTTTCCCGAAAGTATTCGCCACATGAAGGAGGTAGAGTTTATTAAGTTGGAACAAAATAATATGACCGTGTCGCAATACGAGGCAAAATTTGCAGAGTTATCACGGTTTGCGTCCCACTTGGTGGATAATGAAGAGAGAATGACGCGAATGTTTTTAAGAGGTTTGAAGCCCGAGATACGTCAACATCTTATTTCTCATAAACTGTGTTTGTATTCAGATGTTGTAAATGGGGCTCAGTTAGTGGAGCGCGATAACGAGTCAACTCAACTAAAAGAGAGCAGCCAGCAAAATTATAATACCAGCGAGAGTGGTCATCGAAGCGGTGACAACAAGCGTGGAGGGAATCAGCAAGCCAGAAATGGTAACCACTTCGGTGGTAATCAGGGCCAAAACAATAAGAATGGACATTTCAAGAAGAGGACATTCAACAATGATGGAAAGACGTCAGCACCAGCACCCGTTGTTAAGGAAGGAGAAAGACCACCTATCATATGCTTCAAATGCGGAGGGGAGGGACACATCAGTCCAAATTGCGCGATGTCGTCCAAAGCATGTTATAATTGTGGAAGAGAAGGTCACTTAGCCCGATTTTGTCGTTTACCAAAGACAAATTCAGCTAGGATGGAGGCCACAAAGGCCGTCCCAGAAAGGTCAAAGCCGGTAGTGCAAGGGAGAGCGTTTGTTGTGACCTCCCAGAAAGCAAGGAACCCGAATGAGGTCATCACTGGTAAGCTTATCATAAACTCTAAAGAAGTTTATACTTTATTTGATACCGGTTCTACTCATTCTTTTATTTCTCCTACTTGCGCTCATCGATTAAATTTGACTCCGGAGAAATTAGACTTTGACTTATCTGTGGAAACTCCGTTGGGAGAAACCTTCATTACATCCACTGTTTATAAATCTTGTTTGGTTCAAATCGGTACCCTCACATTACCTGTAGATCTTATTTCATTGAAAATACTTGCATTTGACGTGATTCTATGGATTGATTGGTTAACTACTCATCATGCAAAAATTGATTGTTTCCATAAGGTTGTTAGCTTTCATATTCCTAATCAACCTATTATGCGAATTCAAGCAACTAAACCATTAAAATCAATCACGGTCATCTCAAGCCATAAAGCTATTCGTTTATTGAAAAACGGATGTCAAGCTTTCTTAGCTAATGTCTCAGATTTAAACAAAAATACGTCAGTTTTGAACGATATTTCTATTGTTAATGAATTTCCTGACGTATTCCCCGAAGAACTTCCTGGCCTACCCCCAGAGCATGAGATTGAATTTTGTATCGACCTTGAACTCGGTACAAAACCCATTTCTAAAGCCCCATATCGAATGGCTCCTATTGAACTTCAGGAGTTAAAAACCCAACTGCAGGAATTATTAGACATTGGCTTTATTCGTCCTAGTACATCTCCTTGAGTTGCTCCTGTTCTATTCGTGAAGAAGAAAGATAGGAGTATGCGACTTTGTATTGATTATCGGGAGTTGAATCATGTCACCATCAAAAATAGGTATCCATTGCCACGTATTGATGACTTGTTTGACCAGTTGCAAGGAGCCAAATTCTTTTCAAAGATTGATCTTCGTTCCGGGTATCACCAATTGAAGATTAGAACCGATGACATTCCAAAGACAGCTTTCAGAACTCGGTACGGGCATTATGAATTCCTAGTCATGTCATTTGGCTTGACTAATGCTCCTGCTGCCTTCATGGATATGATGAACCGAGTATTCAAGGAATATTTGGATCACTTTGTGGTCGTCTTTATTGATGACATCCTTATTTATTCCAAAAGCCGTGAAGATGAGCAACACTTGAGGCTGACACTCCAAAAGCTTCGTGAATATAAGCTTTATGCCAAGTTGAAGAAATGCGAGTTCTGGCTTGAGGAAGTAGCATTCCTTGGGCACGTGGTATCAAGTCATGGAATATCTGTTGACCCAGCAAAGATTGAAGCTATTCAAAGCTGGGAGCAAAGAAGAAGAAAAAATTACAGTGCAAAAATTTAGCTAAAGAGAAGGGGAAAAAACAGATAAAATATTCCATTCATTGCTTGCCTCAACTGGACTTCAGTACCCCCATTTATAGTAGGGAAGTGTACAACTGATGCATCTAATTTAGGGTAAAAGAGAATACACGAATTTTATATTGCACGAGGAGAGCACGTGGGCTATGTAAAAATAAAGATAATTGATACTCTTAGCTGAGATGACACATGAAAACTGACTCCCTTTCGTAACAGTATTACACCAATTAAGAATAAGTTTTGGCTTAACAGAAAGGAATATATAATTGGGGTCTGTGTTATGTAGGACACCAATTAGCCTACTGTGTCTTTTGAAATAGTTTAAACACCTTTTAATGTATTATTTTAATTTTGTTTTTGTTTTTGGATGCAGATACATGGAAGAGACGTGTTATTCCAATTTGAATAATGGTCGCGTTTCTCATAACATTGGCCGGTTGGGAAATTTGATCCGGGTAATCTATATTCGCTTTTGGATTTTATGCCCTTATTATTTGATTAATTATTTTAATATATATTTACTTGTGAACTTCCTGAATTGTTTGTTCCTTGAGTGAAGATGCTAGTTCTCAATTTTTGAGTTAATTACCCGTAACAATCCATTGGCGCCCTGAAACTTCTGTGATTATTTTTGCAGGAGAATGATGAATTTTTTGAATTAATATCTTCAAAGTTTCTGTCAGAATCTAGATATCGAATGTCTGTCCAGGCAGCTGCTCTAAGGGTTCTTTTCAGCTGTTACCTTGACATGGATGGTGTGATAGTTACTTAAGTTTATTTGATTTAATTATCTTTTAACACATTTAAGGATCACTTCATTGAAGTTTTATTTGAATACAGTACCCCCATGTTTTTGAAGAAGATGTTTTGGAGAACATTAAAGGCTGGGTGATGAATGACAACACTAGGTCTTCTGGTGAAGATCATAACTGGAAGCATGACTCTGGAAGAAGGAAATCCTCAGACTCTGAAATGTTGAGGACATATTCCACTGGAATTCTTGTTGTATGTTTGGCTGGGTATGTTCGGTTTTCCCGCTGTTTTATTTTATCTGCGTTACATATTCTTTTAAAATTTTGGTTTGATGACTTGCAGTGGTGGTCAAGTAGTGGAAGATGTGTTAACATTTGGATTATCAGCCAAGCTGATGCGATATCTTCGTTTCCGGGCTCTAGGGGAGACAAATACAAGTCAAAAGGATGTTAACTATTTAAAAGAGAGTAAACTTTCATCGACAACTACTTGCATAAGAGGTAAAGAAGAAGTTCGGAGTAGGTTCAGGCAAGTTTCAGAGACTTCTCAATTGGATGCTCCGACGATAGTAGAGGACGGATATTTAGACGAACATGTTACTAAAAAGGATCCTGATATAAATATCAGTAGGCAGGCATGTGAACCCTGGATTGATGGCAGAGAACCACGTGATGATTTAGCTGAAGATGATAATTATGAGGTAGATGCAGAAGGTGGTAATAGATGGCATGGTTTATGTGATGGGAAGATAAAGTTTTTTGAGAGAAATGGTCAGGGCAGGCCATTAAGAGAGGAAGATTTGGATGATAGTGTCAGAGAAGACTCTTCAAGGCGTAGGAAAAACCGTGGAAGAAGAAGGTTCAAGCAGGCGTTATTCTAGAAGCAAAAGTCGATGAATAGAGGAAATTTCAACCCTCAATTTAATTGTCCTATTTGAAATCCTCAATCGAGCAGGAACTGTGGCCTATAGACTCGTTTTATCGTCAAGTATGTCGTGTGTTCATAATATTTTTCACGTATCGTTGTTAGTAAAAACTTAGTCTTGCCCCACTTTGGAGCCAAATTTCGAAATAATTAATGAATCTGAAAAATTATGAAATCATAGGGGTTTTATAGAGCATGTTACAAGCTTTCCATAGCCTCGAAAACGGACTAATTCCAAAAACGGATGAAGAAGTTATGAAGATTTGAAGTATGTGTGTCAAAAGTTGCAAAATCTGGAAAATTAGAGTTAAGTGCCAAAGGTCAAGCGCCTAGGCACTAGGCTCGTTGCTTAGAATCTGTTCTTGGGCGCCTAGGCGCTTGCCCAAGGCCAAATTTGGGCGCCTAGGCGATGGTCAAGTGTTAAGGCAAAATCTGTCCGGACGTCCTTTAGTAAGTTTGGCATAAGTGTTTCATACGAACTCTGATTGAGGTGATTCAAGATGATTCGGAAAGTTAACGAGTAGACCTAAAACTTTCATTCTTTATGTTTTGAGATTTGAGGTTGGTATCAAGGCATAAAATGGCTATTTTAGGGATTGATGTGCATTCAGAGGCAATCGGAGGACATCAGGCATACACGTATGCAACGTCTAATGTTTTTGACGATAAAGGTATTCAAGGTATCCTCACCTTTTTGGCATACAAGGTACGTACGTAAATTTTGAGGGTGAAATTTCATAAGGAGGGGAGATTGTGAGACCCCAGATTTTATGAATAAAGATTTAAATTTCTCGAAATATTTTTTTTTATTAAGGTGAGGTTTTGATATAATGTTATAGTTATGGGTAGTATTTGAAATTTTTACAAAGTAAGCAAGTGGTTATATAATATTCATTTGATTGGGGAATAATCTTTTTGTCGGAGAATATCCGTACGACAGCACAATCATTGGTGGACCCCACAACAGAAGTAATGTCGTAGTTAGAAAATGACATAATTATCTTTTTATAAAAATAACGGCAAAAATGTTACCATTAAAACTGTTGAACTACCAGGTAGTAAAAGTACAGTAATACGCGTGGTTGCAAAGTAGCACACAGTATTGATTATTAATGCTTACATAAGAAATCACTCAGTTATACTCAATTATTGCTATAGTAATTGCTGTATCATATCTCTCATATTATTGATTCAATTTTTTTCACAGTATCATATGTATAATATGTTATATTATTAAATCAATAATTGAGTCGATAAATGTAAGACCCCAACTTTTATAAATAAAGATGAATTTTCTATAAATATCATTTTTGAATATTATGGAGTAAATTTGATATAATGTTATAATTGTGGGTAATATTTAGAAATTTTGCAAAGTACGCAAGTTGTTATATAATATTCGATTGGTCGGGGAATATTCGTTTTAACAGAGAATATTCGTACAACGGCACAATCATTGGTGGACCCCACAACGGAATTATTGTCGGATTGAGAAAATGACAAAAATACTTTATAAAAATAATGGCGAAGTTTTACCGTTAACTGTTGAAACACCCAGTGTTAAAAGTACAGTAATACGCGTAGTTGCATAGTAGCAGACGGTATTGATTATTGATGCGTACGTGAGAAGTCACTCAGTTTTATTCAATTATTGTTATAGTAATTGTTATAAATTTTGCTTATTATTTGGACCCTCACTTACCCATTTTTTTTAAAACAGTCGGAGAAAGTTATCTCAGTTTCGTTTTATTTCTTATATATGTGTGTATTATATATATTTATATATATATATATAAGAAAAGTGATGATGGGAATGGTGGGTGGGGGAGTGTGTGCGTGTGTGGGAGGGAGTATTATTGTTAGTATATTATATATATAATAAGTGAGTGGATGTGGGTTTGATAGTGATGTTAGTGGAGGAATTTTGATGGTGGAATTGATAAGCCTTTGCCGAAAGGCAAAGGTTATATATATATATTTATATTTTATAAGTTTTGTTTTATTAGATTTTAAATAGAATACATTATATTTTATTGTAAACCAATCTGGACCATCCGTTTAAAAGTAAATCAATCTGGACCGTTCATGAATTAGTTACTATGCAATCCATTCTTCTATAAATAGAAGCTCATTCCTTCATTATTTCTTACAAATTCACTGAAACTCTAGAGAGATAAATTATAGAGAAGCTATAGAAAAGTATCATGCTCCTTCCCTACTCTTATATTCAGTTTATTTTGCGGTAAAGAGTGTTATTTCTTTTGTATTCATGAAGATAACTTCTGTTATTCCATTCTTTGTTATTCTGGTGGAATAACCAGTATACGCGAACTACCCTATTCTTGGTGACATTCTTCTATTATTCTGTCTTTATTATTATTCTGTTGGAATATCCTGTCTGTACGTTTTACGCTGGACCTGGTTCCGTCTTTATTATTATTCTGTTCGAACATCCTGTCGGTGCGAATTTCGCCTGACCTGGTTCCGTTACTTATTATTCTGTTGGAATAACTTGTCTATGCGAAATACCGCATGCATGGTGACTTCTTTTGTTATTCCATTCGTTATTATAATTAGTTGGTTAAAGTTTTAACTTCTATACTCCATGAAATTAGTGGAATATCCTTGATATTTGCGCTTCATCCAGTATCTTTTCATGAAAATATTCTTCTGAGCATTCTTAAATTTTACTCTACAAAGCAGAATTATGTTGACAGTTTGGACGTTAATAGTTCCTGGATAAATTAATTCTTGAACTTGTTTTATTGAACTATTATATCATTGTCATCATCCTCATGTTTATATTATGTTGAAAATCATCTGTGGCCTGTAGTGCATAGATGGACTTAGTATGATTATTACCAGGGATTATTCGGTGTAATCATGACCGTAATGTTACGTATGATGTGGAAAAAAGTCCTCATAGGCCTGTAGTGCATTGATGGACAGTTGTTGGCATGATCATGACCAATAATGAATACACAAATATTCTTGGCCCGTAGTGCATGGATAATTGTGGTCGTGATACTAAAGAATATCCTTGGCCATAGTGCAAGAGTGATTGATGATGTGTATTATATATTAAGCTAAGTCCCAGTGATAAAAGTGATGAAAAATCTTTTAAATCATAAAAGATAGTAGATTTTATTCTCTACTTGACTCTTTTAATGGATTGATCGTTCCGCTGCAGTTAAACTTGATATTTATTATATTTTATCAGTTTAACACTATTGAAGACTAACGATAAATTATTCTGCATTATCTTAGTCATAATATTTTTACTGGCTAGTTGAGCTCACCCTTTCTTTCATTGTTCTCTTCAGGAAATGAGAATATAGTTGGGACGAGTCGGGAAACGGAGTGATGGACCAGATGATAGTATTAGTAGTCCTCACTATTCAGTATTAGTAGTCCTCACTATTCCGTTCTCTCTCTAGAGTTTCAATGAATTCGTAAGAAATAATGAAGGAATGAGCTTCTATTTATAGAAGAATGGATTGCATAATAACTAATTCATGAACGATCCAGATTGATTTACTTTTAAACGGACGGTCCAGATTGATTTATAATAAAATATAATATATTCTATTTAAAATCTAATAAAACAAAACGTATAAAATATAAATATATATATAACCTTTGCCTTTCGGCAAAAGCTTACCAATTCTGCCACCAAAATTCTTCCACTAACATCACTATCAAACCCACATCCACTCACTTATTATATATATATATATATATATATATATATATATATATATATATATAAAATATATACTAACAATAATACTCCCTCCCACACACGCACACACTCCCCCACCCACCATTCCCATCATCACTTTTCTTATATATATATATATATATATATATATATATATATATATATATATATACACACACACACACACACGAAAAGGATCTTAAGCTCACCCTTATTGAGCTCACCCTGTCTTTTTTTAAAACAATTAATAAAAAATATATAATAATTTTTGGAATTGAAAGTTTTTTTAAAAAAAAAGTGTTTTAGGTGTGATTTGGGTACATATAACAAAACAGTGTTGTACAGACTGTACAACACTATTTTGTTATATGTACCCAAATCACACCCAAAACACTTTTTTTTTAAAAAAAACTTTTAATTCCAAAAATTATTATACATTTTTTATTAGTTATGTTTTTTTTATAAAAAATAAAATAAAAAATTGCAGGGTGAGCTCAATAAGGGTGAGCCTAAGAAATGGACTGTATATATATAAATATATATATATATATATATAATACACACATATATAAGAAATAAACGAAACTAAGATAACTTTCTCCGACTGTTTTAAAAAAAATGGATAAGTGGGGGTCCAAATAATAAGATAAATTTATAACAATTACTGTAACAATAATTGAACAAAACTGAGTGACTTCTCACGTAAGCACCAATAATCAATATTGTGTGCTACTGTGCAACTACGCGTATTACTGTACTTTAAACACCGGGTATTTCAACAGTTAACGGTAAAGCTTCCGCCGTTATTTTTATAAAGTATTTTTGTCGTTTTCTCAATCCGATAATAATTCCGTTGTGGGGTCCACCAATGATTGTGTCGTTGTACGAATATTCCCTGTTAAAACGAATATTCCCCGACCAATCGAATATTATATAACAACTTGCGTACTTTGCAAAATTTCTAAATATTACCCACAATTATAACATTATATCAAATTTACTCTATAATATTCAAAAATGATATTTATAGAAAATTCATCTTTATTTATAAAAGTTGGGGTCTTTCAAATTATCTTTGATTACAATATATATTTCAAAAATAAAAAAGATTACAATCTATTTGTACTATTTTCTTTTTAAAATAGAATATTAATACCCACTTTCTAAAAATTTTATTAAAAATTATCTAAAAAATATTATTAATTATAAAATTAATAGGGTAATTTAATTAATTATGGTAGGAGACTCATAAGATTGACCAACATAGTAAGCTTAAAATTTGAAATATGAAATTTCTGAAATCATGATAAAATTATGTATATGGATGTTTTTATGTAAGTGCTTCATAATCATGCTAGCATACACAACGAACTAAAAGAAATGCTCTAAACTCTCTCTCACTTAAATTATGATTTGCTTATGAAATAATAAAGACTTGAACACTTAGAATTCTTTGATGATTTGAATGAATTAAATAGATGCCCCTCCTATCTATTAATAGAAGAAATTAGTGACCCTTCATAAGTGACATAACCCCTTGAAAAAGTATTATTTAATCAAAATAATGTAGTTTTAAGGCTTAACAAAAAAATCATGTCCATTCAAACCACTAAACGGCGTAGCTTTAGGGTTCCGTTCATGCAGTTAGCATTTCTCAAAACGACACTGTAACAACCCCAAAATAGGTCCATTTTATCTAACCCATTCTGAGTCGCTAAATACATGATACAGAAAACAACTACAACTTTATTACTACAATTGTCGTGCAAAATACAACAACACATATATTGTGAGTTTTAATACCAACTATGACTCATGTCCCAACTATGGACAGCACCTCACAGTGATACCTTACATAAAGGTACAATCTAGAACTGTTTTAGAAATTTAAATCTTTAGGAAGTGCTCAAGGAAACCTTCGTACATGGGAGGCCATGCGTCTAGGTTATGATAAATATCATATGCCCACAAAATTATCCTTGGTTGACCCAATAAACCCAAAAAAACGAGAAGATTACTATCATATTCTTCCCAATGGTGAGTCTTCTCTTAACATATCATTATCTCCACTGTCTCTAATTGAGAATTATACTTCAAATAAACACCAAGATTATATAGGTAGTGCTCGTATATATACTCAGCAAGTGGATGAGAACATCCTTGTCTTATGATGATACGAGGTTGTATGTCATTAGACATCTTGTATGATAGTGGCAAAACACCCTTGCAACGTTGGGTTCGCTTCACCCTATTTAATTCAACAAATATAATTACTAAATGATGACCACCATTCTATTCCCCTGTTACCCCCGCTCGACCCAGCTACACTCGTATTACCTGAAAGGAATTGTGAAGCAAAAGGGTGAACACAACTAGCTCAGTAAAGAATATCATGACTAAAGATAATTAAATTTTCAATAGCCTTCATCAATAATAAATCAGAGATTTAGAATATATGGTAGATGATAAAACTTTCCAACCATAGTTGCAGCGGAACGAGCAATCCATTAGAAGAGTCAAATAGACCATAAAGTCTATTATCTTCTCCATGTTAAAAGTCCACCAACAATATTTTATCCTTGTAACATCAATCAACAATTCATGCCACAATCAAATGTATAACTCATAATCGTAATTGTTGTTCTAAATTCCTGTTCTCATCCAGGATAAAGATAATTTTCATCATCTGAAATATCAAAGATCATGGTTATACCAAATTTGTGACAACCCGAAAATTTTTAAAATCTTGAATGATTAGAATAAAGGTTAAAGAATAAAACCTAGATGAGAATTTGAGGATTTGTTTAAAATTTTCAAGTAAAACCTATATGGTTTGATATTCGAATGTGAATAGAGAAAATATGGGTTACAAAATTTCTAAACCCTAGAAATGAATTAATATGTACTTGAAGGAATATCAAGGATAAGGTATTACGATACCTGTAAATTCGATGTGAACTGAATAGTCTAAGAAATGTTTTATAAGTACATATGGAAATTTTATTATTGGACATAAGATTTCACATGAATAGATGCTACGAGGTTAAACGAAGATAAGTATATGTATAGAAATATATATACTTAGTAAGGTGCTATATATTTTAGCAAGAGGAATGATGAATCGAGTTAATGATATTAAGGATCCGGATAAAACTATGTTAGTAATTAACATAGCTTGAGTGTTGGCCTTGACTGACAAATAAGAATTTAAATAAGTATAAAGTCGTTAGTTAATACGATTAGTAATGAGAATGGAGTAATTTAAAACTCAAAATTTGAGTTAGAGATAGAATTTTAAAGCATGGACTGCTCGGTTGCGTCCGGAATATCATGTGTAGTCAGAATGGACAGTAAACATAAAATGTGTAAAGGTTGACTTTTAGTCAAAGTCAATAGTTGACTTTTTATGGAGAAAAGTCAAAATTAGTGTGAGAGGTGAAATATGATATGATTATGTGAATTATTAGTATGATTAAATAAATATACATTATATAAAGTGAATACATTTATTTTGTATATAGAAGTGAATTAAGAATTAAGTTATGTAACCTAATATATATATTAGGTGTGATAATTAAATTACCTGAGAGGTTATAATATGGGAGAATATTAGTATATAAATATATATACTGACATTAAGAGATTTATTTTATATATCTCAAATAATTAATTTTATAACCAAGTCTAGTTGTGTTATGAAATTTAATAAGGGATAAGTAAGGAATTTAATAAGGGATAAGTAAGGAATTTATAAGGGTTATAAAATTTAATTTGCTAGAGTGATGATTTTAAATTCTAAAAAATTTGGAATGGATACCCTAATTAAATAGTTAGGATGAGACAAATTGAAAATAATTGGACTATGTAAATATTACATAGCCCAAAGGAATTAATTTAAAGCCCAAGAGATTATATATAATTAGCCCAATTGTTGGCCCAATTTTGATTCAAGTTTGGAGGATATCTTTAGCATTTTTGGGATAAAGAAAAGGAAGCTAGCATGTATCTAGAAGAAGGCCACTTGGCCGAAATTGATAAAAAAAAATAATAAGAAGAAGAAGTTGTGTAGTTAGTAAAGGAAAAAAAAAAGAAAGAAAAAGAAAGAAGAGAGAGATCGGGAAAGGGAGAAGGAAGAGAACGTGAAAGAGAAAACCGAGAGGGAGAAGAAGAAGAGAGGGGCAGCCCCCTTGTGGAAGATAAGGAGAAGGAAGATCTCCATGGAAGGAAGAAGGAAGAAGGAAGAAGAAGAAGAAGAAGAAAAGGAGGTATAATCTCTCTCTATTTTTTTTTATGAAATTGAGTTAGGGGTTTTGATGTGGGTGTATCCAAACCCTATGATCTATGGGATTTACATGTATTCATGGATAGATTTAACTAATTTGGGTGTTGATTTGGTGGAAACGAAAAAGAATAGAGAAATTAATTTTTCTAGTTTTGAAAACTCAACTTTTGGGATGCTTTGAAAATCCACTGTTTTTTATCTATACATTATTTTTGTGATCCGTCAAAAAGTAGTGTTAGATATATGTGTTGGCTAGTAAACCAAAGTGGTAGAGATCAAAAATCACGTTTCTAAAAGTCGTGGTGTTGATTTATGTGAAAACAGTCCCGGTTTTAGGAACTGTTTTGGATCAGTCCGTGGCAGGGGCAATTTCGTCCAGTTTTGTGCTTTAAAACTTCTGGGCTTTTGGTATGTTGTAGTACATTGATTAAGCTTTCCATAGACTTCGGAACGGACTAATTCCGGCTCCGGATGAGGTAGTTATAATGTTTGGAAGGAGTGTTATAAAACTGTCCAATCAATCCCGAACAGCCTCCTTTGTTTAAATTTTTGGACTGATGTGTTCGGATTTTGGAAAAACATCGTGAGACAAAAGTTGTAGCCCTGGAAGTTATCTTCGCGTGGCCTCAAGAATCGCTCTAAAATGTTTTGAAACGTGAGAGTTATGGCTGTTTTAGCAAGGCTGGGTAAGATTCAAAAAAAAATATTGAAAATCAAATTGTCCAAAAATAGGAAAAATGCGATTTATGATGTGAGACCCTTGAGCATGGCGTTTGCAAGTTCGTAATGAAGTTTTGGGTCGGGTTTGAGGTGTTGTGATGTTTGTGACATTTTAGAATGTTTAAACGAGTTTATTAATTATGAAATAGAAAACAATTGAAATAAATTGTTTATTTATGTGATTAATGACTTAAGTTATTTTTATATGACTAATAGTATTGTATTGAGATATTATTAGTAGTATTTGAGGGAAATGTTATTAAAAGGTTAGTAACCTTAGTATAAAATATTATTGCATATTAATAATATTCGACGGGAGATTAAAATAACAGATTTATGTTATTTCTCAACATAATTGAATCTACAAGCTAAAAGCTAAGCTTGGGGCTGTTGAGCTAAGTTTGGGTTGCTATTATTTTATGTGGCTGTTTAGTATTGCTTGGAAATATGATGGGTTAAAAAAAAAAATTGATTGTGTGGTCAATGGGAATATTTAAAATATAACTGTACAAGTTATATGGCATGTTTTTGTGGTGAATATGTTCATATATAGTGTAAAATATTTATATACTCAAATGTGAGAGACCTTTATTTGGTTTAGAAAGGTTAAAATGAATTAAGTTTTTAAATAAACTAATATTCGTTTTGAGTGAGAATAAGTAATATTGGTTTGTATAAAACTAATAATTGTTATTGATGAATATACATGTATGTTTTGTAACATATTCGATTATCTAATATGTGTGTGCATGTAAATATAATTCTGTATGAATTGTGGAGAAACTCTAAGTTAAATTTTGTGGTAATCTCCAATCAAGGCAAGTTTTTCGGTTCTATGATGTTTGGGGATTAAATGTGATTATGTGGTGAGTTGCATACCATGCTTTATGAATTGTTAAAGTCAAAATATGACTAAGTTAATTGGGTTATGGAACTCAATTTATATGTGATATGTGATAGCACGTGTTGTATAATGTAACTCGATAAATTAGAAATGTATAATGCATGAATGTATGCTTTGTAAGGAATTATTGTTGCATGTGGGATATGCATAGTAAAGAATACATGTTGCAGGCATATATGCATAATAAAGGAAATATAGTGCATATGGAATTGTGTGCTATGTGAAACATGATAGACTATTAAATTTGTTGGGTTGTCGAGCTCAATCTTGCAAACACAAACTTTTTCCATGCTAATGATGTTAGGCAATATTACTTGCTATAAGGATGATGAAGATTGAACGATATGTAAAAATGAATACATTTTCTTGAATTAGAAATGGTATAAATCTATGATTGATAGTTGTGTCAAATGTAATTGGCAGTTATGTATAGTTTAAAATGTTGAATGGTTAAAGAATGTTTATTCTGAAATGAGAATAGATATGATTCTAAAATGAATGAATCATCAATATAAAAGATATGAAGTATTGAGACTTAAGCTTTTAATACATTTACACGGATTATACAAATCATATAATAAATATGATTTTAGTATAAGAAAGAATTGTAAAGGTTGTGATTCAGGGAATGGATGACTGAAAAAAAAATTAATTATTCCAAAATTTTTAGCTATTTTAACATTAAATAATATTTTAAAGCTAGAACAAGGTAGTATTAACGCACAAGATCGGGAAGGAAAATAGTCTCGATTTTGGGGGCGCTACAGTTGGTATCAAAGCTGTAGGTTATAAATCTTAGGTAGATGTACCTTAGGCTATAACCGTGGAGATGATGATAAGTAATAAACTCGAATAAAGTTTAAGCGATAAGAGATGAATTTATGAAAATTCATCATTAAGTAAAGAAGAAGATAAAGAAGATTCAAAGAAGAATCTTAAAGAGCTATAAGGATAAGAATCCGGAGTTACCTGACTCCAGTAATAGAGATGAAAAGTGATACTAAATAGACGGTGTCTATAAGATGAAAAGTACAAATAAAATCATAATATAATATGATTAAAGAGAATTATAAGAAGATCGTAAAATAAAACGATCTTAAGTATAAGGATAAATGATAGTCTCGATTTTGGGGGCGCTACAAAATCACAGTTCATGTTCATAATCATACTAATAAATTCATCTTTGCACTACGGGCTAAAGATATTCATCAACATACCATCTTTGCACTACATGCCAAAAATATTCATCAATAATTCATCTTTGCACTACGGGCCAAAGATATTCATCAATAAGTTATCTTTGTACTTTGGGCCAAAGATATTCATATCTCAAAGAAATATATAATCATTTCAGAATTTATATAAACAATGAAAATGTTATATATGATAATAAAATCAATATAATCAATATATAGTTTTAATCTCCAGAGTAATATTCATAAGTCAACTATAATTTGGTTAGAAAAAGAAACCAATTTTGTAGTGAATAGTATCCGTGAATAGCAACTCGTGAATAGTAAATCGTGAATAGTAACCCCGACATAAAAAAGTTCTAAATTTGATAAAAAGTTCCAACCAATATTTCGGCATAATGATATTAAAGAAATAATATCATTTTTTAAATAAATAACATCCCTTACTATCCCTTACCTCAAAAGAGCAGTACTTCTGACTGGAATAACGCTGAACGAACTTGCACCATATAGAAACACTCAAGATATCAAAATACTCACAAGAATACACTCGATAATATAGAGAGAAAACTTCAGTTTCTGGTGTGATTTTCAATTATAAGCTAAGCACCTATTTATAGAAAATTGTTTAGAACACCAAAGTAGAAAATTTAATAAAATATTATTATATTTATATAAATTTCCTACGTACACCAAGAATCTGAATTCAGCATGCATTCAACACCAGTGGGGCCCACCAACAATATAAAAAACATTTTTCTTAATAAAAATTATTAAAACTTCAAAATCAATTATTCCGGAACTTCAATAATTCATAATAAATAGATTTTTTATCAGAAAATTCAAATCTCGTGAATTTTTATAGGAAATTCAATTCTCTACAACTTTGCAGAAGAAAGTTTTTCCAAATTCCAAACAAAAATTAACCGAAATCCACATACGATCGAATTTACAGGCTATAATCAAATTTCAGTCAAGAAATGGGTCCACCAACATGTTTAACATGTTTTAAACAATTTTTACAACAAAAATACTCTTCCTCCTCATATACTCATATATCACACATTCATTGTAAAAATATTATTATTATTATATTATAATAATATAATAAAATATTATTTTATTAGAGAAGATAAAATATCAATTTTCAACAATTGTCACTTTAAAAATTTTCTCCATCTATATTCATATAAAATGAATATTTTTCTTATCATATAAATCAATAATTAATTATTCACAAATAATATTACAGAATCACAATATTGACAACCAGACAGTTCTCAAGAAAGAGAGGGCTTTCCAATAAGAATTTCTCTTTACTGGCGCGCAATTAGGTGACCAATCCTCTCCTTAGACAGAAATTTCTAGACATTGCCAATAATGTTATCTAATAATATTATTCAAATTATATGAATTATTGATTTGATAATGAAAAATACTGTGCAGTGACAATTATTAAAACAACAATAATATAAAATATCAACGCAGCAATTATTGAATAAAATAAAATATTGAACAGTAATTACTGTAATAATTATTGAGTAGTGCCTTCTTACGTAAGAATCAATGATTGGTGCAATATTGTGTGCTACTGTGCAACAACGCATATTACTGTATTTTAACCACCGGGTATTCCAACAGTATTAACGGTAACAACTACGTCGTTATTTAAAAAACTCCCTTTTGTCATTTTTTTCATCCGACAGTTATTCTGTTATGGGGCCCACAAATGGCTGCGCCGTCGTACGAATATTGCCCGACAGAAAGAATATTTTATAACCACTTGCTTATTTTAAAAAAAATTCATATATCACCCTTAATTTTAAACTTTTATCAATTCAACCATTTACTGAATAGTAATTATAAGAAAAATTGAATACTTTTATTTTATAAAATTCGGGGTCTTACAGACACAGTTTAGATAATAAAATTAATTTAAATAAATTTTGTCCAAAAAATTATATACAAGGACTCTGACCCACGAACCTCAAGCTAGGTCGGTCGGCAGTGGTGGCACACATGTGGTTTCAAACTAAACTTTGGCTCGATCATCACCCTTCCACAAAAGTGGGGTACCCATTGGGACCTAAAACCAATAGCAACTTTAATGGATATAAACTCATTTAATATTTAGTTCTTAACCGATGGGGGACTTCACTTCTCACAAATATTTATTATTATTTTTAATTTTCAAGGGTGATATTTGGGAGTTAATTTCTCATTCATTATTCTATGAATTTAAGTTTTCAAATACTTAATTTAATCTTCTCATGGAGTAGAACACATTGATATGTAGAATCATTTCAAATAATTAATGATATCCACTTCAATTTAGGCTCAAATTCTAACAACTTCTACTTTGTATGACATTGAAAACACCGCTTTCTTCTTTTGATTTTGGGACGAATTTTGCAATTTGTGTGCCGGGTTATAGATAAAAGTCCTTCTACGGGGACATTCTTATACCGACGGGTCTAGTGTCTGGTTCAATTTTTTATTTTTTTTTGCTTCGACTCCCAAAAAATGTATAGTATTTATTTCAATTAAATTTTTTACAGAATTCAGTGATTTAGGTGTAATTTGGATACATATAAAAAATAGTGTTGTACAGTCTGTGGAACACTATTTTTTATGGATGCAGTTAGCATGAATTTGGTTATCCAAGACCATCGGTCAGTTAATTCATATTGTGCCGACACGTCATTGCAGCAAAAATTAATGGCTAAGATTCAATTGGGGCGTAAGGCATCGTTTGGTAAATCTAATTAGGCTTATTCGGATGCAGTAATCGCAATAAGAAGCTAATTCAAGTGGCATTAGACCAAAATTAATAAATTAACTTAATCAAATTATTATATTAACTAAACCATATATTTTTTAAAATAGACGTTTAAAAAAAATAATTTTATTAAACAGACGTTTTAAAAAAATGAATTTTTTCAAAAGGCGCAAACGCCAGTTTAACTTGCGTTGGTTGGGAATTTTTTTTATTATGCAACTTTGAAAAATAAGAAAGCTGGGTAAGTTAAGAGGGAGAGAGAGAGTAAGCGCCAATGGAATTGGCGTTTGATTATTTTTTATTTTTTTTATTTTTAAAGCAAAGATGTCAGAATGAAAGGGAGAGAGAGTGAACACCACTTGAATTGGCGCTTGAAACATTAATTTTTAAGAATAATTTAACGTCACTTGAATTGAAGTTTGAAACATTATTATTATTATTATTATTATTATTATTATTATTATTATTATTATTATTATTATTATTATTTTTAAAAGCAAAGATGTGAGAAAACAAATTTGAGAAAGATAGAGTAGAACGCCACTTCAAGTTTGCTTTTAAAAAAAATAAAAATAAAAAGGGGTTCCAACGCCAATTCAAGTGGCATTCAACTCTTTCTCTCAAATTTGTTTTCTCACACCTTTACTTTTTTAAAAAATAATAATAATGTTTCAAACGTCAATTCAAATGGCGTTAAACTCTGTTTTTCGCTTTAAAAAATAATGTTTCAAACGTCAATTCAAGTGACGTTCACTCTTTCTCTCTTCATTCTGACATCTTTGCTTTAAAAAAAATAAAAATAAAAAATCAAACGTCAATTCTACTGGCGTTTACTCTCTCTCCCTTTTAACTAACCCAACTTTCTTCTTTTTCAAAGTTGCTTAATAAAAAAAAATTCTCAACCAACACCAGTTAAACTGGCGATTGCGCCTTTTAAAAAATTGTTTTTTTAAAAACGTCTATTTTAAAAAAAATTGGTTAAATTAATATAATAATTTGATTAAATTAATTTATTAATTTTGGTCCAACGCCACTTGAATTGACGTCTGATTCCGATTACTGCATTCGAATAAGCCTAATTAGATTTACCAAACGATGCCTTGCGTTCCAATTGAATCTTGCCCATTAATTTTTCCTACAATGACGTGTTGGCACAATATGAGTTAATTGACCGATGGTCTTGCTTAACCAAATTCATGCTAACTGCATCCATTTTTTATATGTATCTAAATTACAACTAAATAATTGAATTTCATAAAAATTTCGATTAAAATAAATACTATATATTTTTCTATAGTCAAAGCAAAATAAATAAATTTTGGACCGGTCGGTATAAGAATGTCCCCTTAGACTTATTGTTCTTAATACTATTTCTAAATATTAAACACTAATTTGCTTCTTTTTTATATTTTTAATAAATTTTATAGGAGCAATATCAAAGTGTTATTTTCAATTTTATCAATTTGGTAAGATATTAATTATATTTTCCTAAAAGGTTAATTAAAAAATAAAAAAGAATATAGGAAGACCTGCTCTAACAACCTTCTCCTCTACACCTAATTAAAAGTTGCATTTAATGGCTGCTCTCTTCTTTCTGCGTCTGTCATATTCTTCTATTTATTGCGCACTTTAATCCTTGGTTGGATCATCACGTGTTAGTTGGGTCTGCCTTTATTATACTCCTCCAACTCCTCTTCCTCCTCCTATATGGAGTACCAGTAGAACTGTAGATTGTAGTAGTATGATCAGCATGATTTTTGTGGATGGATGCTTGAGCAGTCAGTCAACTAAATCATTAAGTACTTATTTCTACTAATATCTATTTCACTATTTCATATTCACAAGCTTAATTTGCTCCTACTAATTTAAGGATGGGAAATTTTCCTCTAAGTTGTTGATCAACAGTCACCCAGTAATTGCCTTTTCTAGCTATCTCCAGCTCCGCTCCAAAAGCCATTCTTGTAGGTATGTATGTGTATGCATATGTTAACTATTATTAGTACAAACTATTATTAATGGAATCGGTTAGTATGTAGTTTATTTTGAGGTAAGTTGGTCAAATAACCAATAGAATACTGACACGCAGGCGAGGTTCTATGTGTAAGTATTATGTTGGTCAATTGACCAACTTACCAAAATAATAACTTCATGCTAATCGGATCCATTATTAATACTCCTCCCTTTTCATTAAAGGTGTCTCATTTCATTTTTTTTCTTTTCAAAATGAATATTTTTTACTCAATAATTGACTTGAGTTGGCAAAAAGAAACATAATTTTTCCCCCTTCTAAACTATTGAGGATAAAGTTGATGATATCCATATATATTTTGAGGAGAAAAATGAAATATGTTTAAACAGTGGGAGACGGTTCATTTTGTCCTAATAAGTTTAAATATAAATTATTATCATAAATTAAGTTATTGACTTATTTTTTATTTCGGTGATGAACCTTTAAATTTTTAAATAAGGTGATCAAAATTTTAATTTCTTTCACGTATGTTTAATTGGGCATGTTTATGCTTATGACATGTACAACTAAAAAGTTTAATACTTGTGTAACTATAAAAAAGTTTTTTTTTTTAATTATTTTTTAACATTTATTAAACATCAAAGTGTAAAAAACATCATAAATTTCATAATTTTTTACGTTTGATGTTTAATAATTTGAAATATTTATTTAAAATAATATTTTTTAATTATAAATAAATACTGATTGACTTGGTCAGTGGTCTATGTCATCAATCAATTTATGATGGGGCGTCCAATTAAAACCCACTCACGCATACGTATGCATCTCAAAAGATGCTTATTATAATCTGTTTGGCCAATTGAGCATGGGCCATGGTATATATATCCTCCTCCCATCTCCTTCAATATTGTTAGCACTACTAAGATACTTTAGGTTTAGAATTTAATGGATCTGAATGGTTGAATCGATAAGTGGCTTAATCATTATGTGCGTTTATTTTGAAAAAAAATCGTCTGAATAGCTGAATCGGTCAGATGCGTTGGCTGAATGGTTAAGTCCGAATTTTTGGTCTGAATGACTGAATGGTTGGCTGAATGAAGTAAAAAAAATTAAAAATAATAAAAAAATATTAACTATTATATTATGTAATATTAAATAAATTTACAACAACTTTGAATTTTTCTAGAGGAGTAAAATATTAAAAATATGTCATTCAGATCTTTAAGATATGTCAGTTAACAAACAGTTTTTTTCATTCAGATTCGGTTTATTCAGATTCAGATTCATTCAATTTTTATCAAACACCCCCTAACCTTTTCTTGTAGTACTACTTTCGCTTAGCCTCTATCCACCCAATTGTACGTATATCAATGGTAAATTTAATCTCACATTAGAATTGGGTTTGCTTTTCAAGTTTTGAAAAATGATATGCTAATTTACTTAAATGCTAGCAATGTGTGTGTATGAATAGGATAAGATTCTTTTCCCTGTGGAATTCGATCGGGGAATTCATGGGTACAGGAGAAGTCGAATCGCCTGAAGTTGTGGGTAGTGTGGATGGCAATAATAATTCAGATTCAGTAGAGTCATTATTTAGGAGAAAGAAATTGGGAGTGTATTTCATCGAATCAGATGACTGCAAGCGGACGCCTTTTGGCAGTGGTTATACAGCCGGGGGAACTACACCCGTTAATATGCACCGCAAACCTATCACTGATCTCTCCAAAACTGGTGGTTGGCTTGCGGCCTTCTTCATCTTTGGTAAAAACTACTCCCTCCATTCAAAAATATGTAATCAATATTTTCTTTTTAAAAATCAAATTTAATAATTTCTAAATTTTAAATTTGACACAATTTGTTTAAATTTTTGAAAAAAATAAATCTTGTAACTAGTAATTTATTTTTTAGATATTATTAGAGGGAATTGATATTTTAATTTCCATACGTAAATATGATATTTTCACACAAATCTTTCTCATGTGAATCTCACTCTATTATATTCATGTCAGTAAAACTATGGGTAAATATCAGTAACTTTTATAATAGGCCTAAATATGAATTAATACCCTAAGGCTGTGTTTGTTTACAATGATTATATTTGAAATAGAATTATTAATCTCAAGTGTATTGTTTGTTTTAAAATTAAGACTTAAAACTATTAATCCAAAGATTATAAAATGACTTAATATAAGAGATTATTTAATATCATGTTTAACATTTATTATAACTCTATCATTTGAAACTAAAAATTTTTAGACAAAATTTACCTCTACATTTTTCAAATGGACGTTAACATGCACACTTCCTATGCTTAGTCTTTTTCCTACGCTATTTTGTGTCACTGATGTGGCTATTGCTGGAAACAACTAATTCCGGTTCTTATTTCTCATATTAAGGGACGGAGCTATTACACACACTCTAGTATAATAAATAAGTGAAGTTCTGAATTTGACGTATTTTTTATTTTTTTGATAACAGCTCACTGAAATATATTATTGCTTGGTAACTTATTTCAGTAATATTTAAAAATTTTATAATTAATTCATTTTTTGATGTATAAATAATTTTAAATTATAGCTTAAATTATATCATGAATAATCTCATAAAAAATAAACATGCGATTATGACTATTTAATTCTATGATTAAATAGTATTAAATAAACATGCGATTAATAGTATTAGAATTTTAAGGATTATAATTCTTGCAAATAAACATGACCTCAATTTTAATTTGAACTTTTAATTTGTTTTCACTTTGGGAATTGTATTCTCAATTTTTTCAATTAGGTGATTATTAAACTCTCTTTTTTTCACTTTGGAGATTGTCTTCTCAATTTTTTTAATTAGGAGATTAAATTTTTAATTTTTTTAATACTTATGTGTAAAACTGAGTCTTTTACACATAAATATTTTTTGTAAAATTGAGTCTCATTTTAACATTAATTATTCAATTAATTTTTTGTACCAAAAATGTAAATATAAGACCATTATTAATTTTTTTAAAATAAATTTAATACCAATTTTATCCTTTTTTATAATTATATTAATTATTAATAATTATAAAATAAAATTAAAGTTCAGAATATTAGTATATATTTTGAGAGGGTCGTTTCCCAAATTATATGACGACGGTAGTTATGTAATTAAACCTTTAGAGAGACTCATGTCCAATCTCTTAATTGGGGAAGGTGTTGTACCGTACGTTAGTGCGGTACAGTGTTAATTTTTTTTAACGACAATTATCAGAATAATAAATAAAAAATAATAGAATAAATTTGAATAAAAAATTGTAAAAAAATATATTTTTTATTGAAAAAATACTGTAAACAGCTTACAATATTTTTTTAATAAAAAATATTTTTTTTATAGTTTTTAACACTGTACCGCACTAACGTCCGGTACAAACCCCCTCTCTCTTCATCTCTTCTTACTCTCTCTATATATATATTATATTACAATGATAATATAATAAGTAATGATTGATAATAGACTTTTTTAATCATAATTATTCATAAGTAATTAATTTATTAATTATTTTTAAAAATAATATAAATTAGATTAATATATATTGAGAGGATATGAGTCACATGTGATTCAAATTTAATTGACAAAATTATAAAAATTTAATTTTACCCCTTGAAAATCTCCTATATAGCTTCGCCCATACATGTACTTTGTATGTTTTTGTTTGAATTTCCAATCTCTTTAAATTCTCATCAAGAATCTCACTCTTTCTTCTTTGTTTTAACAAGAATCTATTAAATTTTATTGAAAATTAGGATAATGATGCAAGGGATTAATTTTAGGGATAATTTTATTGAAAATTAGGATAGGAGATTAATTTTTTGTACCAAAAATGTAAATATAAGACCATTATTACTTTTTTTTAAATAAATTTAATACCAATTTTATCCTTTTTAATAATTATATTAATTATTAATAATTATAAAATAAATTTAAAATTCAGGATTTAATATATATTTTGAGAGGGTCGTTTCCCAAATTATATGACGACGGTAGTTATGTAATTATACCTGTAGAGAGACTCTTGACCAATCTCTTCATCTCTTCTTAGTCTATCTGTATATACACTATATTACAATGATAATATAATAAATAATGATTCATAATAGACTTTTTAAATCATAATTGTTTATAAATAATTAATTTATTAATTATTTTTAAAAATTATATAAATTAGATTATTATTTATTTTAAAATATTATATATATATATATATCTAATCTAATAAAATACAAATGATTTTGAATTTCCCTCCCACTCAATAAATCATCTGAGCCGTCCAAAGTTTGGGATAAATCTCACCGTCCATACATCTATCTAATAAAAAACATCTATCTATCTATCTATCTATCTAATAAAATATAAATAATTTTAAATTTCACGTTCACTCAATAAATCATCTGGGTCGTTCAAAGTTTGAGATAAATCTCATTGTCCATACAGTGCCGGAGGCACGGGACCCAACTAGTATCTAATAAAATACAAATGATTTTGAATTTCTCACTCACTTAATAAATCATCTGGGCCGTTCAAAATTTGAGATAAATCACACCGTCCATACAGTCTGGAGGCACGAGACTCAACTAGTATATATATATATATAGGGTCAACATCAGGTCCGGACTCCCGTACGGGAGTAAAATCTGGACCTTTTTTTTTTACTTTTTTCTTAAAACAACTAATTTTTTTTTATATTTTATAGAACTAGAATTTTTTCAAACTCCCGGACTGGATCCTACTCCTATATATATATATATATATATATATATATATATATATATATATATATATATATATATATATATATAGGGCTATATGTATATACACAGCTATGTATTACACAGTAAGTCTATGACGACAGATTTTTTGGGTTATAGCGACGGTAAACTATCGCTATAGCCCAGAATAGCTATAACGACGGGTGAAACCGTCGCTATAGTCCAAAAAAACGTCATCATAATCTACTGTGTAATACACAGCTGTGTATATACATTTTTTCTATATATATATATATATATATATATATATATATATATATATATATATATTTAGAGGATATGAGTCACATGTGGTTAAAATTTGATTAACAAAATTAAAAAGTTTTAATTTGACTCCGTATAATAAAAAATTTATAAAATTTTAGTAGTGTCAATCTATCTAATAAAATACAAATGATTTTGAATTTCCCTCTCACTCAATTAATCATCTGGGCCGTTTAAAGTTTGAGATAAATCTCACCGTCCATACATTTATATAATAAAATACATCTATCTATCTAATCTATCTAATAAAATACAAATAATTTTGAATTTCTCGCTTACTCGTTGAATCATCTGGGCCGTTCAAAATGTAAGATAAATCTCATTGTCTATACAGTGCCAGACCCAACTAGTTTATATATAATACTTAAATTTACACTATATCTATCTAATAAAATACAAATGATTTTGAATTTCCCTCTCACTCAATTAATCATCTGGGCCGTTTAAAGTTTGAGATAAATCTCACCGTCCATACATTTATATAATAAAATACATCTATCTATCTAATCTATCTAATAAAATACAAATAATTTTGAATTTCTCGCTTACTCGTTGAATCATCTGGGCCGTTCAAAATGTAAGATAAATCTCATTGTCTATACAGTGCCAGACCCAACTAGTTTATATATAATACTTAAATTTACACTATATTATAAAACAATTTCTTTTCCACCGGAGTCAATTGACCCCACAATCTCATATTACATGTTTGTGTTTGAATTTACAATCTCTTTAAATTCTCATCAAGAATCTCACTCTTTCTTCTTTGTTTTAACAAGAATCTATTAAATTTTATTGAAAATTAGGATAATGACGCAAGGGATTACTAGGGTTAGTTTAATCTATTAACACACAAAAAAACGAAATTTTCAAAAGAAAACAAAATAATATTGATAATAATTGTCAAAATAGTACAAATTATATGGCGTACATCATACATGATTAATTTTGCCACTGTTTGCCACAGTTTAGGGGACAACCTTTTAAATTGAGGGCACTCTGGAGTCTGGACTATTGACCGTGAGAAATACTAATTTGTAGTCTATTACTAATAATTTGTACGACTGCTGCTGCTCTGCTGCCATGCAGGGAATGAAATGGCAGAAAGAATGGCTTACTTTGGGCTGTCTGTTAATATGGTGGCATTTATGTTCTATGTCATGCACAGACCCTTCTCCAGTTCAGCAAATGCAGTTAATAATTTCTTGGGGATTTCGCAAGCATCCTCTGTTCTTGGTGGTTTCTTAGCGGACGCATATCTTGGTCGGTATTGGACTATTGCTATTTTTACCACTATATATCTTGCGGTGAGTACAGAGTAGACTAATCATTTCTGTTGTGAATTAATTACTTACTAATACCAGTGGGCTGTTTGTTACTGTAGTACGTAAATTTTATAGTAGTACAATCCACAAGTATTTAATTAATTAGCTCTTCTCAAGGGTTTGACAGGAATAACCTTATGTGCTACGATGAACATATTAGTGCCAATCCAAGATCATTGTGATCAGTTTGCGCTGCTTTTAGGAAATTGTGAACCTGCAAAGCCATGGCAAATGTTTTACCTCTATACATTCCTCTACATTACCGGTTTTGGAGCAGCAGGTATAAGGCCTTGCGTCTCTTCTTTTGGGGCTGATCAGTTTGATGAGAGAAGCAGAGATTACAAGTCCCATCTCGACAGGTTTTTTAACTTTTTCTACCTTTCTGTCACTGTTGGTGCTATTGTGGCCTTTACTGCCCTTGTCTACATTCAAATGAAACACGGATGGGGATCTGCCTTTGGTTCCCTCGCCATAGCCATGGGCATCTCAAACATGGTCTTCTTTCTTGGTACTCCTTTATACCGACACAGGTTGCCTGGGGGAAGCCCTCTCACCCGTGTTGCACAAGTCCTGGTTGCTGCCTTTCGGAAGAGAAATGTCTCCTTTGATACCAGTGAATTAATAGGCCTATACGAGCTTATGGGGAAAAGGTCTGCAGTAAAGGGCAGTGGCAAGATACCTCACTCTGATGATTTCAGGTAAGGCCCTCTTTTTATGTCTTGTTATTTTACAATCAGTCACAAAATCTTATGCAAATATAATTCAGCCCTCAATCATATGGCAAGTGAAAACAAACTTACCCTCATGTAGCTTTGATTAATTAGGATTCAATTAAATACATGGAGAGATGGATCTCTCTCGGCACTCCGATTGTACCAAGTAGTAATTCCTTTAATCTTGTTAGTTGAATCCAATCCATTTCTCGACATAGTTTCAACTTTCAATCTTCTGAGCCTTGGCTTGTGGCTCACCCTACAGATGCTTGGACAAAGCAGCTCTGCAACTGAAGGAAGACGGTACTGGAGAGCCAAGTCCTTGGCGGCTCTGCACTGTGACACAAGTTGAAGAAGTTAAGATTCTTTTGAAGCTTCTTCCCATTCCGGCTTGCACTATAATGCTCAATCTAATCTTAACAGAGTTTCTGACCCTATCCGTGCAGCAGGCATATACTTTGAATACCCATATGGGTCATCTGAAACTACCTGTAACATGCATGCCAGTCTTCCCAGGGCTTAGCATATTCCTGTTACTATCACTTTATTACACCATTTTTGTGCCGCTATCCAAGCGCATTACGGGTCATCCTCGTGGTGCCTCTCAGCTTCAGAGGGTAGGAATTGGTTTGGCACTGTCAATTTTATCTGTGGCATGGGCTGGGATGTTTGAGATGTACAGAAGGAACTATGCGATAGAACATGGGTACGAGGCTAGTTTTCTTAGCCCAATGCCTGATTTGAGCGCATACTGGCTGTTGATTCAGTATTGCTTGATTGGGTTAGCAGAGGTATTTTGCATTGTGGGATTATTAGAATTCCTCTACGAGGAGGCCCCAGATGCCATGAAAAGTATCGGTTCAGCTTATGCTGCTGTAGCTGGAGGTTTGGGTTGCTTTGCGGCCACCGCATTGAACAGCATTATTAACTCGGTAACAGGGAACCAAGAGAGAAGGCGAATTTCGTGGCTGTCACAGAATATAAATACTGGAAGGTTCGACTACCTGTATTGGCTTCTTACAGCTATGAGTTTAATCAATTTCAGTGCTTTTCTATATTCAGCACATAGGTACCAATACAGAAAAAAGCGTGGTGCTGGAGGGGATAATGAAACCGCGGAACAAGCAAGTCAGCAAGAAAGTAGTGTTATTATTGAATAGCTCATACAATACATAATCATCTATTGGGTATGAGAGCAGCACCATGAGAGAAAATGTACAAGTTTTCATTTAGCCGAACATATTTACTTGTTACATGTGTTATTTGTATTATACTTCCTCCATTCTAAAATAAACTATCACTATTAAATTCAAATTTAACATATATATATTTTTAATACAATGATGACTTGTAAACTATTTAAAAGGTGATACTTATTGTAAGTTTTATTGTTTTTTTAAACAAAAGATAGGTTATTTTTTTAAAGTCAATAATAATTTTATAATTTAGAATGGAGATAGTTTTACTAATTTAAAAAATAAATTATTATTTTAAGTTAGAAGATAAAATATAAAATTTAAATGATAAAATCTGAACATATTTAAACTTTGGGGCTAAGGTTAAAAGAAAAAAGTTTGGTGGAAGCATTTCTCTACGTATGTAACCTAAGCCTGACAAAATATGGTTAAGGGTTGGTTTTGATTTTTAAAATATGATTATGGTTCCATTTAAGAACTAAAATCATATTAACCGTTTTTAATAGGGTAAATTACATATAATAGTACATTTTTAGAAATAATTACAAAAATCATACACCTATAAAATAATTACAAAAATATTACATTTTTTTATTTTTATTTTCAATCTTAACATAATTAAAGGTGCTTAAATTAAGAGATTAATATGTAATGGCTGACATGACAATATTAGTATAATTAGAATTCTTTAATTTAGGAGATTAGTTTTGGTATGTGCCATTTTCTCTCTCATCTCCTCTTATTCTGTCATTTTATTCTTTTCTGCCATTTTCTCTCTCATCTCCTCCTACTTTCATTTTTTGTACGCCACTGCACTTCTATTCTTTCATTTTCATATTTAAAGACAAAAGCTGAAGAGTGAAGAGAGAAGATGAAGACACCATTGAAGAGAGAAGATGAAGACGTCATTTTGTCATTTTCTTTCTCATTTTCTTCTATTTTACCATTTTTTAAAAGATGAAGATGTCATTTTTGCCATTTTGTATAAAAGATGAAGATGTCATTTCTGCCATTTTCTTCTATTCTGTCATTTTTTCTATCTCTTTCATTCTTCCAATTGTTCTTTATATTTCTTTGTACTCTGCTTTTGTAAGTACTTCTATTTTACCTCTCTCTCTCACACTAATTTTTAAGGTTTTCTCTTTAATTTCATTCATTTGGGGTTTATGATCTTAATTCTATGCAAAATGTGCGTTTGATTATGAATTTATGATCACTTTTTTTGTTGATTGTTGTTTACCTTAGTATAAAAGTTTGGTTACCTCAGTATAAAAGTTTGGTAACCAAACTTTTATACCAAAGTAGCTAAGCTTTTATACTAAGGTAACCAAACTTTTATACCAAGGTAACCAATCCACCTCCACACTATCAATTTTTTCATAGTGCAGTTGGTAACCAAACCTTCACACCAAGGTAACCTTGGTATGAAGGTTTGGTTACCTCAGTATAAAAGTTTGGTTACCTTAGTATAAAAGTTTGTTTACCTTAGTATAAAAGTTTGGTTACCTTAGTATAAAAGTTTTGGTTACCTTGGTATAAAAGTTTGGTTACCTTAATATAAAAGTTTGGTTATCTCAGTATAAAAGTTTGGTTACCTTGATAATTACCAAGGTTTGGTTACCTTGGTATAAAAGTTTGGTTACCTTAATATAAAAATTTGATTACCTTGTTATAAAAGTTTGATTACCATGACATTACTAATGATCTTCTCCTCTGCAGTATCTTGAGAATTTCCTTTTACTACCAGGAAATAGTTGCTCCCGCCACTACCGCCCCAGCCTCCACCTCCACCGTCTCTGTAACCACCACTTGAGCCACCACCGCCATCTCCGCCACCACCGCCACCTCCACCGCCACCACCGCCATTGTTACATCCTCCATAGCCATCACCGCCGCCTCTGAAGTCACCATTACCACCTCCTCTGAAGCTGTCACCTCCTCCAAAGCTTCCACCTCCTCTGAAAATTGCCTCCGCCACCTCCTGCAAAGTATAAAATTTGTGCAATCTTTTCTATGAAATTTGAATTTGAATATTTGAATTTGAATTTGTTTTTGTGGTTAGATCTCAGATATTTGAATTTGAATAATTAGTTATGACAGATATTTCTCCTTAATTTTAGGTTTCCTTATTAATATGAATTGCGTTATTTTTGTAATTATGTTGTGTGTGTTTTATTTTTATAATTACTTTCTAATTATTGTATATTAGTGTTAAGGACCCTTTTTAATATGCGATGTGTGGATTGGAACTATATGATTATGGTTCAAAACCATATTAACCATTTTAAGATGTTTTGACTTTTAAACAGAACTTTTAAAAAATAAAATTGTGACCGTCACAATTAAATTAATTAAGTAATAATATGATATAAAAATTATTAAAATAAATAATAAAATGCTAAAAAACTATACTAATAAAATTTTAAATTGAAATTATTAATACCCTTCCATATTTAAATAAATTTTCAAAATTATTATTAACCTACTAATAAAAAGGTTGGATCACATTCAAAATGGGTTAAATACACTTTTTTCCATTCTACTAGGGGTCGATTTACAAATACATCATTGAACTGAATTTTTTTACAATCGAGTCAGTGAACTACAAATATTTATCAAATCGTTACAAATTCCGTTAAATGACTTTGGCTTTTAACAGAAAATACACATGTATACCACGTAGGAGAGAGAAAATTGAAGTGGTCAATTGTAGAGAGAAGAGAAAGCTGATATGATTTTTGACTAGGAAAGAGAGAAATAAAGTTAATTCATCAAATGTTTGGATAGATCTAAAATTCAAATAATTTTTATTATAATTTTAATTTTAAAATTATACAAAATTTAAATTTTATAATTTAATTTAATTTAATTTAAGAAATATTTATTTTTATTTAAAAAAAACAAACTGCGTTCTTGTGACGGAGAATGAGAGAGAGAACATTGTTTATTTTTTTTTTAATAAAAATAATAATAATTATTCTTGTTATTAAAAAAACGCAGTTTTTTTAAATAAAAATAATTATTTTTAATAAAAAATTTTAAAAAATGTTTTTTTATAAAAATAAATAAAAACCGCAGTTTTTTTTTTAAAAATACAATTTTTTTAATAAAAATAAAAAAATGTACTTTTTTATAAAAATAAAATAAAAAATAAAAAAACGCAGTTTTTAAAAAAAATTTAAAAAGAGCAGTTTTTTTTAATAAAAAAAAACTCAGCTTTTTTTTTATAAAAATAAAATAAAAAACACAGTTTTTTTAATAAAAATAAAAAACTTTTATATACTAATATAGTTTATTATTAATTTATTTAATTAATATTTTTTTATTAATCTAATTATTTGTTATTTAAAAAAAGAGAGAATTCAATTTAAAAATTAAAAAATTTAATTATTTTTTATTAATTAATATATTTATTTTATTAATTTAATTATTTTTTATTTAAAAAAAAAGAGAAAATTCAAGTTTGAAAATCAACAAAATTTAAACTAAAGTTATTTTGTTATTATTATTAAAAAAAAATCCACGGTGGGTCTTATATTACACATAAGTATTGTCATGTAGACTTTCCGTTAACTTTTAACATTTTTAAACGGAAATTTTATTTTTTGTATAAAAATTATAGTTCAATAAGTTGACCGTAAAAAAATTCAGTCCAGTGATGTATTTGTAAACCGAGGTCGAGTAGAGTGGGAAATGTATATTTAATCTCATTCAAAATACACCATAGTATAATTCTTTTATAACTAAAATACTAAAATTTACATAAACTGACACATACAGAACAACATTAGTCACCCAAAATAAGAACATATTAATTTATAGAACATACAAGATAAGTAGAAAACTAAACCATTTAATTCTATAGACCATGTTAAAATTTAATAAATTAGACATACATTAAAATTTAACATTACAAAACATATATTTTCCCAAAGTCAATTCCAAAAGACTAAGCCAACTCCTTTCATAGGCATCTATACTGAAATATGCAAAAGTGACTTCCAAATTGTGAAATAACTTTATTAATTCGGTAGTATTTTCATGAACAGTTAGTTAATGGCTGAAATTTTGAGTAGATTAATGTATTATTCATTTCTTGTTTGATTGATTCTCTATTCTGGATTGAACCTCAACTGTTTTCCCCTTTTTCTAAACTTTATTATTATTACTATTGTAAGTGTTGAACTTGTATTTTTATTTTACTCCCCTGTCTTTTTAAAGAAAAGGTTTATTTGATTTTTTCCAGACAAGTTATGAAATTCTAAAAGTTAAAATTGAGAATTTATTTTATTTTAATTAATGTAATAGTTATTATTATAAATTATACTACTTAAAACTACTGCGTATTATTAAGTACAAAGTTATTGTTCCAAAAATTAATTAAAAAAATTAACATCACAATTTGAAATTTATTTTAAAATTTCATAAATTAACTAAAAAAATATAAAATGAGATTTTTTTTTGAAACCCTGTTTTCGAGAATACAATATAAAAATTGAACTTAAAAATTGAATAATAAAGGTCGCGTAGAATCCATCTTAATTACCATACTAAGGTCGCGAAATGGAATGGGTTAAAAAAATTATTAACCGGTTCAGAACTATATTTATTTTAAAAAATATGGATCCAAATTTTAACCAATCTAAATAAATAAAAATTGTTAATCAGCCTATTTGGTTCTAGTTAATATGGTTTGACCCAACAGTTAACTAACTATATTACCAGGTCTAATGTAACCCATCATAAATCAGAGATGAGATAGAATGTGGGATAAAAAATTGGAATGGATAAATAATACAAACCCGCAAAAAGTCTGAAACTGTTATAATATGATTTTTTAAAAAAGTTAAATTAGACCAACCTAAAGTCATAAGTTATAATAGTCTTTCTACATGGACATGTTTATTGGACATGAATATTGGACATTTTTATTTATTTATTTTTACTCGTGACTCTCAAAAAATGTATACTATTTATTCCAACTAGAATTTTTATAAACTATAATGTTTTAGGTGTAATTTGGATACATATACAAAAACAGTGTTATACAGACTGTACAATCCTGTTCTTGTATATGTATCTAAATTACACCTAAAATAATATATTTTGTAAAAATTCTAGTTGGAATAAATACTATACATTTTTTGGGAGTCGCAAGCAAAAAAAAATAAAAATAAAAAAATAAAAAAGTCCAATATTTATGTCCAATAAACATGTCTTCCAAGTACTTACTAAAGTTATAATGGTCTAATCCATGATATTATGGATCTTGATTGGGTGATGGGTGTAATGTATGTTACTTTTTTTTTCCCTATAAAAGGCAAACTCATCTAATAAAAATAACACACTAAAAGGAGAAAAGAGAAATGTTCTAAATTTTCATCTTACATCTCTTGTTATTTCTTTAAATTCTATAACACGTTATCAACACGAAACTCCAACCAATTGAGACGATCAACTTTAAAGGATATGGAAGATATATATTTAGCAAACAGTGCAACAACTCATACAATCCTTCAAAGTGAAAAATATTTTTCACAAATAACCAACGCTAAGGGAAACGTGGGAACTATATCTGGTATATCAAATTTAATCGAGGGATTTAGAAAAGCTAGTTTCATGTTACCAAATGAAACTCAATTCTTCATAAAAAATGCTCTATATTCTAGTAAATCAAGAAGAAATTTGATAAGTTTTAAAGATATTCGACTAAATGGTTTTCACATTTAAACAACAAATAAAAATGATAATGATTATCTTCTCATCACTTCTACTATTTCTGGAAAGAAGAATATCCTAGAAAAACTTCATTCAATTTCTTGTGGGTTATATACTATGAAAATTAGAGCAATCGTATAAGACCCCAACTTTTATAAATAAAGATGAATTTTTTATAAATATCATTTTTGAATATTATGGAATGAATTTGATATAATGTTATAGTTGTGGGTAATATTTATAAATTTTACAAAGTACACAAGTTGTTATATAATATTCGATTGGTCGTGGAATATTCGTTTAAACAGAGAATATTCGTACAACGGCACAATCATTGGTGGACCCCACAACGGAATTATTGTCGGATTGAGAAAACGACAAAAATACTTTATGAAAATAACGGCGGAAGTTTACCGTTAACTGTTGAAACACCCAGTGTTAAAAGTACAGTATTACGCGTAGTTGTACAGTAGCACACAGTATTGATTATTGATGCTTACGTGAGAAGTCACTCAGTTTTGTTCAATTTTTGCTACAGTAATTGCTGCATAATATCTCACATTATTTGATTAAATTATTGTCAATATTTATATATTATTAAATCAATAATTGAGACAACAAAGTTATTAATATTATTATTTGCAATATTAACGATGTCTAGAAGTTCTGTCAAGGAGAGGTTTGGTCACCTAATTGCGCGCCAATAGGGAGAAATCCTTATTAGAAAGCCCCCTCTTTCCTGGAAACGATCTGGTCGATTAATATTGTGAATTATAATAATGATGATAAATATTGTTAAAAATATTGAGGTGGTTTTATGAAATATTTGTTATAAATTTTGTTTATTATTTGGACTCCCACTTACCCATTTTTTTAAAACTATCAGGAGAATTTATCTCGGTTTATATATATATATATATATATATATATATATATATATATATACACGTGTTAACAGTAAAGTGGTACTGGGGGGAATCTTGATTATCGAGGGGTATCTAGTATAATGTTATATGTATAATAAATAAATGAGTGAGTGGAAATTGGTGGAGGGAGCATGTGGGGCTATGTTGGAAGAAAGAAAAATGGGGATGGAGAAAAAATCCTAAGTTTTGTCGGGTGGGAGTGTTTTTCTTTGTTGTTTTGTTGCATTATAGCATGTGTTGTCTATTTATATATATATATATATTATTTGGTTGTTTTGTTCTTATTGGAGGAAGGTTTGAATTTTGCATTCGTAAGTTATCAAAATTTCATCCGTAAATTGCGTAGCTGTAGCATCCGTGATATTTTTCTCAAATAATATCCTTTCTATTTTCCTATAAATAGGATGCTTAGTTAGAATTGAAAACCACACCAGAAGTTCAGAGAATTCTTCTATAATCTTGAGCGTATTTCTTTAGAGTTTTAAGAAGCTTTGAGCGTAGTGCAAGTTTTCTTCAAAAATATCCTCGCCCTACCAGTCAGAATACTCTTTTTTTATGGTAAGGGATATTATTTGTTGTACTCGTAAGGGGTATTCTTTCTTTCTTATTCGTGAAAAGAACTTCTGTTATTCCATTCTTTATTATTCTATTGGAATAACCTGTATACACGGGATACCCTATACTTGGTGAAATTTTTATGTTATTCCCTTATTTATTATTCTGTTGGAACATCCTGTCTGTGCGTCTACGCATGACCTGATTCTATTATTTATTATTCTGTTGGAATATCCTGTCTGTGCGTTTACGCATGACCTGGTTTTGTTATTTATTATTCTGTTGGAATAACCTGCCTGTGCGGTCTATCGCATGCCTGGTGATTTCTTTTGTTATTCCATTTATACTCAGTTGGTTAAAGTTTTGACTTCTATACTCCATAAAATTAGTGGAATATCCTTGATATTTACGCTTCATCCAGTATCTTTTCATGGAAATATTCTTCTGAGCATTCTTGAATTTTACTCCACAAAGAAGTATTGGTTATTGGTTCCTGGATAAATTAATTCTTGAACGTGTTTTTATTGAATTCTTATATCATTGTCATCATCCTCATGTTTATATTATGTTGAAAGTCATCTGTGGCCTATAGTGCATAAATGGACTTGGTATGATTATGACCAGAGATTATTCTGTATAATCACGACCGTAATGTTACAAATAATATGGTAAAAATCTTCATTGGCCCGTAGTGCATTGATGGACAGTTGTTGGCATGATCATGACCATTGATGAATACACGAATATCCTTGGTACATAGTGCATGGATAATTTATGGTCGTGATACTAATGAATATCATTGGCCGTAGTGCAGGGGTGATGTGGATTATTTATTAAGCTGAGTCTCAGTGATAAAAGTAATGAAAAACCTTTTAAATCATAAAAGATAGTAGATTTTATTCTCTACTTGACTCTTCTAATGGATTGTTTGTTCTGCTGCAGTTAAACTTGATGTTTGTTATATTTTATCTGTTTAACAATGTTCAAGGCTAATGATAATTTATTCTGCATTATCTTAGTCATAATATTTCTTACTGGGCTAGTTGAGCTCACCCTTTTGCTTTCATTGTTCTCTTCAGGAAATGAGAACGTAGCAAGGACTAGTCGAGGAACGGAGTAACGGTCCAGATGATAGAATTAGTAGTCCTCACTATTCTATGAAATAATGTGATAATAAATGTATTGAGGACTTATTTTAAGTTTAAATACTGTCTAGAAGATAATATTTGTATTAAAACTCACAGCTCATGTTGTATATTTAAACTTGTATTTGTATTATGTACCATTATTTGGTGACTCAGAATAGGTGATGTATACCTATTTTGGGGGCGTCACAGTTGGTATCAAATCTTAGGGATATGATCCCTGGCTAAGATATGAGACTAGAACTAGGAGGGGAGAGACGGTGAATTCCTTCGCTAGTATGGCCTACTTAAGTTTATCTGGTATTTAATTGGTCGATCAGAGTATAGGGATAATATGTGATATGATAACTAATCCTTGTTTTGTGGCAGTATCTGAAAATGACATCCGAGAATGTTGAGAATAGCAATGGAGCACATGAAACCGTTGAGTCTCTATATATCAATAATCATGATAATGTGCATCAGGAAGGCGACAATCCTCATGCAAACAATAACACTGACCAAATGATTAATGATGAAATGGTCAGAGGCTTTATACAATTCATGCAACATCAGGCGAGAGCGGCTCCTGTCCAAAATATAGGTGGAAACACAGGAAACTCTCGGACGGTCAACGCTAAACAATTCAATGAGCTGGGACCACCGGAGTTTATTGGAGAACCAAAATCACTTAAGGCGGAAGCATGGATAAAGCAGATCACCAAGATATTTGATGTCTTGGGATGCTCCAAGGAGCAAAAAGTTCTATTTGCCACCTTTATTGTGACGCCCCCAAAATAGGTATACATCACCCATTCTGAGTCGCCAAATACATGGTATAGAAATAACTACAACTTCATTAATACAATTGTCGTGCAAAATACGATAACACATAAACTGTGAGTTTAAATACAAATATTGTCTTCTAGACAATATCCACACTCAAATAAGTCCTCAATACAATTATTGATACACTATTTTGCAAAATAGTGAGGACTACTAAAACAACTGTCTTGAACTATTACTCCACACCCTGACTAGTTGCTGTTATATTCTCGTCTCCATAGAAGAAAAATAGAACAAAAAGGAAAAGGGTGAGCTCAACTAGCCCAGTAAAGAATATTATGACTAAGATAATGTACAAAAAAATATCATTAGTCTTCAACAAGGAAAAAATCTGATAAAATACAATAGACAACAAGTTTTAGATCAACAACTGCAGTGGAAAGAACAATTCATTAGAAGAGTTAAGTAGAGAATGAAATCTACTATCATCTATGAATTTAAAAGTCCATCATCGATATTTTATCCCTGTAACATCAATCAATATATATCATAAATCAAATATTCATCTTTGTACTACAGGCCAAAGATATTCACCAGTTGGAACTTTTTCATTTTGGGGTTACTATTCATGAGTTACTATTCACGATTTACTATTCATGAGTTAATATTCACGAGTTACTATTCACGAATACTATTCATGAAGCATGATGATGTTTTTGTAAAATTTCTATCTTTTGGTGTCGGAGTTACTATTCACGTATACGAAACTATTCACGTATACGGCACTATTCACGAATACGACACTATTCACAGAAAAATTAAATTTTTATTTTTTGTCCAAAATATCTATTATAGATACTAGCTTTGGTTGTATCCATGTTTTGATCATTCTTGAATTTTACTCCACCCTGGTTATTTATGAAGTATTTTTGAACTTGGATTTTTTAAAGTACGAATCCTTAATATTTGTTCTTTTGTTTCACTGGATTCATTTTCTTTAAAATATTTTTCATCATCCTCAGTCCTAAATGATGATATAATTGAATATCTTTGGCCTGTAGTGCAAAGATGAATGATTTTTGATGAATATCTTTGGCCTGTAGTGCAAAGATGAACAGGTGTTTAGATGAACATGACCAACTGATGAATATCTTTGGCCTGTAGTGCAAAGATGAATATTTGATTCCAGATATATATTGATTGATTTTAAAGGGATAAAATAATGATGATAGACTATTAAATTCATAGATATTAGTATATTTCATCCTCTACGTAACTCTTCTATGAATTATTATTTTCCGTTGCGAATATTGATCTAAAACTTGTTGTTTAGTGTATTCTCTTAGATTTTTCCCTGTTGAAGACTAACGATAATTTTTTGTATATTATCTTAGTCATAATATTCTTTACTGGGCTAGTTGAGCTCACCCTTTTCCTTTTTGTTCTATTTTTCTTCTCAGAAGGCGAAAATATAGTGAGTACTAGTCGGGGTATGGAATGAAGGTTCTAGAGAGAGTTGTTTAGTAGTCCTTACCATTTTTGTAAAATAATGTATCAATAAATGTGATTAGGATTTATTTGGGTATAGATATTGTCTAGAAGATAATATTTATATTTAAACTCACAGTTTTACTGTTGTAATAATAAAGTTGTAGTTGTTTCTGTACCATATATTGACAACTCAGAATGGGTGATGTATACCTATTTTGGGGGCGTCACAGATGTAACGAAAGTTTCTCATAACGGAGTTTCAACAGATAAGTCAAAGTCTAATTTTCTCCAGAGTCAAGTTTAAACATTGAGTATAAGCAGGAGAGATAAATGAATGGGTAGAACCGATATCTAATAAGGTATAAACTTCGTAAGAATTATTAACTAACCCGTGCTAACTTCTTCGGGTTCCTCGCATTCTGGCCAGTCACGAAAAACGCTCTTCTAGGAACCGTTGACTTTGACTTTTTGGGACAGCCTTTTGAGTCACCATCCCCGCTAGACTGGGTTTCGCTACCGTACAATCTCGAGCGATATGACCTTCTTTTCCACAATTATAACATACCTTGGAAGGTTGTGAACAGTTTGGACTTATGTGTCCCTCTTCTCCGCATCTGTAGCATCTAACTGGCGGTCTTTCTCCTCCTCTAAAATTCGTTGCTGGTGTTGGTGCCGACGTCTTCCCGTCATTGTTAAATCTTCCCTTCTTGAAATTTCCACTTGAGTTATTTCTTCAATTATCTTGGCCATGATTACCACTGAAGTGGCTACCATTTCTGGCATGATGATTTCCTCCACGATGGTTATCATTGTTCCGATGATCGTCGCCACCGGTACGATTATCATCGAGTTGTTGGTCATTATTCTTCAGTTGAGCCGACTCATTATCGCGCTCCAATAACTGAGCCCTATTCACAACATCTGATTATAAACAAAGTTTGTGAGAAACGAGGTATTGACGTATTTTGGGTTTCAAACCTCGCAGAAACATTCGCGTCATTCTCTCCTCATTATCAACCAAATGTAATGCAAATCGAGACAAATCGGCAAACTTAGCTTCGTACTGCGACACGTTCATATTGTTTTGCTCCAGCTTGATGAACTCTACCTCCTTCATGTGACGAATACTTTCGGGAAAGTACTTGTCGTTGAACAATTCT
Organism: Panax japonicus; assembly: GCA_020205505.1. Lineage (NCBI taxonomy): Eukaryota > Viridiplantae > Streptophyta > Magnoliopsida > Apiales > Araliaceae > Panax > Panax japonicus. The sequence continues at coordinate 65,211,911 of CM035111.1, read as the reverse complement.
TGGAACTTCTTCCAAGACATCTTCAGTGCGGTAGGCTGAGTACGCTTTACAGATTCCCACCAATAATCTGCCTCTCCTCGTAGCATGAAAGTGGCGAAAGGAACCTTTTGCTCTCCTGAGCATCCCAAGACATCAAATATCTTAGTGATTTGCTTTATCCACGTCTCTTCCGTAAGTAGTTCTGGCTTTCCCAAAAACTCTGGCGGTCCTAACTCCTTGAACTGCTTAGCGGTGACCATCCACGAGTTGCAGTGTTTCCACCTGCATTTTGAACAGTAGTCTCTCTCGTTTGGTTTTACATGAATTCTAAAAAGTTCCTAAACATACCATCTTTCGTCATCTTCTTAATGGTGTTATTCACAGGAGGAACATTGCCAGTCTGTTGCACGTTCTCCTCGTTGGTGAGCAAAGGTGTCTCCACGGTCTCATTTACTCCACTGTTAACATTCTCAGTCGACATTCTTAAATACTCCCATAAAACAAGGGTTAATTAAACAAATTAACAAATCACATAATACCCCTATATTATGACCGACCAACAAATAAGCTTAAGTAGGACACACTAGCGAAGGATTTACTCGTCTCTCCCCTCCTAGTTCTATTCCCCGATCTCCGCCAGAGATCATATCCCTAAGTTCGGATACCAACTGTGACGTCCCCAAAATAGGTATACATCACCCATTCTGAGTCGCCAAATACATGGTACAGAAACAACTACAACTTCATTAATACAATTATCGTGCAAATTACGACAACATAAACTGTGAGTTTAAATACAAATATTGTCTTCTAGACAATATCCACACTCAAATAAGTCATCATTATAATTATTGATACACTATTTTACAAAATAGTGAGGACTACTAAAACAACTGTCTTGAACCATTACTACACACCCCGACTAGTTCCCGCTATATTCTTGTCTCCTGAGAAGAAAAATGGAACAAAAAGAAAAAGGGTGAGCTCAACTAGCCCAGTAAAGAATATTATGACTAAGATAATGTATAAAAAATTATCCTTCGTCTTCAACAGGGAAAAAATCTGATAGAATACAATAGACACCAAGTTTTAGATCAACAACTGCAGCGGAAAGAACAATTCATTAGAAGAGTTAAGTAGAGAATGAAATCTACTATCATCTATGAATTTAAAAGTCCATCATCAATATTTTATTCCTTTAACATCAATCAATATACATCATAAATCAAATATTCATCTTTGCACTACAGGCCAAAGATATTCACCAGTTGATCATGTTTATCTAAACACATGTTCATCTTTGCACTACGGGCCAAAGATATTCATCATAAAGTCATTCATCTTTACACTAAGGGCCAAAGATATTCAGTTATATCATCATTTAGGACGGAGGATGATGAAAAATATTTTTAAAAAGCGAATCCAGTGAAACAAAAGAATAAATATTAAAGATTCGTACTTTAACCAAACCGAGTTCAAAAATACTTCATAAATAATCATAGTGAAGTAAAATTTAAGAATGATCAAAACATGGATACAATCAAAGCTAGTATCCATAATAGATATTTTGGATGAAAAACGAAAAATTTAATTTTTCTGTGAATAGTGCCGTATTCGTGAATAGTGTCGTATACTTGAATAGTATCGTATACGTGAATAGTGACTCCGACATTAAAAGATAGAAATTTCACAAAAAAATCATCATGCTTCATGAATAGTATTCGTGAATAGTAACTCGTGAATAGTAACTCATAAGTAGTAACTCGTGAATAGTAACTCGTGAATAGTAACCCCGACATGAAAAAGTTTCTAATTTGATAAAAAGTTTCAACAAATATTTCGGCATAATGATATTGAAGAAATAATATCATTTTTAAAAAAATAATATCCCTTACCTCAGAAAGAATAGTACTTCTGACTGGAATACTGGATATAGTGCTGAAAGAACTTGCACCGTATAGCAATACTAAAAGTACAAAAATATTCACAAGAATACGCTCGATAATATAGAGAGAGAAAGAGAGAGAAAACATTAGTTTCTGGTGTGATTTTCAATTCTAAGATACCCTTTTTATAGGAAATTGCTTAGAACACCAAAGCATAAAATTTAATAAAAATATTAATATAATTACAATATTTTCCTACGCCCAATTTTACTAATTAAACTCAGCACTTTGCACATGTTAGTGTGGCCCACAAAACACAAAAAACATTTTACATTAAAAAAATAATTAAAACTTCCAAAAATTAATTATTTCGGAGCTTCGGAACTTCAATAATTCATAATAAATAGCTCTTTTATCAGAAAATTCAAATCTCGTGAGTTTTTATAGGAAATTCAATTCTCTACAATTTTACAGAAGAAAGGTTTTCCAAATTCCAAATAGAAATTGACCGAAATCCACAAACGGGCTATTTTACATGCTATAATTAAATTTCAGTCAAGAAATGGGGTCCACCGACACATAAAATATGCTTTAAATATTTTTGGTAACAAAAATACTCCTCCTCCACATATACTCATATATCCCACATTTATCGTAAAAATATCAACATTATTATATTATTAAAATATAATAATATATTTAAATGAATTATTTTATCAGAAAAAGATAAAATATTAATTTTCAACAATTGTCACATTAAAAATTTTCTCCATCTATATCCACATAAAATTAATATTTTCCTCATCATATGAATCAATAATTAATTATTCACAAATAATATTACAGAATCAAAATATTGACAATCAAGCAGTTCCCAGGAAAGAGGGGGCTTTCCAATAAGAATTTTTCCTTACTGGCGCGCAATTAGGTGACCAAACCTCTCCTTAGACATAACTTTCTAGACATTGCCAATAATAGTATCTAATAATATTATTCAGATAATATGAATTATTGCTTCGATAATGAAAATACTATGTAATGACAATTATTGAAACAACAACAATATAAAATATCAACGCAGCAATTATTAATTCAATAAAATAAAATACTGAACAATAATTACTGTAACCATTATTGAGTAGTGCCTTCTTACGTAAGATTCAATAATTGGTGCAATACCGTGTGCTACTGTGTTTTAACCACCGAGTATTTTAACAGTATTAACGGTAACAACTACGCCGTTATTTTTAAACAAATTATATTTATCGTTTTCTTCATCCAATCGTTTTTCGTTATGGGGCCCACACAAGGCTGCACCGTCGTATGAATATTCTCCGACAGCAAGAAAATTCCACGACCAAACGAATATTCCCCGACAACAATGAATATTTTATAACCACTTGCTTATTTTGAAATATTTACGTATTTTACCCATAACTATCCACATTAATCAAATCAACCCTTACTATTTCAAAATAATAAATAGAGAAAATTAAAGTTCATTAATAATAAGTTGGGGTCTTACAAGTATGATACCTCACTATTCCAGTATCTAGTTTTTTTAAGGTAGAGAGTATTATTTCTTTCTTATCCATGAAGAGAACTTCTGTTATTCCATGCTTTATTATTCTATTGGAATAACCTGTATACGCGGGCTACCCTATACTTGGTAAAATTCTTTTGTTATTCCATTCTTTATCATTATGTTGGAACATCCTGTCTGTGCGTTCTACGCCGGACATGGTTCCGTCTTTATTATTCTGTTGGAATATCCTGTCTGTGCGTTTTACGCCGGACCTGATTCTATCTTTATTATTCTGTTGGAATATCATGTCTGTGCGTTTTACGCTGGACCTGATTCCGTCTTTATTATTCTGTTGAAATATCATGTCTGTGCATTTTACGCCGGACCTGATTCCGTTATTTATTATTCTGTTGGAATAACCTGCCTATGCGGTCTATCGCATGCCTGGTGATTTCTTTTATTATTCCATTCCTTATTATACTCAGTTGGTTAAAGTTTTGACTTCTATACTCCATGAAATTAGTGGAATATCCTTGATATTTACGCTTCATCCAGTATCTTTTTATGGAAATATTCTTCTGAGCATTCTTGAATTTTACTCTACAAAGCAGTATCATGTTGACAATTTGGACGTTATTAATTCCTGGATAAAATAATTCTTGAACTTGTTTTATTAAATTCTTATATCATTGTCATCATCCACATGTTTATATTTTGTTGAAAGTCATATGTGGCCTATAGTGCATAGATGAACTTGGTATGATTAGGACCAGGAATTATTCGGTGTAATCATGACCGTAATGTTACAAATGATGTGGTAAAAGTCCTCATTGGCCCGTAGTGCATTGATGGACAGTTGTTGGCATGATCATGAATATTATTGAATACAAAAATATTCTTGGCTCGTAGTGCATAGATAATTATGGTCGTGATACTAAAGAATATCCTTGGCCATAGTGCAGGGGTGATTTGATGATGTAGATTATTTATTAAGCTGAGTCCCAGCGATAAAAGTAATGAAAAACCTTCTAAATCATAAAAAATAGTAGATTTTATTCTCTACTTGACTCTTTTAATGGATTGCTTATTTCGCTGCAGTTAAACTTGATGGTTGTTATATTGTATCAGTTTAACACTGTTGAAGGCTAGCGATAATATATTCTGCATTATCTTAGTCATAATATTTCTATTGGGCTAGTTGAGCTCACCCTTTTACTTTTATTGTTCTCTTCAGGAAATGAGAACGTAGCAAGGACTAGTCGGGGAACAGAGTGACGGACCAAATGATAGCATTAGTAGTCCTCACTATTCAGTGAAATAGTGGAAAATCTAATAATATTGAATTTGAGTTTGTATATTGTCTAGACGACAATATTTGTATTAAAACTCACAGCATATGTTTTGTCATACTTTACACGACAGTTGTATAATTAAGTTATATTTGTATTCTGTACCATGTATTTGACGACTCAGAATATGTGATGTATACCTATTTTGGGGGCGTAACATGGTTAGTTGAGCTCACTCTTTTCCTTTTTGTTCCATTGTTCTTCTCAGGATGAGAGAATTTAGCAGGAACTAGCCAGGTTATGGAGTGATGATTCAAGATAGTTGTTTTCGTAGTCTTCCCTATTTTGTAAATTAGTGTATCAATAATTGTAATGAGGACTCCTTTTGAGTTTGTATACTGTCTATTAGACAATATTTGTATTCAAACTCACAGTATATGTGTTGTCGTATTTTGTACGACAATTATATTAATGAAGTTGTAATTATTTTTGTACCATATATTTGGCGACTCAGAATGAGTGATGTATACCTATTTTGGGGGCGTCACAAATTTGGAGTCTCAAATTTGAACATAGAAGTAATAGTTGATTTCAAATAAGTATTAAAAATGGATCTCATGTACAATCAAAAACCAAGTTTTTCTGCAAAGCTAATATTAGATTTGTAAAAACTCTGTATGAACATGAAAATTGAACATACGTGAATTTGAATTTTATTTATTTGTATTTTTACCCCCAATAGTGGGTAAAAATATAAATAGGTAAAATTTAAGTACACTCATGTCTAATTTCCATGTCCAATTTTTATGTCAACCTAAAAGAGCTCTTAGATTTGTCATCTTAACATGAAAACTTATTTGACATAGGCTTTTGAGAGCAGTTTTCCTTGTGTAGATAACTAGTTGCACATTATATATAGATAAAGAGTTGATAAGAATAAGAAAGGCGCCACTCAGATTACGTAAGAAGGCACTACTCAATAATTGTTACAATAATTACTGTTCAATATTTTATTTTATTGATTCAATAATTGCTACGTTGATATGTTATATTATTGTTGTTTCAATAATTGTCACTGCATAGTATTTCTCATTATCAGATCAATAATTCATATTATTTGAATAATATTATTAGATAGCATTATTGATAATGTCTAAAGAAGTTTTGTCTAGAAAAGGGGTTTGGTCACCTAATTGTAGGCCAATAAGGAGAAATCCTTATCGGAAAGCCCTCTCTTTTCTGGGAATGACCTGGTTGTCATAATTGTGATTCTGTAATATTATTTTTGAATAATTAATTATTGATTTATATGATAAGGAAATATTTATTTTATGTGGATATAAATGATAGATATATTTATTGTGGTTATAAATGAAGGAATAAATGATGAGGTGTTTTATCAGTATTTTGTCAGAATAGAGGTGTTGAAAATCGTTCGTACGTGGATTTCGGTCATTTTTCGTTTGGAATTTAGAAAAAATTAAACTTACAAAGTTGTATAGAATTTAATTTCCTATGGAATAGACATGAGATTCGAATTTTTCTGATAAAAAGGCTATTTATTATGAATTATTGAAGTTTCAGAAATAAATGTTTATATTAAAAACATGGCGGGCCCCACTTTTGGTTGGCGAGAAATAAAATGTGCTGGAATTTATTTTCAAAAGTGGTAGGCTTGAATAGTAGCAGGTAAAGCCATCAGGTAGCAGGTTAGTCTGCTATGGCGTTCTAAACATTTTTCTATAAATAGGATGCTTAGTTAGAATTAAAAATCACACCAAAAATAAATTTTCTCTCTTTCTCTCTCTATATTATCGAGCGTATTTTGTGAGTATTTAGATACTTTGTGAGTTGTTATTCATCAGTACAATTTTCCTTCAGCCCTATACTTGATATTTCAGCCGGAAGTACTGTTATTTTGAGGTAATGGATGTTATTTTCTTCTTAATGATGTTATTCTTTCAATATCATTATACCGAAATATTGGTATGAATTTTATTGTGGAATTTCTACTTTTTGTGTCAGAGTTACTATTCACATTTACATCACTATTCACGTATACGGCACTATTCATACAGTACTATTCATCGAAAAATAAAATTCTCCTTTTTGTTCAAGATGTCTATTATGGTTACTATCTTTGATTATATCCATGTTTTGATCTTTATTTTTGAATTCTGCTTCACAATTGGTTATTATAGGAGTATTATTGAACTTGGATAAACTGTAATACGAATCCCTAATATTTGTTCTTTTATCTCACTGGATTCATTTTCTTTAAGATATTTTTCATCATCCTCAGTCCTAAATGATGAATGATTAACTGATGAATATCTTTGGCCCGTAGTGCAAAGATGAACAAGTGTTGAGATGGACATGACCAACTGGTGATATAAATGAATATCTTTGGCCTATAGTGCAAAGATGAATATTTGATTCAAGATGTATATTGATTGATGTTACAGAGATAAAATATTGATGATGGACTTTTAAATATTAAAAAATAGTAGAATTCATTCTCTATTTGACTCTTCTAATGGATTGATGTTTCCGCTGCAGTTGTTGATCTAAAACTTGTTGTCTCTTATATTTTATCAGATTTTTCCCCGTTGAAGACTAATGATAAATTGTTGTATATTATCTTAGTCATAATATTCTTTACTGGGTTAGTTGAGCTCACCCTTTTCCTTTTTATTCCATTGTTCTTCTCAGAAGAAGAGAATTTAGCAAGAACTAGCCGGGGTATGGAGTGATGATTCAAGATAGTTGTTTTAGTAGTCTTCACTATTTTGTGAAATAGTGTATCAATAATTATAATAAGGACTCCTTTTGAGTTTGTATACTGTCTATTAGACAATATTTGTATTCAATTTAAACTCACAGTATATGTGTTGTCGTATTTTGCACGACAATTGTATTATTGAAGTTGTAATTGTTTCTGTACCATGTATTTGGCGACTCAGAATGAGTGATGTATACCTATTTTGGGGGCATCATAAATTTGGAGTCTCAAATTTGAACATAGAAGTAATAGTTGATTTCAAGTAAGTATTAAAAATAGATCTCATGTACAATCAAAAACCAAGTTTTTCTGTAAAGCTAATATTAGATTTGCAAAAACTTTGTATGAACATGAAAATTAAACATGCGTGAATTTGAATTTTATTTATTTGTATTTTGACCCCCAATAGTGGGTAAAAATATAAATAGGTAAAATTCAAGTACACTCATGTCTAATTTCCATGTCCAATTTTCATGTCAACCTAAAAGAGCTCTTAGATTTGTCATCTTAACATGAAAACTTATTTGACATAGGCTTTTGGGAGCAGTTTTCCTTGTGTATATAACTAGTTGCACATTACATGTAGATAAACAGTTAATAAGAATAGGAAGGCGCCACTCAGATTCTACCCAATTGAAAGATCGGACTCGTTCCCATCTAGTAGATTGCGATGATCTGGGAACTTTCATGCTGGAAAGCCTATGAGAGTAAACCTAAGATAGGTCAACATCTGATAAACCAAATGCGAAGGAAAACCTTGCCTAGTTCAGAGTAGTAAGATAAAAAAACATCTTTTGTTGCCACCTTTTGAATTCTGTAACATTGAACATTTCAGGTTTTTCACCATGCTTCACAAGTACATTTGGAAATATCATGTTGTTATCATCAGAATGGTGTTATGTCTTTAATTTGATATAACCTAAGATCTATAAATTTAAGTGAGGATATTGGTAATATGGTCTTTGACTATACTGAAACATAATTTGCAGATTGCTTCATTTTCAGGGATCTCCTCTCCTCGAAGACTTTTATAATCTAATTTGTTTCAAACTTAGAATGGGATACTAGGGTAGGTATGGAAACATCAGTGGTTCTGGTGCAACTATCTTCATAAGATTTTTTCCTCTTTTATTTCCAATTCCTTGAATTACTAAAGGTTCTATATGTATAAATATCTTATATACATACTTAGTACGTATGTTAAACACATAAATCAAAGCCTCCTCTTAGCTACACAGTTAAACAATACAGTTATAACATCACATTAATGGGTTTTTGAAACTATATCTAAAACTTTCTAAATTTTTTGATAAGTTTTGAATCAATGTAGTCATTATAAACTAAAGCACTTAGAACATCACTTTTATCACATATTATAGTTTAAAACATTCATACACACATGTATCAAGTTTCTGATTAGCAATAAAATAGTCAAATTACACTGTAGGGCGGCGTGGTCGCGCTGGATTTAGACTACGGAGTGGCGCGGTCCGCGCTGCTCCCTGTCCAAACTAGTACTGAAAATTAGTTTGCATGATTTTAGTTCATTTACAAGCATACATCGGTGATGATACATGCAGAACATATATGTTATGAGGTTTATGATTAGGTTTGGTCTCTTATATGGCTATTCCAATATTCTTTTAATGTTATGGTTTTATTTTTAGAAAAATTTCTATCTCGACAAGGCTAAATGAAACCAATTCTCAAAAGACTACTCATTTTTAACCATTATACCACATAATGGGGTTAATAAACCTTAAATAAACATGCTCAAGTTATTCTAATCATGTATTCCAAATTAACATAGCTTTACTTCTTTAGAATTTATTTAAAACTATGCTTGACTAGTTCACAACATACTTAGCTAGATGGATGCACATATCAATCATGTCTAGATGCATAAAATTTCCGATCATGATGGTCCAAAATTCCAGAATACAAATAGGGTATTTCCCAACAAATTAAAGTTGGTTTTCAACTTCAACATTTTTCTTGAAAATCTCATGTTAAACCAACTAAGCATGCAATGCAACTTTGAACCCACATTTCATACTCATGTATATATATAACTAAGTCACATAAGCATACTCAAAAGTTCTAAATTCAAAGGTCACAAGATTCACCAAGTTTTGTTTTCAAACTTCAAGTTTTCCTTTAGAAAATCATTAAAACCAAGCTAACAAAACTCATTATACACAGAGCAAGCTTATGCCTTATGTTAGACTCATTTACGTACATATCTAAGTTATTTACACATGCTCACAAGGTCAGGATACAAGTAATGTCGTTTGCAACAAGGTTTGTTTTCCAAACTTATAAGTTTTCTTAAAAAACTCAAACTAAAACAAGCTAAAGTGAGTGACTACAAGTAAGGTAACCTACTTTAGCATGTCAAGGACATTTATAACTAGAATTAAGTGAAACTAACAAGCTCAACATAACAAAAAGCAATAAAATTGTATTTCATGATTGACAGGCGGCGCAACCGCGCTATGTTTGTACTGGGAAGTGGCGCGACCGAGCCACTTCGGTACAGACACAGACAAACCTCTGTTTCTGCAGAACTCCAACCCAAATCAAGAAATCCTTCATTAAACATGCTTGTAACCAACCACAATTTTTTCGAACATGCATAAAAACTTAACTAACATTATGCTAACAACTTCGAAGCTAATTCACAAAGATTAAAATTATAGAAATTTACTAACTTGGAAATTAAGACCATAGAACATGATTATTACCTATTGAAGTTAAATATCCAACTTCTTTGCTTCTACCTTCTAATTATACCTCCAACTTCAGAATTCACTCTCAATTTGCAGTATTCACTCTCTAATTGCACTTATAAGACAAATTAACAACAAGAATTGTGATCAGGAGAGTCTAAATTTATAGGGAAACCATTACCCAAATTTGGGTTTTTGCCCAATAAATTCAACCAAAGAAGAAGAAGAAACTATTGTATTGAGAGGGTTTAGTGAAAAGATTTCACCAACTCATCATCCCTTATTTCTCAGCTCATCATCACAGTTATCTAGCAGGCTTGAGTTCACGCAAATGGAGATTAGGCTACTGTTGAGTACTGTTTGGTCACTTAATATGGGGCATGAAACTTGTTCTGATATGTAGTAACAAAATGGTTATTAATACACTTAGGTTTATTTCCTTTTTTAATTATAATTCCACATTTGATGACTAAATGTTATTTCCTAGGTTTAGTTATGGTTACATATACACAAAATCATATAATCCATGTACATTTTATTAGTCCAAATAATATTTAAATTGGGTTGAAATATAATTAGTTGCGTATTAATAACCCATTATTTCCACAAAACTTTATTATTTCAAATTCACATAAATGTAATAATAAATATTTATTTACTTAAATTCATTTTCTCCCATATATTTAAAATACTCATTTAATTTCCCCACCACACATCATATTGTCACATGAACTACTTTATGCAATTTAGCGAATTATATAATTACATTCATTTATATCATATGTTCCCATTCATATATTAATGTCGCACCTCATATTATCTAAATCGAAACGTAGAGTATTCTACACAATCTCATGATTCGTTATATGGGGGACAATTATATCAATATGTAACTCCTTTTATTTTGCCTCTTAAATTATTTTGATCAAGTGTGACACATCCGAATCAAAATTATTCAAGTTAAGTCCAACTTAGCACTTCTGTATATTCAAAAGAAAAGCATTGTCCTTGTGTGACACAAAATTCACCATGTATTCTTTCGCGGATTGTTTTGTTGGATACCATCAAATCATGGTTGTTGAAGAAGATAAGGAGAAAACTGCTTTTATCACTCCTTAGGGAACCTTCTGCTATCGGCGATTGCCTTAGAAAGGGAGGCACCGAAGCTAGACTTTCCGTAGGGGACGCCGTGAAGTACAGTGACAAGGTGATAGGTATCAGTGTGAGGCGTTATCCAGTTATAGATGAAAGTCACAGTGAGTATCAAAGCTAAGGTCGATTTTTCGGGCAAAAGAAAAAAATATGGTTTTGCGATGCAGCGCCACTTCCTGTTAATTCTGGAGCGCGACCGCATCCAAACCCAATAAAATGCATTTGGACAATGTAGATATATTTTCTATACGTAGCAAATGCTATGAAAGCACACAAGTTTCAGATAACATTGTTCTAGGAACTGATGTACTTAGACACCGAAACAATTTGAATTTTTTAACCCTTAAATATATGATAGCGTGAATTGTTCAAACGGTCTTTAAAATCCTAAGTGGCCTCCTTTTCATATTATTCACATAATAAATAAAATATTTCTATATATCTGACTTTCTCCTCCAGCATTCTTGATCTTCTTCTCTTTGTGATACTGACTTAGAGTCTCACTACCTCCTTCAGCAATAATAGTCTTCTCTAGCAATGTAGCAAACGAATCGATCTGGAGTACTGACACCTTGTTATACAGTCACAGCTTCAATCGTTGTTCGAAACGTCGAGCTTTTCTCTCTCCTGTATCTACTTGGTGTGCCGCAAATCGCGCGATTTACCTAATTTAATTATTTCACATAGAAATATTGTGATTTATTTAGAAAGGAGATACTCATTTGACCATCAGAAGAGGCTTATGAATACTTAGAATTCTCAAGTATTTTCCAATTTGAATTATATAAACAATGCAAAGGGATAATATGTCAATCACCACCACTACAATATGAAAAAAATATACTCTTAATATATGAAAATTTTTCAATAGGGATGTATTTTTTTATCTTGAACAATGAATAGTATTTTTTATTAATGTGATAAAGACTATGAATATAAAATAATATACTTCTTAATGTGAGGTAGACAATAAAAGAAATGAACGAAATGTACGTAGAAGAGCACATGTTAAATGTAGATTTTTAGTGTATTAGAAGCAGTATCAACACTAGAGATATTGTAATTTACTAAAAAACTTTCAGGACACGGTTACAAATTTTCACTCCTTTTTTTTTAGCTTAGGCCTTTATTTGATTGATTTAACAAAAAAATACTTGTATATAGGCAACGCAGCTAGAGAATCAAAAATATATGGCCAAGTTAATTGAATATTCTTCTAAATTATTGTTTTTTCTGAACACGGGTTGGCTCCATACATGTGTAAGCATTTGTAATCGTGATGCTATTTATATCTTGCAATAGAGTTCGAAGCAGAAATGAACAGCTAGCTTCTCTAGAACACCCTGACTGATAATGTTAGCTTGTCTAGCTACTATTCATGCCCCAATTCCAATTAATCTAAGCTGCCAAAGATAAATTGTTGTCAAAATTATGCTCTGGCTTTAACTCAAGAAAAAGAAGAGAATAACATAACTACTCAAACCAAAATTACTTACTATATTGTTTTGAGGCTTCCTCCAATAGAATCCTTGAAGAACAACCGGTAGGGTATTGCAGGCTATAAGAACATAAATCAGCAAGGCATTGGTTCCCATCCACTCCAGCACCAAACTTGGGCGCTTATATTCATATACATCAACCTGAAATGTCATAAGCATTTACATAATATATATATAGGAAACTGATCCATTTACAATGGTTGCTATAAGACCTAATATGACCACCACATTTTGCGTTCATTATAAGATTTGACGATAACAATTTAAAAATACAACTCCCCTACTACAATATATTTATTTTCATTTTTAAATCGCAGCCGTAGAATCTATAAATGGAAGGTGAAGATATGATGCTCAAAAATAGATTCATAGCCACCATTTGCTATGGATCAACTCCCATATATGTGTGTGTGTATATATACTTGAATAGAAGAGGAACATCTTCCTAATATCTCCAAAGGATAAAATCCTCGGTAAGAGAAAACTAGAAACCAATGCCCAGGATCAGATGTCCTGGAAAATTATTAAGAAAACTTGTTAAAGGGTTTTGTAGTCTAGGTAGGAGACGAGGGTTCAGGCCTAACCAATGTATATATTCCAGCAAAGAGAATGCCAGCAGCACCAGTAGTAACACACATGTAACTGACTGTGTAAAGAGCCTTGTTTACATGCATCCCTATGATATCGGTAGCAAACATGTTAGTTATATAAGTGTGGCTACGCAACTAGATTGAATCTATAAAAACCAATAGACATACCAACAATTAGTTCTTTAACTAGTAAAAAGAATGGATGGTGCAGAAGATATTTTCTTACCAAATAAGTGAAACGAAACACCAAACACCACAAGACAGCATGATGTGATCATCCACTGCAAAATTCTAGTCCGGTGAGCCTGCATGAAGTAGCTGAATTAGAGTACGCAAGTATACATAGTTCTCGTTTTTAATAACACCATTTTGTTCATGAAAAGTTTAATTACTAACTCTTACCTTGAAATGAACAATAATGTGCCCATAATGCAAACCAATCAAGCAAGTCACTATAGCCATCACAGAACTACAAACACGAAGAATGAGGGTCAACAGAAAATCGGACAATTCAAAAGTGCTGAAAACCCTGATAAAATTAATCTAAAAAATTTCTTCTAAACACATCATCGTTTTTCTCTACTTTCTGAGATTTTGATACAATAAAAAGTCCGACAGCAACACAAGAATTTCTTCCGTGTGTTTAAAGATGTAAAAGACCACCTACTGACACAGGACTTTGGCCTCTAGGAAGAAATCCCTCAGGCATACATATATTTATCCTAATACATTTGTATATTGTGTCGCTTCGTGTATTGCCTATAATTGATACGAATAAACCATTCAATGAAAGAGCAAGTTTTCATAAATAAACCTTAGGATTCCTTCAGGATCAAAAGGGGCTTCACACCATGAAGGAGCATCAGAAGGAAGTGGACCATAATCTGGGGAATTGATACTACATTGCTGAGAAAGAAGAACTAACAGATCAGAGAACAAGGAATGCCAGAACGCTGTTTAGACTTGATGAACCTTGAATTATTGGTAACATGAGTACCGTGGTTCTCCCGTAGACTGGTTTTCTGTATAAGTGTTGAATTCCCAATATTTTACGGTCTATCATTCCAACAGCATTACAGGCTGGTCCAGTGTCTCCCCGCACTCCACATTTCACCTTTAAATGGTTAAAAATATGCTAAGCTACTATTCTACAGCAGTTTTCGAAATGAGAGATCATCCCCAAATAGTTGAAATTGTATAATTAAAGCAAAAACAAAAGTCAGATACTTACTGAGAATATCTTCGGTGGTGAAGAAAACTTTGCTGGAATTTGATATTCCCAATCGGGAACATATAGACCGTACAATATGGAAAGGTACAAGGCAGTAAGAACCAGTGCCACTCCCCTGGAGAATCAAAAAGAAATAACCAGGTGGCAAAAGATTTTGAACTGTTCATATCTACCAATGAGCAAGAAACAAAAGCATCCTTCACAAATCCATATTAATTGGGAAAAAGGAAATTAATTTGGTGAAAGCATAACCAAGACATTAGACCTCTTCCACCAGGAGTTATTTTATTTTTATTATTATCACTTGGACCCCCTACTATCTATTTTGAACTTTGAAGGGTACTCTATGAAGACCATGATATACCAAATTTTGAGCCCTTAGAATTTGGATTTTCCGTAAACAAGGTTTTTAAGGCGGAATAACTTTTCAAGTATCACATCTAGCCGATGTTGCACCATTAAGCTTACTTCCACCTTAGATTTGAAAATGAATGAGCCAAAAACTCGTTTACGAATATTTACTGGAGGTGTAACATCCTTGTCATATTTCAAAGCAACCTGCCATCAGCTCCCAGAGAGATTGCTAGTCTCCATTCTAGAGGTTTATAAGATGGTTTGAGTTACTTGGCTTAATGGAAAGGTAACAAAATCAATCGGGATAGGCCGGGATAGAAAGCACAATTTTAATTTATTTTTTATCAGTAGAGAAGGCTCAATCACCAATCAAAGGTGGCACGTTCTAGTCAGGACTGCATTTGGGGGAACTAAACACTTGTACTCCCAAGAGTTTGCCACTCAAATGCACAGCATATCCTGGCTATCTACACCACCTATTCCCATTTCCTGAAAAAAAATACATTCCTTGCAACCTGTGCCTTTTAGATGGTTCTCTGTGCTTGCAGCTCAGCTGGCTACCGCTTAAGCCGCACAGTGCCATTTCTGGACACTAATAGACCTACTCTTCATCTCACTGTCATTCTGAGGCTCCATTTTCTCCTACATCGCTAAAATATCCCCTCAAAGCTTGCACCTATAGCATAGAGCCACTTCGAACAAGATAAATCTCTCTCACAGAATTTTCAAAACAATGAAGTATGTGAAGTTGACAATGAATTAGAGCTTACCATTGTATTCTATATTTCTTTAACAAAGATAATCCTGTATTAACTTTACCATCATACTTGAGCCAAATCTCGCATAACCCTGCCAGCATATATGCTACTGCAATTCTCTGAAAGAAAACCCATATATCTTAGTCATGCAATGAATCAATTTAATTGACTTTTTGGTCACTGTACTAAGGGTCGATTTTCATTGTGGTTACTAAATATTTTTTTGTTACAAACGCATTACTCGAAAAAAAACTTACAAAATGATGATTATTTATGATTCCATTGAAAAAAGTGACAGGAAGTGCCGAGTAGACAAACGATTGACATGTGTTAATAAGGATTGGGTTAATTGATGTTTTGATCATTGTACTAGGGGTCGATTTTCATTTTACTTACTGAAACATTTTTTTACATTCTCGTTGTTGAAGTAACAAAAAATTGTAGATTAGTTATTACAAAATATTACAACATATGAAGAGAAAGTACATTATAGCTAATTTAAATCTATAAATTTCCAAAATCGTATTTAATTTGAAATCTTCTAAACACCAAAACAAATAGCAAAATATATAAAGGAGAAAATTGGCCCAATAAACCCAACTACTGCAAAAATCAGCTTAATAGAAACTATTTCAGAATAAGAATTTTATCACATACCTGCAATATGCCCATCCACCTGATCTGTTCTATGTCCACTCCATAAGTTAGATTGTTGAGGCTATGAAAATATCCTCCTATCAAAAATTGAGGTAAAAACCTGAGTAGGAGAAAAATGACTAGAGGGTCGGGGAGAAACCCACTAGGAAAGATAAATGATTCAATGCATAATAAATTCTAAAAAAAATATAGATGACCATTTTCAGACGTTGTGTTCATGAATTCAATATAGATCTAGAAGGGAACCTTGGAGAAATAATCCTAATATTAGAAGCTTCAGGGCTCGATATGTTGCTTTCTTAGTTGCAACAATTCTGCAAGACATTTTCTGTATGCAAAAACCCATTTTGTTAGCCTAAGAATATATATACTGCTATTATAACATGCATTCATTACAGATATATCAAAGTAGATTGCAAAAATTGAAATACTAAAGCAAATCTGAATACAAGTTTTTTTAAGAAGAGACAACAGTACTATGCTCTTCCACAGACTATATGGTTACCAACAATAGTTCCATCTATCAAGTACAATAATAGAAAATTTTCCTTAATTGGATATTGATGATGCTTATTCTCTTCCTAAAACTAAAGAAAAAGGCTTTCTTTTATGCGAAGGAAGACGAAATTAATAGTAAACATATCATAAATTATATAAAAGTGAGACTATATGTACAAAAACTGAAAAGTACCTTGTTTGCAAGTCCAATCGAGACTCCAACAATAAATAGGAAAAATGGCATCACAAAATCTGCTAAGGTCAGACCATTCCATGGTGAATGATTGATAGCAGGAACAATTCCACCAGCATCATCCACAAGTATCATTAACTACGTACAACAGGTAGCATAGCAAATTGAAAAGAATAAAGGATGGCTGTTTATTTCCATTCATATGAAAGGATCTATTAGAAAATCATCCATTGTGCATGACAAACAAAACTAAGATACTAATTGTTAAAAGCAACTTATATTTCTACATGTTTTCCTGGTCTTTGTAATATAACTAGAGGTATGACAAAAAATTAATAATAATATTGCTAGAGGTGAACCATATTACGCATGTTCAACACCTCTTCTTATAATTCGTAATAAAAGTGGGAAGAAGATCCTCATGCTCAAGGCACAGTTCAAGTTACAGTACACAAAAGTACAACTTTTATAGCATAGCAGTGCAATGCCTGCTTCTAGAAAAGGTTGCCGACAATCATTCTGCATTATGCAACTTTTTCCATTCAAATATGAAATGGAAAACGACACATGATAGATAATGAAAATTATTGTGTGTGCAAGAGGCTAAGATTGATCCCAACAAACATAGATACGTAAAGCTCATATTCTGAAGAGAATGACTTTGGGATCTATAAATTTTGACTTTTTAAGTCAATTTCCAAAATCCTAAAATTTAAAATCCATAGGAAATAATAGTAGTTCTAATGTAAAACAATCTTGAAGTTGAATACCATTGGACATTTCAAAGCCAAAGCAAAGAGTTAAGCCTTTCTTTTGCTTTTTTTCCTTTCTTTGACTTATCCAAATAGTAGGGGTAAACTAATTTTAGCAAGTGTACTAGCTAATTTATCAGTAACTTCGTTGTAACAATCACACAGAAGTGTACCAAAATTGATCTATTGGTTGCACCTATGGACAGGTTTTCTTTTTCTCCTCGTCCTGATGGAGATGGTGTATGTGTATGTTGAAGATAATAATATATTATTATTCACATAAAGCTTACTCTTTTTTTTTTCACCTGGTGTATTTCCTCATAATATAACATGTTAAGAATTTGATGAATATTGAGAGTCAAGTTCATATATGTTCGACTGTATATTGTTTAATAGAATTTATTCAAAGTGAAAGTCAGGTGCATGGCTAGCTGGAATAATGATCTGTTGTTTTTGCAAACAATTTTTGATTTTTCTCTTAAATTATGTATTTCCCTTGTGCTTTTATTTTCTTTTTAATCCAATATATTGTTTTTTATTGATGGATATAAGAGTGTATATAATTAAGGGATAAGGGAAGATGGAGCATACCGCAACCGTGAGTCCGCGATACACATCGAGGGAGAGAACGCGGGCATCTCCTCCGACACCACCTCCACCAGAAGCGTTCAATAAGGAGGAGATATTTTTGCCATTGCCACCTGACTCGGACGAATTAAACTTTCGGGTTGCTGATTCAACATCAATGTCATGGCTGTCCTGATCATAACCATCAAATTGGAGAGAATAGTTGTTTCTGTTCTTGATTACCCATGCTCCTTGATCGTCCTTTCCTTTTATGAGCTTGTACGACCCCATCTCTCTCTGAAGAAAGCTTTCCTTTTCTTTTGTTGTGGCTAAATTCCTTTTCTTCTTTTTCTCCTATGATGATGATTAATTAATATTGTTGGTGTATTACCCTCGCCTGCATTCAATTCAATTAGCAGAAAAACAATGCTTTGAATATATTTATTTTGGATTTTTTCGACAAATTATTACTACTACTATATATAATTATATATATGAAATATGTATGAATATATTTATGGCGCACACGGGAAGTAAAAAAATATAAAATGCGTATCCACCACCCCAAACATCCAAAGAACGCCACGGGCGATGTTCCAAGCCTCTGCCCCGATACCCCACTGTCTTTTTATGTACAAAATTCAATAGGGTTTTATATTGAGATAATTGATTCTATTATTTTGCGGGTGAGTGTTATCCAAAGAAAATCAAACCATATAAGGAATAAATCCTCTCATTTACCACCTCGCTAGAATCCTTTTCGTTTTTTAATCACTTGTAGTTGTAGGTAACCCATTTGCAAACAATTTTAGATAGTTGCGTACATTTTAATCTAGAAATGATTTTAATGGGTTTAATTTTTGGTCCATGACAGCATAGTTGACGAGGCAAAGTAGCAATCACCACCACCGCTGCCGCCTCTCATTATATAAGACACTGACCACCACCGCCGCCGCCGCCGCATCTTTTATTCTTATCCTCAAATCTGTCTCCATATATGGCTGCACTTCGTCTAAACTAAGAATCAAACAACCCAAACAATTAGACCTTAAAACACTCGAGCTTTAGCCACCAACAGTCCAACACTAGCACAACAAAATATTCCATTCGTATCCGTCCCAACACGTAAAAAAGCCCCAAACAACATTCAATTTTACTACTGCCATCTGCTCCATAATTAGGATGATTTTGTTCCGATTGATCAACAACAATAACGTCCACCTTCTCATCTCACCTACCTTTGTGATTCATTGCCGGGAAACTCTCTGAAGATTTAGCATAGAGTGAAAATAATTATCACCGTGAGAGAAAATGGCGAAGTTATTGATAATGATGGCAAAATTGTCAAAAGCTTTCTTTATTGTCATGTTAATTGACATAAGTTTATTTTTTAATAAATTATTAATTAATTAACAGAATACTAATATATATATATATAGAAGTCTGTTATTATTCTATTAATCATAATCAATTGATTCAAAAATAACCTTTATACTAGTTACTTCCTTGATATCAAGCTCCAAATAAAAAACTTCTCGATTTAAAGGGACACTTTTGACATTACCTCTTAATTTTAAAACTCTGAAATAAACTGAAAATGCAAATTAAAGAAGGATAAGGGAACTAATTCAACTGGTCCGATCTAGGGAGTGGATACTAAGTCGTCTATAAATCCGACGGAATGGCCGTTCCTAGCGGTGGCATATACCCAACGCAATCGACGATTCCGGCTACAGAGCTTCGCATTAATGTAGGATTGTGGTACCGGAGGAGGCCGAGCGGTATCAATATCAGCTCAATTGGTAATCGTAATAGTAGTAGAACTTGGATGCGCGTCTTGGCACTGGAGCGGAACAACAATTCCAGTAGTGATGCAGCGGTGCCCAATTCCAATTACGTGGTGCCGTTGGACTCCAAGTCCTCCTCTTGCATCACTCGCCCCCTTGCCGAGATCCTTCGCGACCTCAACAAAAGGATCCCCGATAATATCATCATCAAAGCGGAAGGAGTTGATCATGATCATCAGCACTATTCAACTACCTTCATCCCATGGTTGGTTGCACTATTAACTCTCTCTTTCTTTCTTTTGCCTAATTATATACTACCTCCGTCCCAGAAAATGAGTCATATTTGGCTTGTTCCAAGTTAATTTGCGAGATGCTAATATTCAAATTATGATGTGAATTTATTATAATTTCTCTAAATAAAAAATTTGTACTCGGTAATTTTATTATTTTTTAAGTAGTTGCATAATCAAACATAAATAAATTCACATTGATTTTGAATGTTATAAATTTGTAAATTGACAACTCAAAAAAAAATTCTCAAATGGGACTCATTTTGTGGAATGGAGGGAGGAATAAATCATTTCTAACGTAAAGAATACTTGGATGTCGTCCAGGTACCATGCCAACCGGATGTTGAGTTTCTACGCCCCAGGTAGTAGTGTAACCATGCCATTGCTTCTTTCGATTTTTAGGGATCTAATTTTATTAATCATTCTTAGAAGATTTTGTCAACTGTTTCCCCTGATTCTGATCCCACTGTGATTTTGCTATGTGATTTTCTATCACTTTACCTTATTAAATTTGTAAACACTGGCAATGCTTCCATCCAGTTCACATGACATCTTATCTAATGATCTGTCATGGAGTGGCGGGTCATTTGCCATCATCTGTGATAAAATGTTTGAGGCTTTACTGGCTTTTGACCACACCACTTTTTCTTGTGCATCTGCGAATGTATCTTATGTAACAACTGGTTCACGAATTACATAAACAAGAATATTGTTCTATATAATCTCATCTCAGTTGCACATTCTTAATTTAACTTGACAACTTGTTAAATTATCAAGCTCTGATGTCTAGACATTTCTTACAGGTTGGTGTGGAGAAATACGCGATGTAATTTTCTCTGATAATGGAAATGTAACTGTGGTATATCGCGTCATTGTACGAGGTTCAGATGGAGAGGTTTGGCTCTCTTCCATATCTTGTATTTTTTATTATTCCCTAGTATTTCTTCAATTAAAATGTGAACAAGACATAAAAGATAGATTTATGTCTATCTCCGCGGAGAATTAGTTGTCCTCCGGGATGTTTAGGTCAGTCCTTAAGCTCGATCCGCATCACTCGCGTACACAGAAAATATATCTCATAAATTCTCTAAACTCAATAATAAATAAGCTGTTACATACAAATAGAGATTAGCCTTATAAAGAGACCAAGTAAACCGCCATTTCCTACAACTTCTCACCCTCCATTATCTGGCAACTATCCCACACATAATAAATTAAATACCTTATGAAACCCTAATAATATATAATATATTTAAAGTATAACTGAATTCCAGCAAAAGCCTAATTAAATATAGAAATTTTAGCTGCCTTGTGTCTTTGATCCTCATCACTTCTACTAATTATCCTACTCAAAACAATAACAAATCAGGTGAAGCCATTTCTTTATAACATGCAATCCCAGAGCCCAGCTCACCATAACATAATCTTTCTCACAATCTAACTTAAGTAATCAATCCGTTCCACCAAAATAATTCACATTTATCACTAAATATACTAGTTTAGTAGTTATGGCATGATAGTGTTATTGTGATGTTAAATTTAAGGATATTGTGTCATTTTATACTATCATCAATAAAAAGATGACTGCTTTTGTGGAACAAATATTTTTTTAATTATTTGTAAATGGGACTCTTTCTGTGATACGGAGACTACATCAAATTGATCACTTTTAACACCTCAACCATCTCCTTTGCTAACAAATTGAAATGGGCGTTTCTACACATGCACCAACTTTTCATAAATCATATAAGGCTTTTCTCTAATACAACTTGGTAATTAATGGGCATAAAGCACTTAACCAAGATAGACTTGTCCTTTTTAGACCCCAACACAATAAATATGAAATTAATGCTCTTGCAAATTAATACCATTAGCATGAACGCTGAGGATTTGACATTTGTTGTTGATTAGTAGGAAAACGGGAACCAAGACTCATTGGAAGTGAGGTTTCTTCTTAGTTTACTAGAGATATGGAATGAATTGAATGCTACTCTGTCGGGAAAAACTGTTATCTCTGCTCTTGTTGTTGATCAGATTGGTGTTCTTGCTTTAGGGCATTTCTATGGTGCTTTTTGAGGAATTTCTGTTTCATATACATATTTGGGCTATACGCTTTTATAGGTGCTTTATTTTATTTTTGTTTCCACTTATTCTTGGTTGAATTGACTTCTTGTCCCCCTTGCTTTATGTAATCTTCTATGTTCTATGAATAAATTTTATTTTTCTATAAATAATAGAGTTATTACTAAGTTTGTAGGGGAAGAAGATGGAGAAGAAAAAGAGTGAAGTAGAAAAATTGATGGATTCGAAGAGTCAAGGGAGCTGAAATTCTATATTCCTAAAACTAATTAGTTTGGTAGTGGTGGTATGAGGATGAAATTATGATGACAAAATTGAGAATATTATGTCATTTTATACTACTATCAGTAAAAAGTGAACTCTTTGTGATTTTTTTCTGGCAAATGTGACTCTTTGTGGAAAGGTGGGAGTATTATTAATTAGGCTTTTGGTGGGAATGAAATTATGTTGTACATACATATATTATATATTTTGGTGGGAGTTTTTTTTTTAATATTTGTATTCTGTGTTTTAGGGTTGATAAATTATTAAAACCCTATGTAGTAAAGAATCAAAACATACCAACTCTTAGCGGACATAAGCCCCAAGTCCTTGGGGAACTAGAAATTACAGGGGCAGAAAAAAAGCTGAGTGCCTTGCTAGAAAAATTGCATTCCTGACTGATAACCAACATTCTTGGGAACTGTAAACTATACTTGATGGAATTCTAATAATAAAATTTTTGGCCTAGCAATAGCTTTCAATGCTACATGTGTTAGCTCTGTGCAGTCCGTAGTTTAAGCGGGTAATTTGTCAGCAATGCCCCTTGAAATTATATCTTTGATGTTGACATTGGTGGAAAAGGGTTGGTACCTATTGTTGTAGGAGGAATGGTAGTTTTTTTTCAGCATACTCAGAGACTTGAGTTTGAAGCTATAGAACACAAGTTAGATAGTAAGTGATACCACCTAAAGGAGATTAATAGTGACAACACAATCATTTGCAATGGATTTCAACGAGCTTAATTATTTATTTGAAACTTCAAAATTAACATGATTGATTGATAGTTTTACATCACAAATATGTCATCTATTTACTTTTATTTTGGTGGTTTTCTTTGTTGTTTTCCTTTTTGCACCAAACTGATGTTTTATCCATTCTACTTGATAATACCTTCTGATGCAGGCATATCGCGAATCAACTGGGACAGTGTCATCTGGCATTGACCATATGGTAGATCCTGTTGCTGCAGCCGAGGAAATAGCTTTTTGTAGAGCATGTGCCCGGTTTGGCCTTGGTTTGTATCTTTATCATGAAGAATAGGGGTCAGCAACATTGTGTTTCTAGTAACATGTAATTGACAAATTTAGATTATTTATGTTACATTCCTTTTAGTTCATGTGTATTTGTAGTGAAATTGATATTCTACTGGTATTGTATCTCTTAATATGCCTTGTGAAGTAGAGACAACATCAGCTTGCAAATTTAGAGCAACAAATATGGCAATGCCAGTAGCCATTGTTCGTAACTAGTTTTGGGACTTTGTTATGTCTGCTTATTCTTGAACGCCTGAACTTGAAGAATTAAGATAAGTAGGCATATACTATAGAGGTAATTAAAATTATGGATTATGTTGATTTTAGAAAATATCATGAATAGTTTTCTTTAACGATAATGCATTTTAATCACAACATTTTACCGGGAGAGGTGGACAATAAACGTTGAGGATTTTCTTATTGTTTCTTTTTGGTAAAATCATAAATGATCTAATTCATAACTTAAAGACTTGATTCTGTTAGGAATGGTAGATCTGTCTTTGGCACTGTAGAGCTGTTGAAGTATTCAAAAAGTCAATTCAAATATCGTAAAGTACTCATTCGTATTCGTAGAGCAGATAGTAGAGCATCGTAGAGCAAGATCAAGATGTAGAGCTCGGACAATACGTTTCTCATCACTCTATCATCAAACAAGTTCGTAGAGTATGTCAAATTTGTCCTCAAATTGACAAATTTAGAGTCTCAAAGCGAAGATTTCAAGATGTCACTCAACGTCTTCAAATTAAGATTGGAAGATCAAAGAGTAGTTAGTCTATACTAATAGGTAGAAGATGTGACACAGCTAACATGTGGTAGGTGAGACTGCAGTCTAATGTGACTTTGTTAGAGCCGAAAGCAAGTTTAGTATCTAGTCTGTAAGTCAACATTAAAAAACATCTAGAATAGAGTATTAAATGCCCCAACGAAAACTCTCCAAGGGACTGATTTTCATAAGTCTATAAAGTGAGTACGAGAATTCAAATCCAAATACACACGAACACATACGCGGATCAAAAAGTTGAAACTCTGCAGGATCATATCAAGTTCTACTCTATGTTTCAGAATATAGTGTTCAAATTGCTAAGTACCAGAAAGAAATGAAGCTTATTTGCAAAGCTTAGCATCACATCAAATAACTATCATCAAATTGAAAATTGATTGTTTTAATGACTTTCATCCAAGTCTAAGTGACTTGTAGAGATCTAAGTGACCTAATTTGTGTGACCTTGCTGAAACTTAGTGACTCGAATGAATCTTAATGGTTCAGTTAAAATAGATTTTAATAATCTGTTCTATGTCATTCTTAATGGATTTCTTACTTGTTGAAATAGAAGAATGGACTATAAATTGTTTGTATTTCGAATCAATTAAAAATATCCTCAGTCATTTACTTTCAGACTTTCAGTCATATATCTATTATATATATATATATATATATATATATGTTACATTCATAAAGCTAAACTTAGTATTATCATATACAGTATATGTATATCTATAGACATTAGGTGCATGTCTAGAAATTAATTGTTATAATATTTGTTATGATATTATGTAAGACTATTTGAAAATTTAAAATTTAAAATTTACAGGAACATAATAATAATAGTAATAATAAAATGAGTTTATCAATTGATTAAAGATGGAAGAATATTTTTACAAGTGTACTTATATTTATTATTATTTTGTTTAATTAGTTGGAACGGAAGAAATTTAACGAGTCAAATTTGAAATATAAATTTTTGGAGTACTACATTACTTAATTCAGATATGGATTCCGTACTCTTTCAGCGGAATTCTTTTAATTTTAATTTATTCTTTTTGTTACTCGTGTAGAAATTTAATATTGTTTCTCATAATTATTCCTTGTCAAATTTATTATGATAGTTCATTTTGACGTCGATATTTGGAATTTTTATTTGTACTCTTTAAACTAGTGTATCATGTCTAGAAATTATTTTGATATTTGTAGAAATGTACATGCAATATATTTTGGAGGCTTGTGTTGATAATTTGTTTCGATTTAACATATACATATTAGAACCCCTTTGTTTTGATATTGTGTCTCATGTGTTGTGACATAATATTTTTGTTTGAATATATCGTAGGGTATACCCACATGTGGGGGTACCACATGCATATCCTCTTGGCACCGAGACATGACACCTCCCGTGGCAGTTTGATCAATCTCCAGCGTCTCCGTTTTGTGTTCCGGTGAGAGTTGATCATTTGGTGATTTATTGTAAGAAGCGTACGAGTCAACTCTAGTTTTCTGTTTTGTGAATTGGTGATGTTTGTGCCAAACACGCATTCCGATTTGCATGCATCTTGTATCTGGCCGGTCAGTATGTTATGCATGTGTGAAATTATTTTGACTTGTCTATGTGATAAGATATATTTTTATTTTGTTCTGAACTCGATATGAAATAACACACAACCATTTGATTCAGCCTATTATTTCGTTGTACTAATTTTATTCATTTCAGTTCAATCCATTTAATTATTTAATTGAGTTATTCGTTTCATTATTTTTGTACTCTATATTAGTACTGGGCATTTGACTCGCTGTGTTTTTCTTGTGGCAGGTAATCAAGGGAGTCAAGGCAATCACCAATTTGTAATTTTTTTCATTTCGGGTACCAAATTGTAAGTCGTGTCCCTAATGTTTTAACATTTTTCGAGCACCAATTTATAACTTTTTTCACTTCGAGTACCAAATTATAAGTCGTGTCCCAGTACAGGTACCAAAAGTTGATTTATCCCTTCCACAAATTGATTATGAACAAATAAAACTCTGGTGAAACAGAGCGAGCCCGATATACACAAATGCTTGGTAGGTAGATTCCCCAACAAAACCCTAATGCTACGTTTGGATTGAAGGAATGGAATAGAGTAGGGAATGGAATAGATGGGGGAATGGAATAAGGAAGGGAATGGAATGATTTTTTAATATTCCATGTACATGTTTGGTTGATGTTAGGAATACATCTAAGAATGAAATAAATAATTAAAAAGTGACCTAAATACCCTCAAATGTTCAAATTTAACTTAAATTCAATTTATATTAAAAATTTAACACATATTTCATTCTTAGAAATAAAGGGGTGGGGTGGGGGGTAGGGTGGGGGTGGGTGTGTGGGGGTGGAGTAGGTGTGGGTAGGGTAGGGTGGGTGGCGTGGGGTGGGGTAGAGTGGGTTGGGTAGGTAAGTAGGGTAGGTGGATTGAGGTGGCTGGGTGGGGGTGGGTTGGTAATGGGTGGGGGTAGGGTTGGGGTAGGTAGGGTGGGGTGGGGTGTGTGGGAGTGGGGTGGGGGTAGGGTGGGGGTAGGGGTGGGGAAAGTGGGGTAGGTGTGGGTAGGGTAGGGTAGGTGGGGTGGGGTAGAGTGGGTGGGGTAGGTAAGTAGGGTAGGTGGGTTGGGGTGGCTGGGTGGGGGTAGGTTGGTAGGGGATGGGGTAGGTGGGGTTGGGTGGGTTAGTAGGTAGGGTAGGTGGGTTAGGGGTGGGTGTGTTGGGGTGGGGTAGGTGGGGGTAGGGTGGGGTGGTTGGGTGGGGTAAAGTGGGTGGGGTGGGTGCGGTAAGGTAGGTGGGGTGGGTAGATGAGTTAGGGTGGTTGGGTGGAGTAGATAGGTAGGAGGTGGGGTGGGGTGGGTTGGTAGGTAGGGTAGGTGAATTGGGGTGGCTGAATGGGGGTAGGTTGGTAGGGGTGGGGGTAGGTGGGGTGGGTGCGTGGGTGGGATAGGTGGGTCAAGGTAGGGGGGTGGGGTGGCATAGGTAGGGGTAGGGTGGGGTGGATAGGTGGGGTGGGGTAGATGGGGTGGGTGGAGTGGGGTGGGTAGGTGGGGTGGGTAGGTGGGGTGGGTGGATGGATAGGTGGGGTGAGGTGGGTGGGGGTAGTGTGGGTGGGGTGGGGTGAGTGGGTGGGGTTGGTTGGTAGGGGTGGGAGTAGGTGGGAGTAAGTTGGTAGGGGTAGGGGTAGGGGTAGGGGTGGGGTGGGGTGGGGTGGGTGGGGTGGGGGTGGGGTGGGGTGGGGTTGGTTGGGGTGGGGTGGGGTGGGGTGGGGTGACTGGGTAGGGGTAAGTGGGGTAAATTACGAAGAAATAGAAATATGGAAATTCCGAAGAAATTATCAAATCTCAACCCCTTCTCTCTCGTCGTTCCCAGATCGATCGAATTGAATGAATATGTAAAAAGCCCTATTATATATTTAGGGGTATATTTGTCAATTACTTAAAAATAATGGATGAAATGATTTATTCCTGGCCACCCCTCAAGGAATGAAAATTAAAATTTTAAGTTAACTATCATTCAAGGAGGAATACATTATTCCGTTGGAATAAACAAACCAAACAATATTTTTATCATTCCAATGGAATGATTCATTCCAATGGAATGATTCATTCCATTCTCCCTCCTATTCCATCGATCCAAACGTAGCATAAATCTCATAAGACTGTAAAATGAGCGAGGCAAGACTAAGGTAATCGTAATACTACCAAAACAGGGAAAGAACCAATCAGAGATGCTCCGGCAAACAAAATGAAAAATCTAGAAGATACTTATAATACAAACTTCCAAGGAACAGAAGCTACCAAGCTTTTGATTAGTTCTTTGATTTTCCAGCTGATTTTTTTGCAACAGACGAAGTATCCTGATCAACTTCCTTGCGAGATGCTTCCCACAGTCGTTGCTCAATATTCAATTTCCTTAGCTCCATAAGCCCTTGCTCAACTACAACGACATAAATCACACCATAAATCAACATTGGCTTCTGACCAAGATGTGTACAGACAAAAATGAGAATGAAGATGCCGCACCCTTTTGTCAAAATTCTCTAGCTACAACAAGCAACACCTTACAGGATTGTTCTTAATAGTTTACGCATGGAACTGGATCTTCCACAGCACTAGTATGCATGGACTTGCCTATCTCAGTTGGTCATGCTTATCAATTAGTCAACTTTTACAGCAAAAAAAAGGCTATTTATTAGCTATATAAAGAAGTACTGGGAATATGGATTCATGCAACAGACCTCAACTCAAGGATATAAAAATTAAAGGTGGTTGAGTTGAAAGAGTTAACTATGCAAATATAAATGTTCTTGTAAAATTGCAATATTGGGAAACTTAGAAACCGTCAAATATTCGTCTTTCATTATGAATCTTGAAAACCTATTGGGGAAAAAATAAAAATCGAAAGATCACTTTTCCATTTTATTTGTCGAGTCCCTTTGCTAACAACAACTTGAAACTTTGAACTACATGTAAAGCTCACCTATAATTTGATGATTTGTAGATGAGAAAATAAAGTCTTTTCTTCTCTCAAACCTTCTTTTTCATCAGTCCCCCACCACTCTGTAAACTTAAAATAACAACTACCTTTTTCCAAATAAATAAGGGACAACTGATTCGACATGGATCAATGGACACGCACACACGCACACACAGGGAGGGGTATTAGGACCTTAATTTCTCTGGAGATGTCACCTACTAACCTTCTTTTTCTTGTCTATCATTTTTTGTCAAAGTAGGAAGAAAAAAAAACAGCTTACGTTGCTGAAATGGTAACTAGAAACCAAAGTTGCTGAACTAAGACATGTCAACAACTTTGGCCGAGTTTTTTTTCTTCCAATTTTATCCAACTTGCCGGAATAATCACCAAACATCAATTATTAATCATGAAGCAGGGATGTAATTAATAATAATTACCATCAACAGCATCATGTGAAGTTGGCGACTGCCCACTACGGCTAATCCAGAATTGTAGTCGTTTCTTGGCGATATCCTCCTCTATATCATGGGCTTTGGCTCTTCTCCAATAATATGTAAGCCATGCCTGTGTGCGATGTAGAATTTATATTAGAGTATTTGAGAATACGAAGTGATACATTAAGTGCATTTGTAAGTTGTAAGTAACACCTTATATCACACATTAGGAAGATTATTAAATGTCATGTTGGCCCATGTATTCTTACCCTGTGGGCAAACTCTACAAAGCTTGTCGGATGAAAAAGGAAAAATATTAAAAAGTTAAAAGGTCCCAGGATATCTCAGAAAGAAACAAGGCTCTTAAGTAACAAATTACCTTGCCAATAAGGCATGATGACTGTAGATTGTCCGAATCTATTTCAGTTCAGAGGTTGGAGAAGCTCCCAGAACTGAGGTAATTACCTACATGAGTGTATGAAGCGGGTACCAAATGGAAGTGATAATAAATTATAAGATTTTTATTTCTCATTGTTTGGTTAAGAATTTAGTATAAGGCTTTGCAATTAGCAGCATATTTATAGGTGGGATAATTTGGCTTTACTAGATTATTTGGTTATAGACTTTGGTTTGAGCTCTTACAAGTAGTTGCTGCTACTGCTGCTTCCTCTCTCTTTTTTTTAATAAAACACAAAGTTGCTTGTTTATAATGGAGTAAATTTTAACTCAACTCATCTTAACATTGCCTTTTATAAAAACTAGTTGAGGTAGGCTGAAAATGAATCCCATATGTAAACTTAAATGGGTGTGAATGAAATCAAGATACATAATACTTAGAAATCAAAACTGTAGCAAACAACTTTGTGTTGAGACTGATATGCAACATCTCACTAAGAAATAAAAGCCAGACCTCTTTGAAAAGAACATCCTCAGACTCCTCCGGACTCAATTCTGCAAGAAAACACATGAATCTTGTCATAATCAGACATAACAGATTCATCCAAAATGCATCACAGAGAATCAGGGGCAGATCTATAGCTTAGATAGCTGGCAACTGCAATAGCTGGATATATATATAATAAAAAAAATTGGAAAGTATGTAGTAATGTTCTCTTGCAATAACTACTTGTTTTGTTTAAAAATACAATATCATTATTGAATTTTTGAAATCAATTGGAGATATTTTCAAATTCAAAATTGACATGGATTCATAAAATTTTAGTCAACATAAAAATAAATATTGTAAATTATTTAAAAAGTATTACTACTTGTGAGAGTTATTGTTTCGTAATCGTTAATAAATCAAATTAATTTTAAGTTTTAAAATATTTTAAATTGATTTTCAAAAGTCAATGATCTTATAATTCAGAACAGAGGGAATACTCCCTCTGTCCCAGAATAAAAGTCTTTATTACTATTTTAAGTAGTTCCAAGTTAAATGTCTGCTTACCTTAAATGATCTATTTTTTACAATAATTTACCTATAATACTCTTATTATTAATTGTTATATTTCTATTCTCTATGCATAGTTATGGAGCATCGCTAGTAATGTGCAGAAAACTATGCAGTTAAATGAGAATTTAAATATGGACAATTTTGTCATTTTATCATCTTTCTTAATATGGGCAAAAAGGCAACCAAGACTTTTATCTTGGGACGGAGGGAGAATAATTTAAGTCGAGTCAAGTGTTACTTTCAAACCATTCAATTTCAGCTTGAGTAGATGAATAAAGTACTGGAATAGTTTTGCTAGAGCGGAACTACCACAGGAAATCCCGCTCCCCTACAAGCTAACAATCGCAATTTCTACACCATTTGAATAGAGCTTCCTTATCGCTAAACCACTTCATTCTTATGCTCGAAACCTCCCTAGTTATCTAGCTCCCGCCTATTTAGCATCTTCAGGAGAATAAAGAATTAACCCTTCTGTCATCCATTGTTTCAATCCATTGTTTCAATCCATTGTTTCAAGCCCCGTCAGTCCTGACCTAGGATCCAATTAATCGGGAATAGTACCTAACACACAGGCTCTGTGTCCTAATCCTTTTTATTCGCTCTCTTATTGCTATACTTGACAGGGAATGAACGGGTTCACACGATTTTGCTTCTATTTATTATAATTTATTTATTTTAATGTATAATAGTCCATCCATCCATAAGAAGAGTTTTAATTGACATTTTGAAGTTGAACTGAAAATCTTCATAAAAAGTTTATTTTCACCTTTTGAGAAGTCAATTAGCGAAAACTAAAATTTAAAATTGATATAATTCATCTAATTTCTAATTAATAAATTTACTACAATTGTAAAGTATGCAAAATATACTAATAGTTACAAATTTCTTACTTCATACAATCAAAACATGGGACATTACGTAATATTCCAAAGAAATGAGGACCCCAAAAATATTATTGTTAACGATATATTCTATTTTGAATGTGATATAATCAAGCTAATTATAATTTTAAAAAAAACTGTTTATATATATATATATATATATATATATATATATATATATATATATATATATTATCTTTTCACAAATTTTGCTTTCAATATATATTGCCACAGCTGACGAGAATTTCTGGATCCACCCCTGCAAAGAATGCCATCTGATTACCTTATTTGTCTCCAACCACTGTCGAAATAGAATTTTCTAAGGGCAAAACTTTTCAACAAGGAAAATTTCTTAAGGGTTATCCTTTCCTATTTCAACTTAACTAGATGAGAGTGCTAACTTTCACAAAACTTAGTAATCGCATAATTTTACTGCAAAAATGCAGAACAAAACTCAACAAGTGAAAATTGATAAACAAATTCAAAACTTACCAAATGCATCCATGAACTTTGTATCACCAGGTGACTTGATATCTGCTTAGCAAATGAGTTTTGGAAAAAGAGAAAGAAGAAGGATGAGTAAATAATATATGAATAATGGCAAGCAGAGGCCACCTCCAAGCCACAATTTATAGGTAGTAAATTTGTGCCTAAAACATACGTATTAATTTAGAAGCCAATTCATTGCAGCTGAAAGAACATGAAGCTATCACCAATACACTAGTACATTTTGAGCAAATAATCATGTCCCACCATAGTTGTATACCAACTCCTTGAATTTGGTTCAGCAGATGGGATGAAAAAATATACAACACAGAATTCACAAGCAGAAATTTAATAATAAAATTACCAAAGCTTGATTCTGTAATAATTTTTGCCAAATAATTTGATACTACATGCATCTAGTCTGTTTGAGTTTACAGAGTAGGGTAGATAATGCCACTAGCTTCTCACTGTCCTCATCACTCGACAATGTTTTAATTAATTAGACACTTCATTTTTCAATGTAGATAGTTGCCATAGTATATTGGCATTGTGAAGAAACTGAGAGTCCCATAAATCCACATTTAATAAGAACAAAAAAGGAATTTTGTAAATTATTGATAATTACTCCCCTCATCCTACTTCATTAGACAAAAACTTTTAATGTTTTTCATAATGGATTTTGAGACAGTCCAAAAACATATGTATACACTATTTTTATATTCTCAATATATTTGCATACACATTTTTAGATATATTATGTTTTTTGGGTAGGTCTTAATATCCATGCCAAAAAAAGTACCCAAAAGTTTTGTCTTATATAGTGGGGCGGAGGAATAGTTGTCAAATCTTGAATCATATTGTGTATCGAAGACTCCCATATCGTGTTTCATGTATCGTATCGTGAATCGTATCATACGATACGGAAATGAAAAATGTGGTAATATATATTTAAACATATAAAACAAACAATTTGTTAGACAATTAGGCATATTAGTTTGACTATATATAAAAGTAGTCAAGTAAATATTATTATAGACTAAAAATAAACTTTACAATTAGATAGTAGTCAAAATACTCTAAATTGATTTATTAGATATTAGTATTATTTTAGTAATCTTTATAGAGTAACAAGAGAAAACGAAAAATTTAGATTCACCTTTTATCTATAAAACAAAAGAAAATAATTCAAAATAACAAGTGCTGATTTATGTATCTACTTATAGAAAGTGACGTGAGAAAAATAGAGCGACATTCTAAAGAAGATATAAACTCTAAAAAGTAATTAAAAGCTCATCAAGCTATATATAATATGTTTATACTAAAAAACCTCTTCATTTGAAATGGTAGAGGCTTAAAACCTTTGTTTTTACTCGTTGGTTCTACATAAAAAAAATTCAAGTCAATTGCTAACTTTAAAAAGTATTGTGTTTTTTATAGTTTCGTAAGAATCGTATATTCGTAACTGAATCGTAGAATACGGTGTCATTATAGATTCACTATGTGATATATATCAAATTGTCTACATATCGTATCGTACGATAGGTATCGCGTATCATAAGATTCTAACAACTATTGTAGAATAATTTAAACAAAGAGAAAGACGGGAAATCGAAACTTGGGGAAATGATGGGAAAGCCTTCTAAAAACCAGAGGCAGCAACTCAACTATTTCTTACAAAGAAAAAATTAAACAGAATATCTAGAGGCTGTTAATCCGGAAACCAGTCACCGTCAATTTTGGCATAAGGGAAATTCAGTCACGTAAAGGCATTTAGCAACTAAAGTTATGCTTATAACAAATCCTTGCAATATAGACAGGTGTATGGGATATATATGATTTTCCAGTGTCTAGTTTGTAGGAAGCATCGTTAACATCAAAAACAGGATAATCGAGATTCATCACAAGTTTCATAAATCATGGGTCCTTCAAAGATGTAATTTATTGATTACAACAGGCATCAATAAAAAATCAATCCAGTCCTGTTGCAACATATACAAAACAAACCTGAGATAGATTGTCGAACAGAGTAAGGACGTCGCTGTTGGGCTAACGCAAGCACAATGCCATCCTCAACCTTTTACACAACAATCAGAAAATATGACAAAACTTTCATATAAACAAATACTAAAATCAACACAAAAGCACACCTGCGGCAAAAAGACGTGATAAAGAAGACTATGGGACAATTCACAATACTGTAGCGAGTGCCTCCACTTTAACAGTCAAGATTAACAGATGTACAAAATATGAAAGAGAAATACGTGTAATGGGTTTTATCTTAAAACTTGGACAAGACCTTCAAGGAAGCCAGCTCCTTCAATCCCATTTCAACTGAAAGCATACTTTCAATATTTCCTTCTCCAGTTAGATCACTCAAGTCCTGGATAAGTTCGCTCCTCCACTCTGGATTGTCATCCCCTGTTCAATGTTGTAGGCATAGAGGGTTCAGAATGATAAATATAAATGATAAAATCATACTTCCATAATACAATTTCTGAGATAGACTTTTGCTGTAGTGTGAATAACAAAAGAGTATCAACATCTTCAAATAACCGTTACTAGCCTTTTTCCCAGCACTCCTCCTTAGCCTTCTGTCCAGCAGAAATGACAACTTCAAAAGGAAGAGGTGCTAATGATGACCAATACTCGTGTTTAGATGCTGCAATATCTGAGCAGATGCCTAGAAAAGAAAGATATGGCCTCAATAGAATCAATTCACATACTGGATGTGAGGAAATCAACTGTGAAGCAAATATGTTTCATCAAGAAAAAAAATCTACTAGAAGAAAGCATATCCTCAGAAACAAAGACACCTAAACAAAACACAGAGCTGCGCCGAAAACAAAAACTAGAGTATATGGACTCAAGTGTAGGTTTGATAGCAAATTTATAAAGTTTTAGGGTATTTAAGTGGATGACATATCTAGACAATAGACAGAAACTTTTGCTGGGGAGTGGGGCACTGGAAAGACCGAAAGAGAACGAAGAAAATTTGGACATTTTGACATTGGAAATGAGCTTCATCAGGTCAGATAAATAACAAAAAGGTTAATCCATGCATCAGTTCATGCACCTTCTGTCCACCATTTGGGATACAATGAACTCAACCCATAAAACAAAAAATTCCTAAATCCCACTTGCTGGGAATCTCACGATTGCCTAAAGGAACAAAGAATTAGAAGAGATGAAAACTCCTCTGTGAAAACAAACAATTTAGTTCTCTCTGTGACGAATGCAATAATATTGCAATATGTAGGTTACCATGCCATGCAGCTAAAGCCCAGTAGCGTGCAAGCCAACACCGCTTAAGAACAACTTCCTCCTACAAAGTAAATAGCATAAACAATTAAGTTATGTGTGAGAAAACTACCCTTTATGCATAAATATAAATGTATACCATCTCATGATGAGTTAAGACCATCCTTTGTGTCATTAGATGAAGACCTTTAACTTCAGATGCCATTCCCTGAAACTGGTCTATAGCAGCAGCAGACTCATCTTTCATTTTCTGATTCAAGTAAATACCAAAGCATCATCTAATGAAAAGGCAGCATCAGCAATTATCTTATTCACTAATTACAGCAAATAAAACATACTCCTCTATTTCCCAATTTGACTATTGTATTCATTTACTTCTTGTCGGAGTTTAGCATTATTGGGAAATGATGTAGGTTGCATGTCTAGGCGGCGCAGTTTGTTTCATAACTTGTTGAAACTTTGTTTGTACAGTGGCGTCACCCCTTGGTGCCTCTTTCAATGGATCATTTTATTTTATTGTAATTTAAAAAAATACTGCTTCTATTTCATAACAAGTTTCACTTTATTTTGGAGCATTTCTGGCACGAATTCCAAGACAGAAAAAATATACATTACATGTTTAAATAAGTTCGCTATAGTTGAAAATATAACATACAAATATGTTGAGAACAAAAAATATATATTAAAAATAATTCATAAATATGTTTCACAAAAAAATGTAACCACCAACGGGAAATGGAGGGGTACTTAGAAGTTATCACACAAAAATGTTTGGATAATGCTAGAGGTCTCAAATTTGGGGTCTTAAATGTGTCCCAAATTCACATGTAATCGTTGCATCGGTGTCCTTAGGACTCGCCATGATATTGCACAACAAATGTAATGATTGAATGTGCATTTGAGATCCCTAGCACTAACCCAAATATTTAGCAAATTTATGATATCATAATATAGGCACACAAATAGACAAATACATTACCTTAAGTTCTGACTGGAGGGACACAATTTCAACATCAATGCCATCTTTTGTTTGTTTTATTTCTTTCAGTGCAGCCTGTGAAAGCGAAAGTGAAAGTATAAGGCTTTCATGTAAAGTCAATAGGAGAGAGGGTAAAAGTGCACCATGTCACAGGAGAAGATATGACAATCTAATATTCAAATTTATTCCAAAACTACAAGCAAATTATTTATAAATAAGAATTTCCTCTCAATTCAATATCATGACCTTAGTACTAGACATGCTTATCTCACTTAAAACCATAAGAAAACAGATTACCTCTCTTTGACGCAATGCAGCTTCCTTTCTGCACAAGAATAATATGGCATTTCATAATTAGGAGAGAAAATAAACAGACTAAATTTAAGGATTTGACATAAAGGGACGAACACATTTATTAACTGTAATTACCTGTTCAACAATTTAGCTTCCAGAGATACTCCATCACCAAGAGCAGCAACCTGCCAATTTGCGACAATTATTGAACATCTTGTGAAGACATGTTTAAGAAATACAGCTGGTTGTAATAAAACAAAAAAATTAATTTGTAGAAATATATTCCGTCCCTTTTTATGTCACTCCGCCCCTTAGAGCTAAGGGACAAGAGGAGTGTGTGTTTTTTTAAATAATCTAGGCCTTTGGATCTTACCTTGAACGGTGCACTAGATGGAATAGTGCTCCAATCTAGCGCTAGTCATGGATCACCCCCCCCCCATATATATATACATTTACCCTATGAAGCACGGACACCTCCCGAAGGCCTCCGAGTCGGTGTTAGGACCATGTCAAACACCCGAACACGGACATGCCTTGACACGTCCCCATAATTGTTCTTATTTTTTAAAAATTATTTAGATGCCAGACACAGCTGGACAGGCCAATGGACACGCCATGGACACTTGTGGGGTCAAATTGAAAAAAGAAATGTTTCAGGTAACAATTTGGTACTACATGTAACCCTATTAACATTTTGTAATTAGTAGTACAATACTACAATATCATTACATATTATTGACTATAATTTGTAAATGAACAACATATATTTGTTTGTTGTAGAAATACATGTATATTTATTATATATATATATAATTAAACATATCCCCCAAAATATTGTATCTTGATTTTTTGGGAAAATGTCGCGTCACATGTCATGTCGCATCCATGCCCCATGACCATATCGATGCTTCATATGAGTAGAAATCTTCACCATGAAGTTTATATGCCCTTCTCTCTAAGTTTATGTGGCCATTTATTTTGGTGTTTTCGGCACGTAACGTGATGAAAACATAATTATGTATTATACATTTATTTTTAGTTCAGTTGAAAATATAAAACATAAAAATATAGCAAATTAAAAAAATGAAAAATAATGTTTATATATATTTTTAACACATTTTGAAATTCGCATCGAGAAACACCAAAAAGAGGTGGGTCACATAAACTTGTTTGGAAACCATATTCCCACAAAAAGCACAAAATTCAACTAATTCTTCAATTGGCAAGTCCTTTTTATTAGAGTACAATGCAAAAAGAAACATTTGTGGTTTATACCAATTTCCACTTCACCTTTTAAAGAAACTACAACTTCGCTACTTGTGGTTTGACATCTAGTTCCATGACAATTTTGGCCTAACACCATTACTTCTGGTGGGTATATACTACTCTACCCTTCGTAGCATTTTCTTCGTTTTACCAAAAAAAAAATATTGAAGTTATAAAAGGATTGAAATCAACCCTCTCCTTAGCCATCATCTTCAACCTCAAATCAACTCAAACAAACCCTACCTATCCAAAACAAGTTCGAATTGCTTTTGTATTTCTTCCTTATAATAAATGGACTTACTCAAGTTCAATCACCAATGATTGCTCAGAAAGACAGTAACTCATAAACCCAAGAAGTTCAAGTTAAAACATCCTAATTAACCACATGTTTTAAATGCAATATCACTCTAGCTCCTTACCAGTGCAAGGAGTAATCGGACACATGGCATAAATAGTGGCGGCAACTAGTTCAATTGGCAAGAAACTAGAAAAATTGATGATTAACAGTGGAGGGCAGCCAATGATGTCCGCAACCATTGGGCGGTCAAAACTTGCAACATTTATCGCAGAAATTAAGAACTAACTAAAGAGTTTGTGTGAAAATTTGTGTTTGGGCGTTAAAGTACAAAAGTTGTATCAAAATTCAAAGCTATCCGCCGCCACAAAGTTTTGCTCCATTCTCCTACTCGCCTCCTGATCTTCTCTCACGAGTGTTCTCCTTCTTCAATTTTGTGATCTAGTTTCTTAAATTTAATGATTTGGGTTTTATTTATC
This sequence comes from Panax japonicus, assembly GCA_020205505.1. NCBI lineage: Eukaryota > Viridiplantae > Streptophyta > Magnoliopsida > Apiales > Araliaceae > Panax > Panax japonicus. The sequence goes on along the minus strand of CM035111.1, from coordinate 65,172,924 downwards.
ATTTTATTATCACTTTTACATTATCTTTAATGAAATAAAATTGCTAATTAGCTAGTTTAATTTTAAAAAATTGGTCAATTAGTATGTTAGTGGCTAATTACTTAGATTAATTATTTTATTTGGGTTAGTTAGTATTTTATTTATTTATTTAGGTTAATTAGTAAGATTAATTATTTTATTTTGATTAATTATTAGGTTAATTATTCTATTTGGGTTCATTAGTAAGGGGTATGCTCTGTTAAATTTAAGGGAGACTAAAGGATACTATTGTCATTAGAACATTCACTGTAACTTCACTCGCTTTTTGACGAGTGAAATCTACTTGCTGTTAATTTGGATGGAAATGAGGTAACTTGGATCTTGATGCCAAGCCATAGTTGGTGAAGTTGTAGTTTTCGGATCACAGGTGGTGAAGCGAAATCGGTGTTAACCATATGTGATTTTCTGCATTGTACTCTTTTTATAAGAATAATTCTTTTAATTCTCAAGTCCCTGTCAAAGTATCATCTTTTAGACATCAGAAGAATTAAAAGCATGGAGTCAAACATATAAAAGTAACTAAGAAACAATATTTGCACAAGTCGGTGAACCCTCTTACATTGCAGAGCTTAGCGTTGTTTCCATAAAAAGCATTCCAAAGCTCTTTGCAAAATATAAATAAAATTACCTGCTTTTCAAGCTCCTTAACTCTAGCTTCTGCATCTTCACAACTCTCCTCCTCTATTCTGAGCTGTAAAACATATTCCAAACTAATGTCATTCCCTACAAATAGCACGTAAAGTCTATAGATAGTATTTTATGGCTGTAATGGAGGGCTGAGAGAAAATCAAGAAATTAACATTCACCTTCTCAAGGATAATCTCATTTTCTTCTTGAAGCATATCAAGCTGCATAATGATCAGACATTAGCTTGACAGAATATTCAAGCATAGGAAAACATAATGTCCTATTAATTTTGTGAAAATTAAAAATCCAGATACACATGCAGATGTTTGTAGCATAGTCAGAAAGACGAAGGAACGAACTTGATGCATCTAGTTAACTACAAGTAGTCAACATACTTCATCACGGAGTGCAGAAGCGTCCCGATGATCGCATATATCTTTCAAGTTTATTTTCCCCATATCCGATGAGAACCTGCAAATTACACTTTTAATCATGCTAAATTATCACAAAGGTTTAACTATATCAATGCCCCCTCATCCAACAATTAGAGAACAGACTCGGTATTATTATTATTATTTTTGCTAAATACAGACTCAGTATTGCTCAAGCATCACTATGCATTTGATATAGGCCAATGCTATGCATCTCTCTCTCTCTCTCTCACACACACACACACATTGACATAAAGATTTGCTTGCAAACTGAGCACACGTGTGCACATTCAACCTTTTCATATAATGCCAAATTGTTTCAAATCTGCCCAACAGTCATGAACTATGGCTTCTCAATAATGGCATTTTATTGGTGCTTCACATGCTACAAAGCAATCATGCTCTACTAGTTGCAACAATGATATACGAGGAGCAAAGCCAAAAATAATCAAGGTTTCAAATTTTGTTTTCTAGGAAATTAGCAACTAATGATAAAATCAAAATGCAAAAGGATAGGAGCTTGTTTACCTTTTATCATTGTGCTTAATGGTAGGAGGATCAATCAGTGGTAAGGATGCTGCCGTCCTCAATGATGTTTTGCTAGGTGGTACAGATGGCATTGGGCGAATTGACAATGATGGCCTTCCAGTAGATGTTGAGCGAACTGACAAAGTTTCCTCTACAAAGTTCCGAGCTAACTAAATAAAATATGAACCAATTATCTTTTTAAATTTAAGCCATGACAACGCCCTAAAACTCCCAATGCACATACAAAAAATATCATGAACTCGTGTGTGTACATAGATCTATTAATACTACAAATAGAAGCTTACATGCACTTTCTTGTAATGTATAAACATTTGCAACGACTATCAAGACAGAAGATAATCAAACATTATACTTCCACATTATGATCTACTGCATTCATGTCACATCTCACTAAATATTGTCCAGGTTCAGCACAACACGTATCCAAGGTTACATCTGTTTGTACAGAGTGTTTCAAGGGATTATAGACCCACGGATTTCAATCAGATGATTGTTAATCCTCAGTAATGATTTAAACAGGATCCGGTTACCATGAAGTTAACTTCATGGTAAGTCGGTCAATTGACCAATACATTGCTTACACACACAGAGAAATCACTTCCTGGCTTGCGTGTCGACACTCGACACTGTATTGGTCAATTAACCAAAGTTAACTTCATGCTAACCACTCCCATTTAAACAGTAGCGTGTAAGTTTTTTTTACAGGGAATACAAACTTATAATGCCATTATATAATGCCACTGGGGACTTGGTATTTAAGGGTACGCTTTTTGAGGAATTATGTAACCAATGACTAAGTAGTCTGGAATACAAACTTAGAGCCACATAAGATAATGCATCCCAAGAGTAGTCAATAATAGTTCTAAAACTCAATCCTACACATACTAAAAATCCTTGGGCTTGTAAATGGAGGTTTTTTTGGACTAGATTTCAGGTTTGTTATCATCTTCATCTTCATTATAAATAATATCTCATAACCTGCCGCATTGAACAATTTGGTAACTACTTCTATAATCAGGAATTCTCTTTAGAGAAGAGTCAAAAACGCAATGCATTTGCCAACATAAAATTCAGATGATAAAAGCGGATGGAGATAATACGATCTCTTCTATCGATGTAGCCTGTCATTATTAGTACACATGTAATTCAACAAATATACAATTCCAAAAAATATATCTTAAAAGCTGTATGCAAAACTCAACATGATTTAACCAAAAAATATAGTCCAAAACAGAGTTTGAAAATGACAAAATGTATTCACAGAAACGTTATTTAAGATTGTATCAGCCAAATCATTAAAAATGCAGCGAGAAAACAAGATCAAGCACCGAGAAATACCGCGGGTGAGGAAGATATAGTAGTCTTATGAATACTGTTAATGCCATTGTTGTTGGTATTCGCAGTCCTGGTTAAACCATTGTTGTTAGTATTCACAGTCCTGGTTAAAGGAAGTGGTGGAGCTCCGAAACGAAACCTTATGTCATCGTTTTCTTCGTTCTCAGCATCATCATCATCGTCATTGTCGGCAGTCTGAGAAGCCATGACCTGAGCAAGCCGCTGAGCCGCGGCTTTAGCTGCGAAGTTCTGAGTGCGCTTAATGTTGGAAATGCCAGTGCTGGAGGAAGATCGGGCATGGTGGTGACGTGAAGGCGACATCACCGGAGAGGACGAACCCGCGGAGGCTCCCGATTCGCTGCTCCACTGACGGGCGTAAACCGGACTTCCGGTTCGTCTCCGGTCCATTTGTAATGAAACAAAGAAATCAAGAGACCCTAGATCTTCGGGCGAAGGGTTAGACACAATCAACAACAATATTCCAGCGGAGAAATTGACGGTGATTTGGACTTGGGAGTTCAAATCTACCGAGTGATGTTTAAAGTCTAGGACTATAACTAAACGGTGTGGGAAAAAAATTCTTAAATTACGTTATTCATTGGCGCAATTGATTCTTAACTAAACATAATTAGATTTTTGGTAATTAAAGAAGACTAAAAGATAAAATACACCCCAAATTTTATATATTTGTGAAATTTTATAATTAAGTACACTTAGAGTGAGTGAATAAGTGTAAATACTCAAAGTGATCTATAATGCTCAAATTTTAAAATTTACTATAACAGGTTATAATCGGACGGTCTAACCCTGTCCATATTAGTAATGTTATTCGTCTCTTATAAACGGACACCTAATATATGTCTATATTAGTATAATTTTTTTTGACTTAAATCAAAATCTGCATATTTTTAAAGCATATAACAAAAGCAAAATAACAATAATAACAAAGATTTTTACGTGGTTCAGCTCCTATCCTCTAGTCTAGTAGTCTAATTCACGTCCAATACCAACTAGTATTAAAGACACATTTTATTAAACTTAATACATAATTAAATATAATAAAAAGAACTTCATGTTCAAATAAAGCTTTCCACTACGATGAACACCTCTGCCCCCTTTGCACCACTGCAACATTTCTCACCACTGAGACCTTTGTACCTCTAAAACCTTGAAAGCTCTCTATGAAAGACCATATCTACTGCTAAATAGACCAAATCCAACAGGACTTGAACTCAGATTTTGTTACAAAAAATATATGATTACGAAAAACTCTTATTTCCAACCAACAAATAACTAATTAAATAACAAAACTTGCTGGAAATAAACTTTGATAGCTCTTTATTGAAATATATTTGTATAAGACAGATGTTTGCTTTGATTTTACTGAACTGATGTATCCAAATCTTTGTACCTGATATACCCAATAAGAAGAATATATAGAGAGAGAAGGAACTAACGGTTGTCGACGTCGAAATTTTTATTTGTCCCTTTCTATTCTTGTTCTTTGGTGTTCTCATGTTAGGTGAGATTTGTTTGAAAAAATAAGTTGTGAAAAGATCCGGCTGTTGACGTAAATAGTTGTGAAAAAATAAGTTGCGACTTTTTATAGAAAATTCAATTCTCTACAACTTTGCAGAAGAAATTTTTTCAAATTCCAAACAGAAATTGACCGAAGTTCATAAACGGACGAATTTATAAGCTATAATCAAATTTCGGTCAATAAATGGGCTCACATACATGTTTAACATGTTTTAAACAACTTTTACAACAAAAATACTCTTCCTCTTCATGTACTCATATATCCTACATTCATTGTAAAAATATCACCATTATTATATTATAATAATATAATAAAATATTATTTTATCTGAAAAGATAAAATATCGATTTTCAATAATTGTCACTTTAAAAATTTTCTTTATCTATATCTACATAAAATGAATATTTTTTTATCATATAAATCAATAATTAATTATTCACAAATAATATTACAGAATCACAATAATGACAATCAGGCAATTCCCAGGAAAGAGGGGGTTTTTTAATAAGAATTTCTCCTTACTGGCGCGCAATTAGGTGACCAAACATCTCCTTGACAGAACTTTCTAGACATTGCCAATAAGACTATCTAATAATAGTATCCAAATAATATGAATTATTGATCCGATAATGGGAAATATTGTGTCGTGACAATTATTAAAACAACAATAATATAAAATATCAACGTAGCAATTATTGAATTAATAAAATAAAATATTGAACAGTAATTACTATAACAATTATTGAGTAGTGTTTTCTTACGTAAGAATCAATAATTGGTGCAATACCGTGTGCTACTGTGCAACAACGTGTATTACTGTATTTTAACCACTGGGTATTCCAACAGTATTAACGGTAACAACTACGCCGTTATTTGTAAACAACTTATACTTGTCGTTTTTTCATCCAATCGCTTTTCGTTATGGGGCCCACAAAAGGTTGCGCAGTCGTATGAATATTCCACGACAGAAATAATATTCCACGACCAAACGAATATTCTCCGACAACAATGAGTATTTTATAACCACTTGCTTATTTTTAAAAAAATTCATATATCACCCTTAACTTTAAACTTTTATCAATTTAACCATTTACTGAATAGTAATTATAAGAAAAATTGAATACTTTAATTTCATAAAATTCGGGGTCTTACAATCTCCCATTCTTATAAAATTTTGTCCTTGAAATTTACGTATCTTGTATTTCAAAGAGTTGAAAATACCTTGCTTTCATTTCAGATTCTATCTCCCCTGTCATCATGATTTCTCTATTGCTCATCTCCTGTATTTCAGATATCATTATAGAATACAACTTCAAAACAAGGGTTAATTTAACAAATTAACATATCACATAATATCCCGATATTATGACTGACCAACAAATAAGCTTAGGTAGAACACACTAACGATGGATTTACTCATCTATCCCCTCCTAGTTCTAATTTCGATCTCCGCCAGAGATTATATCCCTAAGCTCTGATATCAACTATGACTTTGGACACCAACTTGTGTCAGCATCTCACCAGGGTACCTATCAGCTTGCCACCGCAGAACGGCGTCCCCTACGGAGATTCTGGCTTCGGTGCATCCCTCATCAACAGGAAGTCACCAGATAGAGGCTCGAGGCTCTTTACTTATGGCTCTGATACCAACTGTGACGACCCCAAAACAGGTCCATTCCATCCAACCCATTCTGAGTCGCCAAATACATGGTACAGAAAACAACTACAACTTTATTACAACAATTGTCGTGCAAAATACAACAACACATATGCTGTGAGTTTGGATACAAATATATACCAACTGTAACTCTGGACACCAACTTTGGATAACACGTCACAATGACACGTTACATAAAGGTATAGTCGAAAACTGTTTTAGAAATTATAATCTTTGGAAAGTGCTCAAGGAAACCTTCGTACATGGGAGGCCATGCGTCTAGGTTATGATAGATATCATATATATGGCCACATAATTATCCTTGGTTGACCCAATAGACCCCGAAGAAAAATGAGAAGATTACTATCATATTATTCCCAATGATGAGTCTTCTTTTGACATATCATTATCTCCACTGTCTCTAATTGGGTATTATACTCCAAACAAATACCAAGATTATATAGGTAGTGCTTGTAAATATACTCAACAAGTGGATGAGTACAACCCTGTCTTATGATGACACGAGGTGGTATGTCATTAGACATCTTGTATGATAGTGGCAAAACACCCTTCTAACATTGGGTTCGCCTCACCCTAGTTGATTCACCAAATATAACTACTAAATGATGACCACCGTTCTATTCCCCTGTTATCCCCCGCTTGTCCCAGCTACACTTTTATTACCTCAAAAGAGCAGTACTTCTAACTGAAATAACGCTGAACGAACTTGCACCGTATAGCAACACTCAAGATATCAAAATACTCGCATGAATACACTCGATAATATAGAGAGAGAAATAGAGAGATAACTTCAGTTTCTGGTGTGATTTTCAATTCTAAGCTAAGCACCCTATTTATAGGAAAATGCTTAGAACACCAAAGTAGAAAATTTAATATAATATTAATTTATTTTTATCAAATTCCCTACGCACACCAATATAGTCTAGACATCAGCCACACCTCAATAACAACCACAAAAACGTTTTTCTCAATTAATTAATTTAAAACTCCAAATAATAATAATTAATTAATCCGAACCAAACCAAGTTTGTCTGGCCCAGGCTTTGACCAGACCTACATTTGACCAGGCTGGGCTGTAGACCTCGGGCCATTTGTGCATGCCAAGCCTTAGCCGCTCACTTTTGACTGATTAAGTGAAGAAAATGTGTGTTTTGATACGTATAATAAAGTTTGGGGTGTACTTAGACACCTTTTTAAGTTTGGGGTGCAAAAATAAATAGAGAGTACAGTTTGGGGTCCAAATTGTTTTTTAGTCTAAAAAAATTATGTTTTCTTTTTTAAAAACAAAATTTTGTAAAACAAAATTTTTTAAAATAGAATTTTTTAAAAACAAAATTTTATTTTACAAATTAAAAAAAATTCTGTTTTCGTTTTTAAAAATTAAATTTTGTAAAAATGGATTTTTTTTAAAACAATATTTTTTAAAAATATATTTTTTTGAAAATATTATTTTTTTTAAATTGAATTTTTTCGAAAATATAAATTTTTTTAAAAAAATTTCTGTTTTCACAAAATTCTGTTTTAAAAAAAATAGATTTTTTAAAAAAGCTTGTAAAGAAATTTATGTTTTTAAAAACAAAAACATAATTTAAATTCTGTTTTTACAATTTTTTTGTAAAAACATAAATATTTTTTATTTGTAAAAACATATTTTTTTGTCTAAAAGCAGAATTTAAAATTTGTTTTTGTTTATAAAAATAGAATTTTATTTCACAATTTTGTAAAAAAAGTTGTATTTTACAATCTTGTAAAACACAATTTTATTTTAAAATTTTTGTAAAAACAGAATTTTTTGATTTTTTTTGTATTTTATAATTTTGTAAACACAATTTTATTTTACAATTTTTGTAATAATATAATTTTTAATTTTTTTTTGTAAAAACATAATTATTTTTATATAAAAAAAATTTTACAAAAAAAATTTTGTTTTATAATTCTGTTTTTTAAAAATATTGTTTTTAAAAAAATTAATTATTAATCAAAAATTCCAAATATTTATTTTAATTTTATTATTTTAAAATTACTTATTTTATTTATTTTTAAAATTAATTTTTTATTTAAATTTAATTATTTTAAATTTATTTTTTTATTTAGAATTAATTATTTTTGTCAATTTTTAAGAGTAAAAAACAATTTGCACCCCAAATTTGTGTTACAGCCTTAGCCGATCACTTTTGACCGGTTAAATAAAGAAAATGTGCTTTTTGTCATGTATAATGAAGTTTGGGGTATACTTAGACACCTTTTTAAATTTGGGGTGCAAAAGTAAAAAGGGAGTATAGTTTGGGGTACAAATTGTCTTTTAGTCTTGATTTTATTAGATTCTGGTGATTTTGACAATTATTTTTCATTCAGCCCTGAAAAGGGTGGATCAATTACATATTCTATTACATTTTTTTAAAATAATTACAACAATAGTGCACTCATAAAATATTTACACAATTAATGCATTTAAAGTTTTATTTACAATATTAGTGCAATTAGGATTCCTTACTTTAGGGAATTAGTATGCAATTCATTTAGGGGAATAGTATTGATTTACTTATTAAATTAAGTAATTAATATCTCTACATATTAAAATAAAATCAAAGTGGCGTATATATGAAGCAATAATTCATTTAGGGAGTATTAGTTTTGTCAGTATCATTTTGTATATTGAAACTTGAAAGTGGAGTAATCCATTTATCATGTCCACGCCGCCTTTGACTCGGATTCTCATGTCCACGCCGACAAAAACTTGAAACTTGAAAGTGGAGTGATCTAGGAGGTGTGTGGCGGCCCAATAGTAGGATAGGTTCGAAGGCCTTGTAGCGGAGGATTTTAAATTACCTCGATGGGGACTCCATTGATCTTGATGAGGCCGTGCCCGGTCCACACCATTAACGTCATCCTCCACATCTACACCTGCGATTTTTTTATAGTACAGTTGCTGTAATTTTTTTTATAGTACAGTTGGTAGCCAAACATTCATACCAAGGTAACCAATTCAGTGTTATTAGGTTTCTAATTTATTTGTAAAAAATTTATTATAGATTTTTTAATTTAATAGTGCAGTTGGTAGCTAACACTTTATACAAATGTTACCAATTCAGTTTTATTGGGTTACCAATTAATTAAAAAAAAATTATTGTATATTTTTTTTTATAATGCAGTTGGTAGACAAACCTTAATACAAAGGTAACCAATTTAGTTTTTTTGGGTTACCAATTAATTAGAAAAAATCTATAATAGATTTTTTTTCATAGTGCAGTTGGTAGCCAAACCTTAATACAAATGTAACTAACAAAAACTAAAATTGTTACCTTTGAAAGTTTTGGTTACCAACTGCATTAAAAATTCTGTTGGTTACCCGCAAAAACTAAAATGGTTACCTTTGTATAAATATTTGGATACCAACTGCACTAAAATTTATCTTTTTCTCCTTTTAATTTTTGGACTAAATCACCTTCGTCATAATGGCAGTTGTGGCCGGCGTCTATGGTGTTGAAGCGGCGACGTCCATGGTGAAGCGGAGGAAGATGACCGACGTCCATGATGAAGCGGATGAAGATGGCCGGCGTCCATGGTGTTGAAGCGACGACGAAGGGGAGGAGGAAGATGACCGGCGAAGGGGAGGTGGAAGATGACCGGCGAAGGGGAGGAGGAAGATGACGTTGTCAAACTTTGAATATTTGAATTTTAATTATTATTTTTGAATTTGAATTTGTTTTGTTTGTTAGATCTAAGATATTTGAATTATTAATTATGGTAGTGATTTCTCTTTGATTTTAGGTTTCCTTATTATTATGAATTGAATCCTATACTAATTTCCTAAATTAAGGAATCCTAATTGCACTAATATTGTAAATAAATATAAAAAATATATTAATTATATAAATTTTTTATAAGTGCATTAATAGTGTAATTACTTTCTAAATGTTGTATACTTATGTAAAGTACCCTAAAAGATTACGTTCAACCAACCATAGGCCCAATTTAGTTGGTCTGGGCCAATTGGCAGGGCACTCCAATAGCTCAGCATATGACTTATATAAAATAGTCGTCATCCATCCCCTTTCCTCTCCTTAGCTTACCCTGCCCTGCTATAAAGAAAAAAAATCAATGGAACGCACATTCCTAACTGCTAACGCCATTGTTGTGGGATTTCATTTCCATTTGAAGGGTTAAAAGAGAAATACTGGAATAATTTTTTGAAGGGTTAAAAGAGATACTGGAAGAAGGAAGAGAAGAACCGTAGCCGCCTAATGGGATATGTATGTATGTATAACATCGAGATTGTGATAAGTTAACTCTGGTTTACGGCTTGTTTATTAATGGCGATTGCTGTTGTTCAAGGATTTGCTTGTAGAAGCCAACTCACTTTCCACCGCTCTCTTTTCCACCAGGTTAGCTTAATTTCTCTCCTTTCTTCAGAATCTAATCTCTGAATCTCTTTGCACTTGGTTTGGTTTCATTCTAAATTGACAACTTCTTTATAGCTTGAACCAAATGACCGACTCACGTATTTTTATTTGAAATTCACTAATTACCAGCATGAATATACAGAATAATTGGAATTGAATGGATTGACACGGGTAGTCCCAGTGTATTTATTGTCCTAAGGTTTGCTAAAGGCGGCTTGATAGACTCCACGGCACGCTTGCGTGAGGTGGTCGTCGCCCGGACCGTTTCTAGCACAGTTGTTGGGTGAATTGCTTGCAACACCTTAACCCCTCGTCTATACTTTAGACGGTAATCTTGGTACAATTGCTCGCGTTTGGAAATTTGCGTTGAATGGACACCAACGACACCTTGACCCCTCGTTTATATTGAAGCGGTAATCTCGGTACAATCGACGATTGATGCGGTAGAAGACGCCACACACAACTATGAATTGTTGTATGATAAGTCAAAATTGAATCTCAAAGAAAAAACTAAGAAATTACTAATTTCTTAGGAATTCTTCAAAGAACCAAAAGTAGAGAATAAACTCACAAATTTATTGAATAATAATAATGTATATTGTGTACATAACTTGGACCTCTATTTATACTACTCAAAACAATCTAAATCCTAATAGGAATAAACTATAACCCTAATAGAAGTCAATTTGGAAAAGAATTCTAATTAAAAAAAAACATATCCTAATTACAATAGAATCCTAAAAATCAAAAATCTGCCCACTTGATGCTGACATGATATGTTAAGCCCACTTGATTGAATAATATGTAAAGTATTGTAGGTCCATGTTAACTTGCTGCATAGTCCAATATTGAGCTGCTAAATTGAATAATAAATTCCCACGTGTCTGGTATCATGAAGTAATGGGCTGCTTTCCGAAATCAGCTAGTACACTTGCCAACATCACTTATATATCCAACATGTTAAGCTTGGTAACTTTAAAAAGCTGCGGTCCACATCATATTAATAAATAACAAATTGGGTCAGCCCATTTAGATTTTAATTTGACAGCATGTTGCTTGAATTGAACTCCATTTCAAATATCCTTGAATAAAATTCAATCCAATTATTTGAAATCGTTTGACGAACACTTGACACTCGAATCGATAAATTGACGAAAAATTCTGACCCGGTCAATCTGTCATCATTTCCCTCCTCTTCAAAAGGATTTGTACTCAAATCTGGCATCCACTCCCCTTGAAAAGGATTTGTCCACAAATATGATTCTACATCAAAACAAACAAAGTTAGAATCACCAAACAAAACATAACCACAAGTCTCACCTGTTAATTTAAATGAATAAGCAATATCAGCAACGCAAGCAAGAATTTTAAAAGTTCCAACTCTTCCTGGATCAAATATCAAAATGAAAAACTCTTCATGTGATTGATTTTCCCAATGGCGAATTCCCGGATCAAACGGAAATCTTATGATCTCGATCATTTTCAAACACAACCACGCCAATGATCCTGGGTCAAATATCAATACTTGAAATTCGTCATGCTGCTCACGCAAACTCTCTTGAATTCCCTGGATTAAACACGAAACAAAACAAATCAATAAGTTTCTTTTGTCTAATCACAAAGGACTCAAATAAATCAAAATCACATGCATAATCTACTAAAACAATATTCAAAATACTTCCCTGTAAACTCTCAATGCATTGATCGAATTGAATTGCACAATTCATGTTTCCCTCGATGAATATGATCCCATTACGAATCTGTAAAACACAACCAACCTTTCTCCTTCCATTGACATTAACACAATCAAAATCACATAATAGCACCAACGGAATAAAAAAGTCACAATCATAAGTTGAAAATTCAATAGCATATCGACGATGATCACAAACAAACTCAACACATGCTAAAGAATTTCTCAAAGTATTGACAAAAATCGGAATATCATCAAAATAGAGAATAACAAATTTTTCCATGAAAGAATGCAAAATATAATTTAACAATTCCATGGGAGTATGCAATGCCTTAGCTAATATAAGTGAACTAACTAAACATGCAAATAACTCATCTCTCGAACCATCTTGATGATAAACACTTCTTGAATTAAAACCATATGATAGCAAATCATGCAATGAAAACTGCTCTAACGAAACAGCGTGATTACTACCATTACCAACTAACGATAATTCATGTAAAGATTGACTAGCATAAAATCCTAAGTCAATATTTGGATAAGAAAACCTAGAATTAATTTCATGCAAGTAAGCACATCGAAAACGAGAATATATATCATGATCATAAACTAACTCAACATAAATCAAATATCCACCATAGTTTATGATAAAAATGATTCTACCCACAAAATAGCTAACAACAAATCCAATGGAAGTATGCAAAACATGTTTTAAATAACTCATAAAAACACTAGATGCATCAGTTAATCTAGCAGAAATAACTAACCATCTATATAACTTACATGCTAAAACAATTTTCCATTTATCACAATCTCTCGTGCTAAATTGATTAGGCATTGTATCATTATCACATGTAGATAAAACACAAGTACTATGCAATTTATCAAGCATATTATCCAAACAAGAAAAAGAATAACGATACTTGTTTACCAATTCAAAATCGACGAACAAACTCGTTGTCCCATCCTCCTTAGATACTATAATCTCATAATCAACACATGAACTCATGTCTTCTCTCACGATACCCACTTTCACCAATTTTCCAACCTGTCTTGGTAACTCCGTCGTCTCCTCGGGAATACTATCAGCTGATCGGTACGGAATGATATTACGGGGTATTTCATCAACAACCTGTACAAGAGACAAAACAAAACTAGACAAAGAAGAATCATTAGCGTTAGTATTCAAAAGCGTCGTTTTGTACGAATGTACAGTCATTGGCTTTTCAAAATATAACTCACTTTTCAACTTACTCTCTTTTTCATAGCTACATATTTCTTCTCTCTCTTCTTTATGCTCACTCTCTCGTTTGTTTTTCTCTCGTTTATTTTCAAGGTCACTCTTTTCATTCTCTTTTTTCTCAATCTCTCTTTTCTTTTCATTCTCTTTTTTATCAATCTCTCTTTTCTTTTCATTCTCAATCTTTTCACTTTTTTCTTTTACATTATCAACCTTTTGAACAATTTCTTTTTGTCGATCTTTTTTTTCTTCTTGCATTTGATTACGATCTTTTTGTAAATACATTAGATCGTCATGAACTTGCTCGGACGTCATAGGACAAAGGTTGACTCTTATTCGATTGTGTACCAATGAATACTTATTAGTACAACTATTATGCTTCGCGCGCCTGCTGTGTCGCCATGGCCTCCCAAGTAACAAATGACAAGTATGGAATGGAACTACATCACATAATATTTCATCTTCATATCTGCCAATGCGAAAAGAAACTGACACTTGTCTAGTCACCATTACCTCCTCACAATCGACGATCCCTTGCATCTTGTAAGGCAAAGGATGTGCAACTGTTGACAACCCTAGTTTATCCACCATTGTAGTGCTAGCAATGTTAGTACCAATTTCACAATCAATTTTTACAATGCATACCTTTTCTTGTACTAGAAACCTAGTATAAAACATATTCTTTTGTTGCATTGTTTCTTCCTCGTTAGCTTGCTCACTTGTAGCTTTCCTAGTCTCCCATGACTCTCCAAGAATCGCATGATCTTCTTCAACTTTTATTTCCCTAGACAATAAATGTTCTCTCCTATGCTCATAGGTTTATGAGGTTGTTCCCTACATCCATTATAATTATGATGCCTCTCATAATCCTCATCGCATGATCTCCACCACTCATCCACGCCAGACTTCATACGAACTCTGGGTCTTCTTTTCAATGGCTCCTCATAGCCAAACATATTAATTTACTGCAAAACAAGGGTTAGTAGATAAAAAACAATTTCCTCACACACTCCCTTACGTGTTTCGCTCGAATTAATGGTTCACTCGTGTATACTCTCAATAAATTGGCTTTTACTCTCGATTAATCTCACCACTAAGCCTTTTACCTCAATATTCTCTCTAATAGGTTCTTATTGAATTCCCTAGCAAAATTCTTGGTTTTACTAATCAATTCAAAAATTACTTATCACGAAACAAAATTATAGATGGTGTAACTATTAGAATATCACAAAATCACTAATCGATTGCCTTGTACTCTCCTCTTGTATGCGTCAGATTTGTAAATTGTAGCTCCGTTTCAGAATTGATGATGATGGAACGGTATGAAATCTTCGTTGGAATTTGACGGTGTGCTACAAGTTTGGTTAGCACAATGAAAATATGAAAAAAATTTTCCTTTTCCTTTTTTTTTCTTTTTTTTTCTCTTTTTTTTTTGCTTTTTTTTTTTTTTACAATATATATTTCGACAGAAAATTAAAGATAAGTAACTTACTAGAAAGACTTAGCTTTGATACCAAATGATAGACTCCACGGCACGCTTGCGTGAGGTGGTCGTCGCCCGGACCGTTTCTAGCACAGTTGTTGGGTGAATTGCTTGCAACACCTTAACCCCTCGTCTATACTTTAGACGGTAATCTTGGTACAATTGCTCGCGTTTGGAAATTTGCGTTGAATGGACACCAACGACACCTTGACCCCTCGTTATATTGAAGCGGTAATCTCGGTACAATCGACGATTGATGCGGTAGAAGACGCCACACACAACTATGAATTGTTGTATGATAAGTCAAAATTGAATCTCAAAGAAAAAACTAAGAAATTACTAATTTCTTAGGAATTCTTCAAAGAACCAAAAGTAGAGAATAAACTCACAAATATATTGAATAATAATAATGTATATTGTGTACATAACTTGGACCTCTATTTATACTACTCAAAACAATCTAAATCCTAATAGGAATAAACTATAACCCTAATAGAAGTCAATTTGGAAAAGAATTCTAATTAAAAAAAAACATATCCTAATTACAATAGAATCCTAAAAATCAAAAATCTGCCCACTTGATGCTGACATGATATGTTAAGCCCACTTGATTGAATAATATGTAAAGTATTGTAGGTCCATGTTAACTTGCTGCATAGTCCAATATTGAGCTGCTAAATTGAATAATAAATTCCCACGTGTCTGGTATCATGAAGTAATGGGCTGCTTGCCGAAATCAGCTAGTACACTTGCCAACATCACTTATATATCCAACATGTTAAGCTTGGTAACTTTAAAAAGCTGCGGTCCACATCATATTAATAAATAACAAATTGGGTCAGCCCATTTAGATTTTAATTTGACAGCATGTTGCTTGAATTGAACTCCATTTCAAATATCCTTGAATAAAATTCAATCCAATTATTTGAAATCGTTTGACGAACACTTGACACTCGAATCGATAAATTGACGAAATTTTTTGACCCGGTCAATCTGTCATCACGGCTGACAATATAACTCCACAAATATATGTCAGGCCTATTTCATAGTGATAGTAATTCACTAATGAACAATCTATAAATACTTCTTTGTAAAGGTTGAAAAGAGTTAGAAGAAGATCAAGAGAGAATTTCACTTACAAAACTTAACTCTGTAACCGTTACAAAAATAAATTCTGTAATCATTACAGAACAGTTATCCAAAGCAGTTTAGATAACTCTTTGTATCCAAAGCAGTTTAGATAACTCTTTGTATACAAAGCAGTTTAGATAACTCTTTGTATACAAAGTAATTAAACACAGATCAGTTTAATTATGAATTAGGTCCATTAATCTGGTTCAAGCACAATCGTAGAGCAGCTTTCAACTCTGTGACTGTAGAGCAGCTTTCACCTCTGCAACCGTAGCAGCTTCCAACTCTGCAAACCATAAATTGACTTCCAACTCTGTGACCGTAGAGTGACTTCCAACTCTGTGAACTGTAGTGTGACTTCCAATTCTTCGAACCATAGAGTGACTTTCTTTCACTATTTTCTTTCATTGCATGCTAATTTATAGTTACGTATTTCTGCTTTCAATTATGTTATTTGTTACTATAGTTTGGATCACTAATTAGAATTTATAGTTTGTGTTTTGTTTAACTAATTTTACTTTTGAAAAACAGTTTACCTTTTCAATTTAATAGATATTACTCCCTCCGTCCAAGTTTTTCCATCCTAATTTGAAAATACACTCTATTAAGAAGAAAAAAACTATCTCCAAATTATCCATCTTAACTACTCTATTATCATATTTTTAAAAAAAATAATCTCCTATCTCTTTCTTGGAATACTAAAATAGTGGAGAGAAGAGAAAAAAGGAGTAGGGTTGTGTTTCGAATGTCAAAGTTAATAGTGTTACTCTTTCCAAGTCATGTAGTTTTCAATGATCTTTTTTTATAAAGTTAAATTAGAGTACCAAGTAGTATTGGAAAAATAAGGTTAAAAATAGTATTAAAATGGAAAAAGGACAAATAGATTTGGACAAACTAAAAAGGAAGTTAGGATAAGTAAAATTGGATAGAGGGAGTGTGTGTGTATATATATATATATACATATATATATATGTCTGACATTATTAACTTTTCCGTAACTTTGGCAGTTACAGCAAAGGCAAAGCAGCTCCATTGCAGCATCGCTTATTGTTGAACCCATCAAAGAAGAAGAAGAGGAAGCTCAACTCTCAACCATTTCCAATTCACTTGTTAAAGGTAATATAAATAACACTCCATCAATCATAATTTTCCAACACTCCAGATAGCCGGAAGGATCTATGTCCATCCCAACTTCCTTTTAATCCACATCCCTTGGAGTTACTCTCCTACCCAATGAAAGTCCGATTTATGACATTTATGCCTTGAATCTGCAATCACAAACCCGTTAATTGATTTAAGATCAGTCCACCATTCATTGAGGCATGAGTTTTGTAGTATCATTGTTTATGACAGTAAATGTCTTGTTGATATCGGAGATTAATGGCAAATTGCAGAATCAATGCACTTTGGAATCATGAAATAAGTTTTGATTGGAGTAGATACCTTGAATTGACGATAAATCATTTAGATAACTTAATAGGAAAATAGATTTGTAGCTCTTGTTATCATGTTTATGTGTGTGAAGTAAATAGGAATTCTTCACAAAGTAGGCTGGGGCCTGGGGTTAGGCTTCAACTTGTAGAAGTGAATATCAGTAGCTGAAGGGGATAATTTTTTGTATGCTGATCAAGACAGAAACATGTTTACTTATCAAATAAATAAATAGATACTGAAAACCTGTTTCATTTGCTAAGAGTTTGGACAATATACAGTCCTTAAAATGAGCTAACAGAATGGTACATGGGATGCCTTAACTGTGAATCTCTTTTGATTATTTTATCCTATTTGAATCGGCAATTTTCAGAATCTTTACACTTCCTCATATTTGTTAGTGTTTGATTTTAATGCACAGATTGGTAGATTAGGATCCAATCAACCACTGAATACACTGTATGAATTAATTTCCTTGCCTGTCGTATCTTGGCACCCTGGTGTTTAGGCCTTCTAATTTTACATATATATAAAAGAGTAGGTTTTTATCTTGGTGGTAGATTATGTGAAATCAAACTTTTCTTATAATTGTGACTGTCAAATGTGGATTATCCTTTTGTGAAGTAGTAGTACCGTCAGCTAGATTTTTTTTTTAAAATTGTTGTTTGTATTGCTCTGGATTGTGATTTCTCACATTTGAAAGTTTGTGAACTCGTGACTTGTAGATAATGATGAATGCAAGCCTCGTGAATGGAAGAAGTTGAGTTCAAAAGATCTCGGTATTAGGACCTCAAAAATCACGAAGCCAGCGAGATTGGTTTTAAATGTGCTTAGGAAAAATGGTATATAATATATATATATTATGACTTTCATTACCTAATATTGAAATTTTGAGTCCCTCCAAGCTAATCTCAGTTTGAATATGGAAGTATGGTTATCAATTGGTATAAGTTCTGAAGCATAATTTCAAATGTTTGATGTTGTCGAATACATGGTTTTCTACTTTTCTTCTTCTATGCGCCCTCTAAAAGGCATTGCAGTGAATTGGAATTGGCTTCTAGTATTGATTTTGAATATGCAGCATCTGCCAAGTAGCATTTGGAACTATCTTTGCTTTATATCTGCTGATCTTCTTCATTTCAGTTAATAATTTTTTATCTCCTTATCCTTTTATCTTTCTTAGTCTTGTGATGACCCTTCTTTTCTAGGATATGAGGTCTACCTTGTCGGGGGGTGTGTGCGGGATCTTATCTTAAAGAGAACTCCTAAAGATTTCGATATCATAACCTCGGCTGAACTTAAAGAGGTATTTCACTTCTATTCATGTTTTTTATGGAAATGCTTCTTGCTCAATTGCTGTAGTACATGATTTATTATGATTTTTCCGGCAGTCATAACACACTAGATTAATACTTTTTCACTATATATATATATATATGTGTGTGTGTGTGTGTGTGTGTGTGTGTTTGTTTGTGTTTGTGTGTGTGTGTTTGTGTGTGTGTGTGTGTATATATATATATATCTATATATATATATATATATATATATATTTTACTTAACTTGCCTCATGGAGAGTGTCAGACATCATCTTATGATCGTATATTATTGGAAACACCTGGAACTTCAAGTTGACATTCATCCTTGTAAAGTATTTGCAGCTATCTCCAACTTCTGTGGATTGCTTGCTTTCCATTGTTGTAAGCGATAATGGATAGAATTCTGCCTAATATGTCCAGTTTCTCAAAACCAAAACCATGTCAATTTCTTTGGATCAAAATTCAACTACCTTCTATGTATTATATAAATTTCACTGTAAGTTGTTAGCTTCATTGACATGTCCGGCCACTTTAAAGGGTGAGGAGGTAAAAGACTAAATGAAGAAAAAAGATATATAAGTGAACAGTCTGATATTTGGAATGATTTTCTTCTTGTTTTTGGTATCCTCTGATGCCTGATAGTTTTTAAAACAAGTCAGTAATCATCTGAGATGGGTGTGCGCAAAAATGAAAAGCATTTGTTGTTGAAGTTCAGAAACAATTTAAATGCAGCCTTTCAAGTTCAAATGTTTAGTTTTAGCTTATTGAAATTAGCGCAACATAGTCTAATTGGGCCTTGTTGTATTTAATACCCAAACTCTTTATCTCATTTTACAGTTACCTCATTTTGTTTCATATATTTTGGCAATGAGATGTTAATTTTGTTGTTTAATGCTATGAAATATAGATGGATCCCGTAACTTATCAATACAAGCATATCCAACCCTTTGCAGGTACTGAGAACATTTCCTAGATGTGAAATAGTTGGAAGGAGATTTCCCATATGTCATGTGCATGTTGATGATACCATTGTGGAGGTTTGTTCTTTTACTTATTCAGTATTCTAAAAAACACCAGGCAGATTTTGGCGTCAGAGGCGTCTTGCGCTTGGGCGTTTTCCCAGACAGTCTTAATTATTTATCATTCTATTGTATATATTTATATATACTATATAAACTGTGTATTAGATGTAAAGATTCTAAATTTTATATAAAAAATTACCAAAAAAATATTGTCTTATAAGGCACAACAAATTATTCAAGCATTGTAGAGCATTAAATTGATGCGGTAGTGGACTAATTTTCTAAGGTGAGGACTTGGGTGCCCAACCAAATCTAGGCTGTAAATGATGCAGTGGAAAATATCCATGAAAATAAGGTTTTCCAATTATTTTAGTATACGTAGAGATTAGTTTATTTTATGTAATATTTATTTGTTATTTAGGAAAATCCAGTAGTTTAACCTACTTTTGGTCCGTTTTTATTTTGTGCTTAGTTTTTCTAATTTTATTTTAATTACGATCATATTATTTTCCTTTTTCGAATAGACGTAGGAAAGTATAAATTTGTTCAAGGGTTTTTAAGATGGACAATTTTTTTGACAACTATACGAATTTCTATTTGATTAGTTTTTATCTTCTTTGTGGATTAAAAGTTTTTTCCTAGTTCGTGTTTAGTATGATAAATGGTCATCAACGTTCATGGACATTTTCCACTACATCAATAGAGGAATGTCTAGAGCCTTGATGGGGGGCTAGAAGGATTTTTAGAAAGATGGACTTATTTGATTACTGGAATCTCGCTTATATAAGTGCATTTGAAATTTCAAATTAACTGCAAGTTTTTGTCAGTAATTATAATGTCATCTGTATGAATTTTTTTGCGTGATGACTGATGTAATCTTCTGGGAATAGGTTTCAAGTTTTAGTACCTCGGGAAGGACTTCTGGGAGTAATTTTGGAAGGAAGTCTAACTATGGTTTCGGAAGACCTCCTGGTTGTGGTGAAAAGGAGTTACTTCGCTGGAGAAATTGTTTACGAAGGGATTTTACCATCAATGGGTAACATACTTGGCCCTTATATATAAAACTTAAAGTTGCTAAAGGCATTTCCTTTAATGTACTACGTTGTTTGTGACTGCCTCAAGAATGCTTGTTAACTTCATTTACTGAATATTATTAATAATATAATATTTGCAGATTGATGTTTGATCCGTTTGCAAAAATAGTATATGACTATGTTGGTGGACTGGAAGATATCAAAATGGCTAAAGTGGGCATGTTTTTCTTACGCTTTCAGTTCCACTAATTACTTACTCTGTAATTCACAGTATGTTCATGTTATTTTACTTTCATATTCATAGGTTCGGAGTGTAATTCCTGCAAGCACTTCTTTTGTGGAGGATTGTGGTATTTTCCCAGCTTCTTAGCTTTCCTGGATTTGTGTATATTGAGTTAGTATTTTGGAAAATAGTGGTTGGTGGCACTGTATTTGTGTAGTTTTGGTGTCTAACTCTACTCGGTAAATATTCTACAGCTCGCATTTTACGCGGGGTGAGAATTGCAGCCCGTTTAGGGTTTCGTTTTACCCGAGAAACAGCTCATTATGTAAAAGAATTATCTCATTCGTTGTTAATACTTGACAAGGTATTCTAATTTCTTTGAAAAGTGATAACAATTAATTTTTTATCCTAAGCACACACTTGTAACCTTTAGCTTTAGCAAAAAAATCTTTTCTTGAAAGGCATACTTTTTTGTATATAAATATTGTAGGGTAGAATTTTTATGGAAATGAACTATATGCTGGCGTATGGATCTGCAGAAGCTTCTCTGAGGTTATTATGGAAATTTGGACTTCTAGAGATTCTTCTACCCATCCAAGTATGAAAGCTTTTCCTCTTGATAATTATACCAAGTATTCTAGTAGTACAGTGTGTCTTAAAACATGCTTTCATCCTGCAGGCATCGTACTTTGTCTCCCAAGGTTTTCGAAGGCGTGATAAGAGATATAACATGCTTCTGGTACATTTACCATTTTGCTGCATACATCTCATACAGCATGAATAAATATGTTTAATGTTTTGAAGCTAATAATGGTAAACCATTTTTTTTAACTCACTGGTAAATGAAGCAGTTATTTTACTAATGGAGATATGCATCCCCTTCTCTATCATCTATGATCTGTTCTAGATTTCATCATTTAGTGGTTTCACAAATGATAAATAGATAATGCTGTTGCCTTTGTGCTTTCATTAAGTATCACCTCTCATCATATTTGACATTTTACTGGTTTTCGCAGTCTTTATTATCTAGCCTGGATAAACTTCTAGCACCTGACCAACCATGTCATTGTTGCTTGTGGTAAGCAACCTTGTCAGCTATTGGGATTTAAAAAAAAATTAAATTTCGTTATTGCATTATCATGTCTATGTTAAATCTTTGTATCCTACTTAAATGAAACCTTTTTTTGTTATTAAGCAATGCAACAAAATCTATTTCACTAAAAAGAATAATATATCAATGAGTTCAGGAGTGCATCAACGAACTGATAAGTTTTCCGAGGGTTGGATATGTATTGCTATTTGCTGGAGTGGACATAATTCACCATCTCTTTTAAGCTATGACGTTTTCTGTGCATTACCACATTTTGATCCTGAATATAGGTCTTAGAAGTAAACCGGTGGTTACTTTTTGCAGGGTTGGTATCTTAGCATTTCATAAAGCGTTGGTAGACCAGCCTCAGGATCCTTTGGCAGTTGCTGCATTTAGCATTGCTGTATACAGTGGTGGATCTTTGTCAAAAGCAATAAAAGTTGCTAGGAAAATCTCGCAACCCCATAACAGGAGCTTCTGTGAATTATCAGAAAGAGAGGGTCTAGACTCGGACGATGCTTTGATGGATGAGATTATGAATCTTGCTGCTTCTGTGAGAGCTGCATTACACAAGATGAGAGATGAGCATTTTGTTACCCAAGCATTAATCAAGTACCCACAAGCACCACGTTCAGATCTAGTGAGGACTAAACTTTTATCAACTTTTTGAATTAATTTCTTAAACTCTAATAACTTCACCCTTCAGATGGAATACTGATTTATGACTGATGACCTTAGGCATTTAACTAGTGGAGAGATAAAGAGAGATTGAAATCCTCTACCGATGATGACTCTGTGACTAAACAGATAAAGTGCAAGCTCCAATGCCTGTTTCATTATTTCCTTGATCCTCAAATAATTCTACTACATAGTATGTGATAACTTTGACATAATTGTGCCATTCGTATTAGTGCCTTCTTTATTAATAGGATTCATCTCTGTTTACTGAAATTCTCCCTCTAGCTTAATAAATGTTACACTCCCACCGTTCAAAAATGAGAGTTATGCTTGAATTGTTGACCTCTTGTATGCATGAAGTGTTAAGGGTTGCCTAGGTTAAAAAATTGTGTTCGAGTGTGTCGTAAGCAAATCTTAGTATGCATAAAAAATATCAATTAGTCCAATAGATCTCTTGTTTCCGAACATACAGAATATTTTTACTCGGTGTTGTACCCACCCTTTCTATTTTTATAGTGGTACTTTTACGTACTTGTATGCTTTGCTTGCATTAAGATGGGCCTCTTTCAAGCATCTAATGTGGACACTTATTTACCTTTTTTTTGTTAACAGGTCTTTATCACATTGGCATTGTCAGAGAAGGTAAGCACTATTTTTGACTGTGTTAGAAGGGGCAAGGAGAGAGGATTTATACTTGAACGAGAAAGTATAATTGATTACGAGTCTTTAGCATTGGGGAGAATACATGAAGTTAGGCACGTGTTCGCAAGGATAGTTTTTGACACCGTGTACCCTTTAAAAAAGAAGAGGATGAATGAGACCGTCAGCGAAAGTTCTTCATAGAAATAATTTTGGCAGAAAAATGTTCTTCTCTTTCTTCCCGTTGAGAAATAGAAAGGGAGACGGTGATTATAATTATAGTGAATATATGTATTATGTGCTAAAGCATTGTGGTGACTAATATCCTTTTCTTTGTAGTTGGAACTGTAATTTTTTTTTCTTGGCAATTGTGCTTTTGACATGTTCCATCGAAGTTGAAAGTGTGGATCATCCTTGGCAGGAAAGTGATGTTTGTTTCTTTCTGAAATTTGTTTTGGTAATTAGAAATATGGATAAGACGATGTGGCACCCACATTGGATATTAGTCATCCATAAGCCTACATTTCTCATCTAAGAGTCACCCAAGGGGTGCCCCCTATTATTTAAGATTCTGTATTGCCAATCAGTGTGAAATGGCTTCTATAGACTCGGTCGATAATAATCTCCGAGACACATCCGCGGTAAGCCGGTAAGCCATCCCATGCCTTGTGTTAGATTAAGTCATCCCAGTTTATGTATCGAGCTTGGTTGAGGCAAACGGACACACCTACAAAGCTATATGCTACATTTGGATATTATTGTTGTATGAGCCACCTTGATGAGATAATTCTGCGGAGAGCAATTATAAGAAAGCCGATAGGTATAGGTAATTGAAATATCGATGGCAAGCCCATAGGTATAGGTATTTATTATTTTATTGGTCTATTGAAATATGTATAATTTAGAGAAATGTTAAAATTCAAAATTGATATAATTTCGTTCAAGTTTTGAAAATAACAAAACAAATATGATAAATAGTAGTATTTTATACTTAATTTATAATTATTATATTTGTTTGTATTAAAATTAAATAACTTTATATCAATTTTAAATTTTAAAATTTTACAAGTAAAAATATATATAATTTTAAAGGATTGATGGAAGTACTATATAGTTTTTTATTGTTGATTTAGTGCATGTTTGTTTAAATTAAAGAAACGAACAAAGAAGTGATAGAAAGGCGGAGGAGTAGATAATGACAAAGTTAGGCTGACGAACTCTTCTAAGTAGGACTGTGCATTCGGTTATAACTGAACCGAATAGTTTATTCGGTTATAATCGAATATCGAACCGAACTTATTTTTGCTATCCGAAAAACTATCTTAATTGACAAATAACCGAAAATCGAATAATCGAATAATTTATTCGGTTATTTTGGTTAATAACCGAAATTACTTTTCATATTATCAAACAAAAACAGATCCATTTCAAACTTTCAATAATACTAATACAAACAGATTCATTTAAAATCTTCAAGTCGGCAAGTCTGATAAGGCAAGTCGCGTTTCTCGATTCTCTATTCTCGATTTACAGAAGAACTCTAATAAGGCAAGTCGGCAAGTCTGATTTTAATATTGATTTGAGAAAGGCAAGTCGGCAAGTCTGATTTGCAGAAGAACTCTGATTTGCCTGAAAGGTCGCTGCCTCGCCGGCGTTGAAAGTTCGCGATGAAGGGTCGCCGGCGCCGAGAAGACGAGAGTTCGAGACTTGAGATTTGAGGCTTGACTCTTGACTCTTGACTCTTGAGAGATCTCATATCTGAGACTAGACGAGAAGATGAGAGAGATCAAAGATCTAATTAGAGAGATCTGTCTGTCGATCTGATATGAGACTGAGCTGACTCAGCCAGCCTGGCCCCTGAGGTCTGAGAGAGAGTGCCAGAGTGGACTCTTCGTCTCGTCTGATCGTCTCTTCGATGGAAAACAGTCGAGTGGAGTACTGGAGAGTCTGGAGTCTTTGTCTCTCTCTTTTACTTGTGACCGAATGACTGCTGAGTAGTGAGTTGCTTCGCTTGAGGCTTGACTAGTTCAGTAGTTCTAGACTTCTAGTTGACTGTGAATTTTTAATTTAGTAATGTGTAGTTCGGTTATTCGGCTTAACCTAATAACCCAAAAATGATACCCGTACAACCTAACCGAAAATCGTAATAAAATTCGGATATAACCGAAATATTGAAAATAACCGAATTATCAGAAAATTTCGGTTATTTTATTTCGGTTCGGTTCAATAATTCGGTTTTATCCGTTTTTTGCTCAGTCCTACTTCTAAGTGGACATGAAAATTGAATACGAGTGTATTTGAATTTCACTTATTTGTATTTTTACTCATCGTTGGGGTCAAAATACAAATAAATAAAATTCAAATATATTAATGTCCAATTTTTATATCCACGTAGAGTTTTTGTAGGTCGACTAGTATTTGGCGAAACTAATGATGCCAGTTAGCCTTCTTGCACATTATTTTTGCTAGTAACATTAATAATCAATTGGTTCGTAACATTAATAATCAATTGGTTCGGTAAAATAAGGGCTACTAAGTAAAGTTGTAAACGAACCAAACAATTCAGGCTCGATTCTAAAAAATACGAATGAGACTCGAATTCGTTAATAATATAATTCAAACTTGAGAATAAAAAATAGTTCAAATAAAAATACGAGTAGAATCTAAGAAAAATTATACTCGATTAGTTTAATATTCAGACTACTAAAATTCTTGATTGTGATTCGATAAATACTCGATTGATACAAATTCGATTAGATACTCAATACATTCTCTTATAATATATAACAAAACTAAATCAAATTAGGATAATTAATTATTTTTGTTTTGTTTTGTTTTTAATTTTAATTGTGATTTTATATTTGTAAAGTGTAATAGTAAATATATTTTCTCATTTTTAAGTAAAATAACAAATTTAATTTATAATTATATTTATTATAAAACTAGTTATTATGTGGAGACTCGAATTCAAAACTAGCGAGTAGTTTGAATATAATTCGATCCAAATCGGATTGAATTCTAGTCGAGTTGATTTGAGTATAATTTTTCAAATACAATTCGAATTCGAGTATGAATTTAACGTTTTGAGACGAATTCGAGCAGCTCTCTGTTCGTTTCAATTTGACTCGTTTACACCTTACAACTAAGTTAGGAGTGATAATATAGAGTATATTTATTCATTTATTGGGATGAATAGAATAGATCCACTCGGGAATAATTTAGAAGTCATATTGTATATTGCCAAATAGTTCAATCCAATTACGATTTTGACGTATATATATACAAGGGATTGAATAATATTATAAAATTGACTCACTATACATCGCAAAAATATTATCAATTAAATTTGTGTACGTAACTCACAATAAAAAAAGTTTGACAAATAAAATCGCAATATATATTATTAACCATAATTTAATGATCATGAGAGTATCTAGTATTAATTATTTCAAGAAGTCCATCTCCATCATTGAACAAGGCAATATAGAAAGTGTTGTGATTGATTGAGTAGCTAGCTAGCTAGCTAGCCGCTTCCTTTGTTGAACTAAGGATATAAATGGTGAGTTGAGCTTCAAACCAATTGTGAGCTGAAACACTAGTGATAGGTGTAACTAGAGATACTCGAACCACAACTGTATTTCTTAATTCCCAGAAAAGGAGGATTCAGCTCTAAGACAAGACCCACAGCTGCATATAAATTATAATATACCACCTCCGTTTCAATGGTAACATCAATATTAACTTTTTTTGTAATCAATTTGAAATATTTTCTGAATTAATTATAAATTATCTATACAATACATCTAATTATAATATTTACGGCTTTCAATAGTTAAACGAATCACGTTAATTTTAAATTCAAAAATATTTTAAATTAATTCTGAAGAGTCCAATTAGATCCTGCATTTTGCAATTGGGAGTGTGAAATATAGGGATTTACCTCCCCCTCCATTACACATTTCATTTAATTTCATCTAATGCATCAATTATTTGATCTTAATAATTTTGCTAGTAATGATCCAAACATGTTAATAGATAGTTGATTATATTAAGATCAATTCTATCAAAAAATTGGGTCATTAAAAGAATTCTCAACCATTAAAATGTTGATAAAAAAAATATATACATTTCATCAAATGGTGAAAAAGTGTCGAATTACTTTCATTTTTAAAACAATTATACTACTCATCATTATAAATTAATTGATTGATTTTGATTTCAATGATACTATCTAAAAAGTAAAACTATAAAAATATAATGTATTGGATGAAATTGGAGGGGAGCCAAATCCAAAATATAGGTAAGTAGATGGTGTTCCTATCAATTACAAAAATGTTAATTGTGTCGATTAGATCAATAAAAAATGTCGTGATTAATACTGAAAACAACCTCGGATTTACTTTTATCGAACTTGAGATCATTGATTGCAGGAGACCTTAAATCTGGTTAAATTTTAATCTCCAATAATGTTGTGTTGACATGTTAATTTAATAAATGATACTCCTTCCGTCCCTTAATATAAGACGTTTTAAAAAAGTTTTTTTGTCTCTTAATATATGACGTTTTAGAATTCCAAGTAAGTATTAATTGTTTAGTATTCAATATTACCCCAAGTATTAAATAATTTTGGTTCTCTCACTATTTTTTGTCCAATAAATAACAATCTCTTTTTCTAATATAAGGGCAATATATACATTTGATATTATATTAAATATTCCATCCGCTCCTAAAATATTATCGTTTTAGGAAGTAATTTTTGTTCCAAAAAGATTATCGTTTTGAGTTTATCAATACGCATTAGCTATTTTTTCCCTACTTTATCCTTATTTAAAGCTTTTTTCCCTTCCCAATGATTCTTATTCAATTCAATGCTACTCCATAATTCAAGTAGTAATTGGTTGAATAAGAAGTAATTAGTTGAATTGAATAAGAAATATTGGAAAAAAAAATACTCCCTCCGTTCCTAAAAGATTGTCGTTTTAGAAGAAAAATTTTGTTCCAAAAAATTTGTCGTTTACAACTTTCGAGGAGAATAAATTATTTACTTTCCTATATTACCCCTACCTTCTCTCATTGAATCATTGTCCCAATAAATTCTCTATCTTGTATTAATAGTTTTCAATTTTTCATAAAGGGGTAATGATGAGATTTCAAACAAATTTTACTTAGTAAATGACACTTTCTTAATCCATGTGTCAAAACCTTAAACAACAATCTTTTAGGAACGGATGGAGTAATTAGTTGAGACAATTAATAAGGGTAGTATAGTATTTTCGCTATGTATTAATTATATTCCTTAATCTGTGTGCATTTACCTTAAACGACAATCTTTTAGGAACAGAGGGAGTACTATATAATCATTTCGTTAATATTCATGCACAACTCTAAAAAGTCTTATACAGTAAAACCTCTATATAATAATATCTTTGGGACCAAATTAATTGTATTCTAATTGAGAGGTTATAACTAAATAGATGTATTAATACAAAATATTTTCTGAACATCCAAAAGTATACACTTTGTGACGCCCCCAAAACAGGTATACAACACCCATTCTGAATCGTCAAATACATGGTACATAAAGCAAACTACAACTTCAATAATACAAATATCGTATATTGTCTTCTAGACAATATCCACACACAAATAAGTCCTCATTACAATTATTCAAATACTATTTTACAGAAATAGTGAGAACTGCTAAAATATCTTTCTAGAAACCTCACTCCATATTCCGACTCGATCCTGCTATGTTCTCACCTTCCTGAGAAGAAAAATGGAACAAAAAAGAAAAGGGTGAGCTCAACTAGCCCAGTAAAAAATATTATGACTAAGATAATATACAATAAATTATCGTTAGTCTTCAACAGGGAAAAAAATATAATAAAATATAATCGACAACAAGTTTTGGATCAACAAATACTGCGGAAACAGCAATCCATTAGAAGAGTCACGTAGAGGATGAATTATACTATCTTCTAATATTTAAGAGTCCATCATCAATATTTTATCCCTGTAACAATAATCAATATACATTTTTAATCATCTTTGCACTACAGACCAAAGATATTCATTTATATCACCGGTTGGTCATGTTCATCTCAACACCTGTTCATCTTTGCACTACGGGTCAAAGATATTCATCAGTAATCATTTATCTTTGCACTACAGGCCAAAGATATTCAATAGTATCATCGTTTAAGACTGAGGATGATGAAAAATATTTTTTAAAGAAACGAATCCAGTGAAACAAAATGACAAAGATTAAGGATTAAGAATTCGTACTTTAATTTGTCCAAATTCAAAAATACTCCATAATAAACAATTATGAACCAAACTTCAAGAATGAAGATCAAAACACGGATACAATCAAAGCTAGTAACCATAATAGACATTTTGGATAAAAAGGAGAATTTTTATTTTTCGGTGAATAGTGCCGTATTCGTGAATAGTGTCGTATACGTGAATAGTGTCGTATACGTGAATAGTTACCCCGACATAACAAATTCTAAATTTGATTAAAAAGTTCACCAATATTTCGGCATAATGATATTGAAGAAAATAATATCATTTAAGAAAAAAATAACATCCCTTACCTCAAAATAACCGTATTTTTGACTGAATTTCGGGTATAGTGCTGACAGAAACTCACACCGTATAGCAACACTCAAAGTATACTCACAAGAATACGCTCGATAATATAGAGAGAAATAGAGAAACCTTGTTTCTGGTATGATTTTCAATTCTAACTTAGCCCTCTATTTATAAGAAAAATGCTAGAACGCCAAAGGAGACTAAATAATAAAATATTAATAATTCTTTTCAAACTTCCTACGCATGTTTGTTGAATATACTCACCCACCAACCAACTTTGAATCAATTTTTAGCAGCCCACATGTTCAAACAAGAGTGGGTCCCACCAAAAAATTAATAAAAATTATTTTATTTTTCGAAACTTCAACAATTCATAGAAAATAGACCGTTTATCAGAAAAATACGAATTTTATGTCCATTTTGCCTCAAATCGAATTCTCTACAACTTTGTAATAGAAAGTTTTTCTAAATTCCTAATAAAAAATATCCGAAATCCACAAACGGATGATTTTTAATTCTTCCAGTCCGACAAAATACTGATAAAACTCCTCAGCATTAATTCCTTCAATTATATCCACATAAAATAATATATTAATCAATTATATCCACATCAAATAAATATTTCCTTATCATATGAATCAATAATTAATTATTCTTAAATAATATTACAGAATCACAATTATGACAACCAGACCGTTCCCAGGAAAGAGGGGGCTTTCCAATAAGGATTTCTCCTTACTGGCGCGCAATTAGATGACCTAACCTCTCCTTGACAGAACTTTCTAGACATTGCCAATAATGTTATCTAATAATATTATTCAAATAATATGAATTATTGATCTGATAATGAAAAATACTGTGCAGTGACAATTATTGAAACAATAATAATATAAACTAACAACGCAACAATTATTGAATCAATAAAATATTGAACAGTAACTACTGTAATAATTATTGAGTAGTGTCTTCTTACGTACGAATCAATAGTTCAACAATGCTGTGCAATACCGTGTGCTACTGTGCAACCACGCGTATGTATTTTAACCACCAGGTAACCCAACAGTGTTAACGGTAACAATTTACGCCGTTATTTATAAAACTCAATTTTTGTCGTTTTCTTTCATCCAACCGTTTTTCGTTATGGGGCCCACAATTGACTGCGCCGTCGTACGGAGATTCCCAACAATAAGAATATTCCACGACCAAACGAATATTCCCCGACAAAAAGAATATTTTGTAACCATTTGCTTATTTTATAAAATTTTCACATTTCACCCATAACCAAAGCATTATATCAAATTAACTGTTATTAATTTAGAATAATGAATAAAGAAAAATTTAATTTTATTTATAATAAATTGGGATTTTACACACTTTAACAAAAATAACACTAAGAACTCCCTAAAATTTATTATTCGAAAAATATTTACTCCCTCCGTCCCTATTTAAATGACATTTTGAACTTTTTTATTTGTCCCTAATTATTTGACGTTTGTTCAAATCTAGGAGAATTATTGATAATTTTTCTAAAAATACCCCTCATTACTCTACCTATTTTTTTTTGGTGTTTTAAACTCATTAATGATTTAAGAGTATTATAGACAATTGAGTACTATATTTAAA
This sequence comes from Panax japonicus, assembly GCA_020205505.1. Taxonomy (NCBI): domain Eukaryota; kingdom Viridiplantae; phylum Streptophyta; class Magnoliopsida; order Apiales; family Araliaceae; genus Panax; species Panax japonicus. Next base: position 65,141,125 of record CM035111.1, on the reverse strand, counting down.
TAGGGACGGAGGGAGTATATAAAGTTGTGCACATAGCATTTACAGAATATTCAATGAAAAAATGAAAGAAAACATAAATTCTTTGACTTTCAAACTAGAATGTGTATGTTTCCAATTCTACATAAGTGCAAAGTATTTTATAGGTAAATATAGTCTTTTAAAATTAATATTGTCACTTATATGAATGTAACATTGTTATAAATATAAGTGACAATAATAATTTCAAAAGACTATATATGAAATTATTACTATATAGAAGTATATTTTTTTAATACGGGACTTTAAAAATATATTAACATATTACAATTTAGAGGTTATTCCTATTTAAAACTGGCCTAAGTTGGGATCAAATTTTTTTATAACATAACAGAGGTTATTCTTATATAGGGTATTCCTATAGAGAGGTTTTACTATATTAAGGGATGGAGGAAGTATTTATTAATATCAGTTATAAACTGATATGTATTTTAGGCTATGTTTGTTTGCAAGAATTATAACTATAGTTTAATGGATTATAATATCAAAAATATTAATCTTAGGAATAAATAGTGTTAGTCACATATTTATTTTTTATGGGACAACTTAAAATAATATTATGTTTATTTTGTCTAATATTATTTAAATGATCGCATTTCATTTTCTCACAAGTCAGTTGGGTGACCGCGTGCTACTTCTTAGGAGGGTGAGGGTCATTTGCAAAAGCGTGTTTACTGTTTCCAACAACGGATGTAAAAAAAAGGCGGCGGTAGCCAAAAGTAAAGTAAAACGTCAAACAAAACAACAGCAAGCACCCGGATCAGTACTTGTAATAAGTGGTACAGAGAGAGAAAAAGGTTAATTTTGGTGCCAAATACGGAGGGAAGAAGGAAGGAATAAGCTCTGAACATGTCGAATAAGGAGGAGGAACCGGTGATGGGGATCCCATACGCCGCGCCCTACCAGGCACCGGCACCGGCACCGGCGCATGTGCAGCAGCAATACTACGTGGGACAGAATCCTTATCAAGCTGGAGCCCTCCCTCCAAACGCCATCCTTAGTGATCCCAAAGGGATTCCCATTCAACAGACAATTTACAGAGATACCCCTGCTCCTTTCAACTGCCTTCACTGCGGTCATACCGCCCTCACCACTGTCCGGTAATCTACACACACACACACTTGTACTAGTATTACCACTAATTTTTCATATGCATACAACAAAGTAAGGAAAAGTTACAAAGGAAAGAGTTTTCCATATACCATAGATCATATTCTCAAACAATAAAATAATTGTAAGAGTAAATATTTTCATACTTCTGCAGGAATATTAAAGTATTGGAAAATATAGCCAGATCTCCTAATTTTATCTCTCATCTTCCTATTTCCCCTATGTTATTGAAACAGTCTACTTTTATGAAGTTGGTTCTCAGATGAAGAAAGCTGAATATCATTTTGATCTCTGCAGAAACTCTTGGATTATGAGCATATGAGGGAGAACATGAGTTATATGCATGCTTTATTCTTATACCAGATTTTTTTCTATTATTAACATTGTTTAGATTTGTTAGGAGATGTTTTTGTTTTCGGTCATTTAATATATGAACTTTGAAAATCCAAATTGTTCATGGAGATAGAGACTAGTTTAAACAAAAGTTATACAAGATTTTGCTGGAAAATAACAATCCTCAAAGGTAGTTATTTGGAAGCTAATGATGGAGGCTAAGACTAATTCATGTCTGCAATTTAGATCATGGTGTTTCTTTGGTGAAGGTTCTGGAAGTCAAGACTCAAGAGGCATTGTTATCAACTATTAGGAGCGTAGAGGTTCGATTCTTTCTGAAACAATTGTTTTGCTTTGGATCAGATTTACAGCCGAAGCTTTAGCATGTGGTAGCACATTCATACTTTGCATATTGTCAGGCCCAGCTAGGAGATATAAAAAGAGATAGATAGATAGAGAGAATTAGAGAGAATTTTGGGAGGAAGAAGGATAGAAAACTTAGCAATACCTATCGAGTTCGTGAGAAAGAAGACAAAGAAAATAAGGAGAAAGCTTAAACAACATTCTTTTCATTTCATTAATTCACTTAATTCATAATGCATGGAGAATAATTCTCATATACTTATAAAGAGAGTGCTGAAAAGTAAAGCTACTAACTTACACTACTTTTCTTATTCTTCAATCGAATATAACAAACTACCTTATTTGCTCACATGGTCACTCAAATGTACTACCTACTAGAATATACTAATTATTCCTTTGCTGCCCAAAATACCCTTTGTCTGACATTCCCTCCTTAAAAGCATCCATGTCATGGATATGACTGATTTTCTGCTTTCCAGTCTTGATGGCTCTTACCACCTTTCCAGTGTCAAAAACAAAACTCAGGAACTTGTTTAATTGAATCTTCCCTTAGCAATTATTTGAATCTTCTGCTTTCTCATATTCCCCAGTATCAAAAGTTAACACCATGTCATGAACAACTTCAAAATTTGATCTAGTGTAACTTTTCCATTGCAAAAGCTTGTCTCAGTATTATCTTTAACATGCCTTAAGTTCTTGAATTTCTTTTCCTTCAAATACAACCACCATTGATACTTGCTAGTCTCTAGCTGACTTGTAATATTTTCTCTTTGATATACAGCTACAACTGTCACATTTCCAAAATGATTCAACCTTTCTTGAATTGTGAAGTAACAAACGACCCTTTATTATATTTCTGTTGAGCATCAATGCACACCAATAAACAAATGTTAATTCAAAAGCAAGATGAATGCTCTTGGCTACCATAGCCCAAGCCCAATTTGGCTCTATAATCATTTAAAAAAACAACTGAAACGTCTTTTTTTTTGTAATTTTTTCTTTCATCAAGGAAGTCTCTTCAAATATAGTGCCTAGCAGATTGATCGTAACCAGCTTACTTATCAGGATCCTAACAACACCAATGTTAGTAGGACTTAGATAATTCAAATAGACCAACTCCATTTATATGGGCCTGTTAGCTTTAGAGAATTTCTAAGGAAGAAGGTTGAGTTTATCTTCAGCGTCACATTTTCCATTGTTTGACCAACTTGCCTTGCAAATGAACTCTCAAACTGAAAGTTTTTGGAAGTGTATTCCAGTTTTATCTCTCCAAGGAATAGGCCTGGTAACCCCATCTTCTTTGAACTGAAAATTCTGACATACTGCATCAATACTGCCCCACCAAAATGATGCTATCCATAAAAGGAAGGACCCTGGTCCTATGAGTGTGTATTTATGTTCCCCAATAAAGAGATTGACCTGTAAGAATAGAATCTTAAGAGTTTTCTTGCAGTTTTTTTGATGTTTGGAGAGAATGGGCACTGTATTTGAGAATTCTTTTATCTATAGAACAGACTTGTTCTTAAGGTAAGCTATAGTCTTGTCAAATGATTCCTCTTTGGTTGCATTATCAGCTTGTGAGAAATCTCTCAATATATATCAGTTAGTGACATACTTTCCTATATCCAAAGGATTCGCAGGTACCATCACAAGTGTTCATCAATTATTGTAATCCCTTCCTTCAAAACTTATGTACATTCTTCTGGTGCATCATATAAAGGACTGTCTTCATATTCATCATCAGCACAAATTGTTTCTTAATCATAAATTGGACAGTTATAATTTTCAGCCTCCTTATCTTAAGTAGCTGTTATGAAGCATTGAGATGTCTTACCGTTGTTTCCCACATCAAGGCTTTCAGCATAGTAACAGCAAAGTCCTTTGTATGCAATGAGGGATCTAGGTACTGAAGTAGAAACATAAGGAAATAGGTTGTACTCGAGGCGGGGGGAAATTTTAGTGTAAGTTTTGCATAGAGGTTTTGACCTTATCTCTCCAAGGTTCAAGTAATACAAACCTGACATTTTTGGAGGGCAAACATCACCTAGGGTGAATCCCTTTTTCTTAAAAAGTTGTATAAATCTTTGTACCTTGTGGAGCTAAAATACAGGTGATTCTTTTGTCACTTTCTGGACTGATTTGCATCATGTGAGGTTGGTTTGACAACTCCCTTACCAAGGAATCTCTTTGTTGTTGTTCAGGAAATGTCAACACTCCCTTAACCTTCATGAATTCTTGCTCCACTTCAGGATTATGGTCAAACAAATGTACTTTGTTGTCCGATTTAGGTATTGACAATTTACGTGCAAGTATATACGATCAACAAGTAATAAAGTTGTAAATAGAGTGTCGATCCCACGAGGAATTTTACTAATAATAACTAAATACTAATTTTGTATCAATTCGATTTTATTTAAACAAATAATTAAAGATTGTGAACCTAATTATTTAAGATTTAAAACTAAATTTCTAAGCAAAGATTTGGCAAAAATCACTTTTACACCACTGTGGTTGTAGTGTTTTAAGCAATTAGCCACTCTGCTTTTAAAATATTCAATTGACCCACTGTGTTTTTTAAAAATGTACAATCAAGCCATTCCGTCCAATTTCTTGGACGGACGTCAAATATTTACACGTGTCATTAAAAAAAAATAATCCAAAAATCATTATTTCCTACGTGGGAAGCCAGTCAGCCAAATTCTTAATACTATTGAGCCACTGTACTTTAAAAAAATGCAATTGGCCCACTGTGATTTTAAAAATATTTTTATGTTTTATTTTCTTTTTTTTTCTTTACCTAAATATTTATAATATGTATAATATTAATAAAAATTAATATTATAATATTTATAATATGTATGTTTTATTTTAAAAATAAAAATAAAAATACTTTTATGTTTTTAAATCTGATAATTCAACTTTTGGTATCTGTACTGAGACACGACTTATAATTTGGTACCCGAAGTGAAAAAAGTTATAAACTGATGATTGTACTCGAAAAATATTACACTCTGTTAAACATTAGGGACACGACTTACAATTTGGTACCCGAAGTGAAAAAAGTTACAAACTGGTGATTGTACTAAATTTTTTTTGTAATCTAGTGCTTGTACTTTCCAATTTTTAAATAATCGTTAAAATTGATCCAACGGAAGAGATAAACATACATAGAGTGAAGCGAAGTCGACGCGAAGAAGATTCTCGATGTTTTGTTCCATCTTTTCTTGCCTCCCACATTCGCACCATTGCTTCACAGTGGTACCTACTTGGGAAATCTGGTGTAATCCATTCATTTTTGTTGCATGAACTACAATCTTCTTCCCCGATTTCATTTACGATTTCATTCCAAGACGAGTTCATCCTTTCAATTAAACACTAAAAACCCTTTAATAAATATATGGGAACCAATAATCAAGGGAGAATCGAGACAAAAAGTATGAGAGAGGAAGGACTGAAGAAGAGAACCCTAATTTTCAAATAGAATAAAGATGAAACTCTACTGTTTAACGGAGTGTAACATTTTTCGAGTACAATCACCAGTTTGTAACTTTTTTCACTTCGGGTACCAAATTATAAGTCGTGTCCCTAATGTTTAACAGAGTGTAACATTTTTCGAGTATAATTACTAGTTTGTAACTTTTTTCACTTTGGGTACCAAATTGTAAGTCGTGTCTCAGTACAGGTACCAAAAGTTGATTTATCCCGTTTTTAAATACTTATAAAATTTTTAAAAATAAAAAAATTTTAAGTTTTATTTTCTGTCTTTTTCTTTACCTAAATATTTATAATATGTATAATATTAATAAAAATTAATATTATAATATTTATAATATGTATGTTTTATACAATCAATACCTCATTAATTTTTTCTTTTACTTTATCTCTTTTCCTTTCTTTTAATTATTTTAATTCTAAATAATACAAATAATCAAACTATTCAATTTTTTTAATGGATTTTCTTTATAATTTTTTCTTCTCAAACAAAAAATATAAAATAATAAAATCATTATGTGGTAAAAATAATAATTAAAATAATAATAAAAATAAAATAAATATTTTAATTCATTTTTTAATAATTTTTCTTTTCCTTTCTTTTAATAATTATTTTTATTTTAAAAATTAATTTCAAATATTACAAACAATATATCAAAATTTTTGTATGAATGAAATCTATTACAACATTACCCAATTCGTTCCTACTCTCAATAATTCCAGATTACATTACCCAACATTTCAAATAATACAAACAATATATGCATTTTCAACAAAACCCAATTTGTTCCTACTCTCAATTTTTCCAAATTTACGATTATCAGGCAAATTTCTCCAATTCGTTCCTACTCTCAAAGCAGATCTGAAGATGAAGCTTTTACCAACTGGCCTCAAGTCTCACTCTCTCACCTAGATGGTGGAGTTTGAAGAAAGTAGAGAGAGAAAGATTCTAATGAGAGAGTATACATAGACAGAGAGACAGTAGGTTAATAGGGTTGTGACTTCTGAGGAAAGGAGGGATCGGACGATGACGAGGCCGTCGGTGGTGGGGGAGATAGAGAATCAGAATTTGACGGGACTTTCTGCAATTTTGACCGAAAAAACCTGTCAGCAAAGACACGTAATTTTTTATTTTTTTTCAAAAAGCCACGTAAGCAAATTGTTAACTTCTGTTACTCAAATTGGACGGAATGACTTGATTGTACATTTTTAAAAAGAACAGTAGGTATATTGAATATTTTAAAAGCACAGTGGCTAATTGCTTAAAACACTACAACCACAGTGGGGTAAAAGTGTTTTTTGCCGCAAAGGTTTATATCATATTAAAATGCTAAGATTACAATTTCTCCCAATGCTTCGTCTAAATCTCTTTATTCTCTTTTCAATTAATTAATCATAGCAAATTGTTGATTATTTATAAAACCTCTTCCGATGGTTAGATAAAAATATCTCTTCTAAATAAATCACTATATTCATATGTAAAATAATTAAGAACAAATTCATTAAGTTTAGATTCTCAAATTGGTTACACACGACATATAGGTATATTCCTATCCTATACACAAATCATGTTGTTCAATCCTAAGAGGAATAATCTAGACATGTGTTATCATATTCAGATCAAAACTCTAGAATATATCTTCCAATTTTATGTAGGTTATCAAATTAATTATTGGCTAAGCAATTGTATCATGAAGCATAAAATATGATAAACAATTTGCATATGATTAACAATAATCGAAACGAGAACAAATTAATTTGGCAAAACTAATGAAATGTCCACAGTAGTTGGCACGTTTTACTGATTACACTATTAAACTTTTAATTTTTCAAATTATCCCACTAAACTAATTATTATTTTGAAATTGGGTCATTCTGTTAAAAAAATAAGCCTACGTTAATTTTTTATATCGACAAAACTAATGAATTACGCACTGTAGTTGACACGTTTTACTGATTACACCATTGAACTTTTAATTTTTCAAATTACCTCATTAAACTAATTAATATTTTAAAATTGGGTCATTCTGTTATCTCTGCCTCACAAGTGTTAAATCATTTCATTTTTTATCCTATGTGGATGTGAAAAAGAATAAACAAATTTGATTTATTCTCTCTTCCTTCCTTTCATCTCTCTCTTCTCCCCCTTCTTTCCATATCAAATAAATCCACGTATTTTCTCTCTAAAATCTATAAAAATTCCTAGATCCGAGTACACAAAATATTGAATTGAGCTTTAAAGTCCAACATTAGATATAATAATGGAGTTTGAATCCCCAACATTAACAGATGAAGTAAATGGTGTTGCAGTAGGTTTCCTCCATCTCATCTCCGACTATCAGTAACCTTATGTTTCCGAACTCATCTCATTCTCCACAAGGTCCACTCCTTCCTCAATCTCTTTATCTATGTGTGTGTATATATATTAATATATATACATGTGGTAGTAATATTTGGTTAAATTGATTTTGTTGGGATTGCTTTTATGATTTGATAGGAGCCTGAGTTTTTACGGATGGATGCGGAGATAATTCAAAGGCAGATGCAAAATGTTGTTGCAATTATTGCGTTTTCATTTCTACTGCTGATGCATTGTTTTTCATTCACGAGGAAGTTTTTTTTTATTTATAAACATTTGAGAAAATATTTTGATATTTTACTTTCACTTTCAAGTTTTTTATTATTTTTTTGCCACATAAGTAATATTTCTTATTTTTGAATTTCTTTTCCAAAGCCACATAGATAAAAAATTAATGTCTGCTTAATTTTTTTAACAGAATGACCCAATTTCAAAATATTAATTAGTTTAATGTGGTAATTTGAAAAATTAATAGTTCAATGGTGTAATCAGTAAAACGTGCCAACTACTGTGGGTAATTTATTAGTTTTGCCAAATTAATTTAAACTAATCATTGGGTTCCATTGCAATATTAATTGAAAATTTAGTTCATATTGTAATTGGAAAACATCGTCAATAAATCAAATAGCATCCTTGAATTACAAAAACTAAAGGAAAAGAGAAGATAACAAAAATTGTGTAACAACTCTTAATCTCCACGATCAGCCTTTGATCCTCGCTCTCCTTCGCGTGCTCTTCTTCACAATCCTTTGAAATCTGATGATCAATCTCAGCTTTGATGTTTGCTATATTATCAGCCTTTGGTTGCATATTTATAGGCCCTCATGTAGCGAGGAGAAGTGATATTCAAAGACAAGTCAACACGTGAAGCATCCCAAGTTGATTAGGATTGCATAACACAAGTCTGGCAAGCCTCAAAAGCCCCCGGCACTGCGGCAGCCTCACTCAGCGCTGCGACGCTTATTCACTGTCTTCCAAGCGCTGCGGCGCTGATCATCTTTCGGGCGCGCTGCTTGCTCTATCCGTGCACCTTGTTGCTGATCCTCACGCGTTGTTGCACTGCCTGTTGCTCACTGCCGTCTTCTTTGCGCGCCCGCTCACCTTGGCCATCTCTTGCGCGCCAATTTACTGCACATCATGGCTGACTGTTCCAGCTTGCTTGTGATTGCAGAACTTGACTATAAATCAACCAATTTGCTCCCCTTTTCACCTCTTTGTTCTCATTCTCCTTTCCTACATAAAAACAAATAAAACATGTAAAAAGGAACATAAAATACCGGAGGACTCACATTTTCATCAAGCCAAAAATACTCAATTCGTAGGTATAAAACCCACTCATCAGACTTCATTATACCAAAACTCTTCTTCAGATTTTTGTTGTGTAGCACATTGTTGAATGTTGTCAATGAACTCTGCTTTTTCATCAAAGCAATTATTCTGTTCATATTGTGGTGGTTCATCATAGGTGGGTGGGTCATCATAATATGCAGCCGCCTCATTCTCAACATAATCATCATATATTGGGGCTCGTTCACAATTTGCTTCTTCACATTCATTGATCTAGTTTCTACATTATCATCTTCAGTGAATGATGGTAGCACAAGCTTGTGATGCTTGAGTTCCTTTTTTTTCTCATTTTCTTCACCAAAGTTGTTCCTCCTCCTCCTCCATTGGACATCATCTTCTTCATTTGTTTTGGCCCTTAACTTCTCAGCATGGCTGAAATTACTAAACAATCCCTTGTTTTCTCTATAGCCCATGTGAACTGGCATCTTGCTCTTTCTTTTATCACCAACAGGGCCGACAAAACACTTCTCATACTCTGAACCTTTCTGTTTCAACAACAAATAATCCATTTTTTCATCAAAAAGCTGCAACTTCTCGTGAGTACAATCTCTATAACTCAAAAATTTTTGTTTAAGCATTTGGTTGAACACTCGGTGTGCAGGTTCAACCATGTTTCTTAGAGTTTTAAAATGAAATGGGTTACAGAGACGAACAAGCATTATATGGATTGAAACATGTTTGGGCGATGTTAATAATGAGATATATGGTATGGGCTATCTATGTCTGACTGAAGCGAGTGAGTTAGAAGAGTTTTATACCTGTTTCAAGTTGTTTAACAATTGAAATTTTTGAGTTGCTAGTTTACAAACAAACAAAGCCTCCGAAGTGGTGTTTTCTGTTCCCTTGTGGCTGGAGTATGAAGTTGTTGATGTTTGTTAGTAGTAATGAACTATCCAAAATGTTTTGATGGTAGAAACTAAGAAAATTGACTGATTTTTTTTGGGTTTTCTGAGTTTATGAAAAGTGATGAAACGGTAAAATAAAATTTTGAAAATAGAATAGAAGGTTGAAGAAGATAAGCCTCCCAAGTCTGGGCTGTTTTTGGGTACTGTTTGAAGGATAAAAGAGAGTAGAAGTAGATTTTAGTTTGGGTTTATAGTGTTAGGTAGGGGTGAGCATGGTGCGGTTTGAAGTCCAAACCGCATCCGAAACCGCTTAGGTGCGGTTTGAAAAATTCAAAACCGCACCCGAAACCGCTTGTGATTGGTGCGGTGCGGTTTTAAAGTGTGCGGTGCTGTTTTAATTGGTGCGGTTTCGGTTCCAAAACCAATTGAAACAACAAAAAAGTTTTAAGCCTTCAATAAAATTTAACATAAAATTTACATCGAGCAATTAACTTAGTGACAAAATCGACAATGAGAATTATATCAAGCATGCTTTAAAACTAAAATATGTGCTATATAAAACAACGGAGACCATATATTCGATAACAAGCAAGAATGTTTATCAGTTCCCCAAAAATTAAAATTATATACTGAAGATAGAATAAAATATATTGCAGGGAGGACTAAAAATAATCTATTAGACTATTACAATTATAGCATTGACATTAACCAATGCATCAAGTGCTCGATCCCCTCACCTATAAGCCCCTCCAATAACACATCAAACAAATTCAAAATTCCAAAACCCAATTGCTTAATTTTTGACTCTATAACCTCTAACATCTTCTTTCAATTGGTGAAAAAATGACAATGCAAGACTGGGGTTTTCTCTGAGCGTGTTCAAGTGAAAAGTAACTTTAGAATTTACTAGAGATAATACATATATACACACATATGGTGCGGTTTCGGTTTTATGCGGTTTGGTTTTGGCTAGTAACCAAACTGGAACCGTAAATTTGGTTATTCAACCCACCTAAAACAGCCACATACGCCGGAACCGTTGGTGCGGTTTTAATTGGTGCAGTTCGTGCGGTTTTTGGTGCGGTTTCAGTTCCAATTTGGTTACTTGCTCAACCCTAGTGTTAGGTTTGTAAGATTCATGGATGCAATCAAATTGCACAAAATAGCGGAAATGTGGTAAAATTGGAGTTTTAAAATTTTACAAACCATATACCCGGATCATCCTTTCTGCACAATTATTAATTAAACGAAAAGATAAAGAACAAGAATTACCCATGAAGATTCGAGCTTCTTGTGGTGAAGAAGATAATGAATTAGATTTGAATTTGGATTTGTGATGAAGATGACGAATTCAGATTTGGATTTGTGGTGGAGAAGATGATGAATTGTATTAGATAATTTTGTATCTTTAAAGTTAACTTCAAATATTTAAAAATAAAAAAAATAAATATGTATTCATTAATTTTATATAAATACATTTGTAAAAATTATATATTAATATTTTTTTTTATTAAATTAATTTTTTGTTATTTAAAAAAAGAGAGAATTCAAGTTTGAAAATAAAAAAAAATTAAACTAAAGTTATTTTATTATTATTAGTAAAAACAAATCCACGGTGGGTCTTATATTCTACATAAGCGTTGCCATGTAAGCTTTCCGTTAACTTTTAACACTTTTAGACGAAAATTTTAATTTTGTAAAAAAATTGTAGTTCAATGAGTTGACCATAAAAAAATTCAGTCTAGTGATGCATTTATAAACCGAGGTGGAGTAGAGTGGGCAAAAATGTATTTAACCCTTTTATTTAATTATATATATTTCGATTCTTAAATGCAAAACTCTAAATAATGCAAATTAGGAACTCTTTTCTAATTTCATTTTGCCTTGGCCAAGGACTACTGGGTTGTCATTTATCAAATCACATAGGACATTTCTCTTCTTTTACTAGAAGCAGTAGATTCTTTATTGATAATACATTATCTCCATGTACAACTTATTATACCCAAGCATACCCTTTGATATTCCCTAAGGGTTTTAAGGAATAAGTCAAAGTATAATTCATCATACACAAGATACTATGATGATCTCAAGTCTAAGGATCACTTGTACTACTATCACTACATGAATTTCTATTGACATGCAAGTAAAACTCCATTAGGTATTCCTTAGCGAGCCACGTTCAGTGTACTTATTCTCCAATAAGCACTTACATACTTGCTTTAGTGTCTCCACACAAATGACCATGAAATCAATCATCCTCATCCAATGAGCAAGCAATGTATGTACCAATCTATCTGGATTCACTAATCCCCAATTTAGTAATCCAACGATTGAGAACTATTTTAGTTTTTATACTTTCTAAGAATTTAGATATAATTAGAATGATCATCATCATTATTCTAAAAGTATTGTTTAAAACTATGAGTTTATCACATTATAAAGCAACATCATGTAGATAATTAAAAGCCTTTAATAAATTAATACTTTTTATTAATAAATGAATAAGATTGTTACAAAATAAATGATTTATCATCAAACATGATTGGCTTGTGTGCATACTACTTTCATATAGAAGAGAAGAAATCTGAACTTGAAAATAGACACAGGATTAGAGGAAGAAGATAATGAGTTTGGATTTGTCAGGCCCAACTAGAATTCTGACAAGAAATAGAGATATAAACAGAGATATATAGTGAGAATTTTGGGAGGAAGAAAGATAGAAAACTCAGTAATTCCTACTGATTTTGTGAGAGAGAAGAGAAAATAAGTAGAAAGCTTAAACATGTTTCTCTTCATTTCATTAATTCACTTAATTCATTATGCTTGGAGAATAATTTTTAGATACAACTATTTATAAAGAGAGAGTGTTGAAAAGTAAAGTTACTTACCTACACTACTTTTCTTATCATTCATTCAAATATGGTACCATGTGCTCACATGGTCACTCAAAAAGTCAAAATGTACTACCTACTAGAATATACTAATTATTCATTTGCTGCCCAAAATACCCTTTGCCTGACACATAATAACAAGTCCTGGTCATCCTTGATAGATTTATAAATGGACCCAAATTTAGTATATATAGACGTCAAACTCTTTAACTCAAAATCAATTGGCAATGCGTAGAGTTGACCCTAATCATTATATATACATACTTTCGGGACAACTAATATACTCAAACAATCCTCGTAACTTATTTGTCAACGACGGCAAATTTTCTCCCTGAAAGCCATTACTAATCCTTTTTTCCCCCTCAAATTTTTGTGATTCTAAAGCACGACAAATCATTGCATTCAGTTTTGTACATGCTCACGAGCTCTAGCTTCAGATTTGTCATGCATATAATTGACATTCTTAATCTTTTAAAGAAAAACAATTTGTGGTTATTATTATAAATTATTCTAGAAATACTTGGTCAATGGTAGAAAATATAGAAAGAAAGGAATCCTATTTGATATTGACCCCGTTATTTTCCTAATTGTTGTAAGTATAAACCTTTTTGTACCTAGTTTGATCTCCTTCAAATTTTTTTGCTCTGCTCTAAAATTCTACTAGTTGATAGATGAACTGATGCTTGAAGGCTGTGTAGGTACTCATAGAGTAAAAGCTGGAAAATAATACTATGTTAAACAATTTCCTATGCCTCTGCAACTTTCAATTTATTTGATTAAATAACCTTGCTTTCATTGGCGTTGGGTGTTGGTTTTCCTTGTGTTATGTTATCAGCACTGATATATCATGCATCTTTCTTTAAAAATGAATTAGATCAAAACCAAGTCTGGCAGCTGTTGTTGGTTGTATGATGCCGATGATGCTTGGAGTTTGCTTTCTCTGTCCCTCAATGGACTGCCTCTGGCATAAATTTCACTATTGTCCTTCCTGCAATCAGAAGGTGAAAACCTCATCTAGTCATTTTCTTTATTCCAGCTTTCTTTTCTTATGCGGGTTGATAATGGGAAATTTGTTGTAGGTTGCTGATTTTGAGAAGCAAGATCCTTGCATAGTAATGGATCCTCCGCATTGGACTGAGCAGAGCTTTGCATTGCCTGTTTGACGTGATAAGTCTGTAAATTTCTTTGTACATCCAATGCTTGATTGTTGATTCCATGAGGTGCCTTATCTTCTTTATTGAACTGAATGAAAGTCAATTAAGTACCTTTCATACATGATGTAAATGAACAATATTGAATAATGCTCTACTATCCTGTAAGAATTTGCATTTTGAGTCTATGAAACCTAGTGTGGTTTTATTCTAAACTTTTGCATTTCTGAAAATCATTTGTTTGAAGCTAATACCGTTGGATGGATAATGTGCTTGATCATTTATATTTTATTGTGAAAGGGGGAACCGATTCATGAGTCTTAGATAGCCATTAATTTTTAAGTCCAACTCATTGAGCGGGTTGCACAGCCTAGAACTTGGCGAATGTTTGGGTAGTGTTTTCCTTATTATCTTGTTCATGAGCAGGTTTTGGTTATTGTAGTCTGGATCTCCCGATTCCCGAATGTTAGTTATTCTTATTCGTTGGTGTTTGTTTTACGGAACTCAGTTATTTGATGATTGTCATCAAATGGGCACTATAACCTTGATCTGGAGCAAGTTGAGCTTTTTAGTAAATGGATAAAAGCATAGAATAAAGGACCCTCTCTCTAAGGGAAATGATAAATAAGTTACAAGTACAACCATAATGTATATGGGACATTATTGTACCAGTGGTTTCAACTGCTAATAGAAGCATTATTAATGTTATTCTAAAACACTTCATAAATTAAAATAACGTATATGTTAGTAGACTGGTTTTGGAGCACAAGAAGATTATCTTTCTATATCATGGTTTTGGTTGAGATATAATTCCTGTTTAGTGTCCTAGACACAAATTAGTTCAACACAAAACCCCGGGTAATACGACTTACGGTCCAATTCTTATCACTTTGCCGCTTTTATCCACATTGATCAGGATTAGTCCAAGTACTTCGAAGTTTAGTAAGCTTCTATGAGTTTAGATTTAAACGGGAATTACTTCACCATTTCGGAAGGAAGAAGGAAAAAGGGATGAATCCCCAAACCTTGGCCTTTAATGTGCTATTAAACTTTAGGTACAATAGACATGCTCCAAAACATGTATTTCACGCATGCATGAATTAAAATATATTGTTGGATGGTCTTCATCAATCACTCAATGCAATGACATGTGAAAATAGATTAGTACTACTGTATGTAGACTGTAATTGACGGTGATAAGAAAGCATCGGATCCTTGATCTTGTAGTTGCCCTTGCTTCCCGGCAAGAGAAATTGCTCGTGGATGGGGGGCATAAACCTTTCCTCTTTGTTTTCTTTAGAAGCGTATCGAGGTTGATAAGGTGGTTCACCTTCAAAGGCAACCTGGGAAAAAGATAGAATCCGGCGTGATAGACAAGATCCTGTCAAGTTAGGCAAGGTGACTGCCTGTCAACCAATGAAGGATTCTTACTGTTTTTAACTTTCTGACGGGAAGAAAATTGCTGTGCACATAATCATGACCATAATTTCTATAGCAGCATCTTGTGTTTGAATCTAGCTATGAAGGTTAAAGATGGATAATTTTGAGAGAGATTCTTTGAGAAGCTGCAGGCAAGCCATCCTTGGCTACTAAACAAACAAGACTATTAATCTTCATGTATGACCTCTCCTATTCTCAAACTCTATATCCTTTGTTTCAAATACAGTAATGTAGGTGGCAGTGATTATCTATTTATAGCCACTGATTGTTTTCAAATGGCTGTCAATACTTGTCAATTTGCTTCTGTGCGAGAAACTTATGCCAGTCATTATCGACTTAACTGGTCCTACAAAAAATGAACGTGTATAAAAAGATAAAAAAAAATGTATGAAAAAAAGTTCATAAAGTAGAGTGACATAAAAAGCATGTATCCGGAACTAATTTAAAAGACTATGAGTGAATAGTTTCCACTTGAATGTAAAAAGTATTTATGTTGGGTTGTTAGTCTTAAACTGCGTGGTTAAATGTGAAAAAGAAAATGTAATACATGTCTGGTGGATTTTGACCACTTTATTGGTGACCGTATTTCATATATTTTCGGACATGGGGAGGTAGAGAACACAATGTTGTTAGAATAAAACGTTTTAATTCGTTGCATGTTATACCCATTTCTTCTTTTGGACTTTGGACGTAGTATCATTTTTCTGCTTATTGCCAACCCATTTTGGTCGTGCTGCATTGACTTGGTTAGCTAAACAACAGAATAACTTGAATAACCCAGCAGCGATCCAGGGGCTCAAAACATCTGAGAGCAACAAATTACAAATTGCAAGGGAATCATCTGGTTCAGGTTTTGATATATAATCCCGAATACTACAGTGTCTCAAGATATCCAATTAATGGACCAGATAGTTTCAGTGAGAGGTGAAATCACCACAGCAGCCACAGCAACCAAGGCTAATATAGAACTGCTGGCAAAGAACAGAGGCAATGCCATGCTGCGTTACCCCCACCCCCAACTCCCAATCCCAAAAAAATAAAATGCTTAGTGATTATGTATACATGAATAATAATTTATTTAATTGGATCATAATAAAGTTAAGTTTAAAATTTAAAATATGGGTTGACTCCAACCCACACAATCCATATTAAAAATAGTTAATATGATTTTAGTTCTTAAATAGAACCATAATCATATTTTGTAAACCAAAATCAACTAATAACCATATTTTGTCAGGTCTAATTACAAATGACTCCCATTCTTTTATGCCATTCATATTCGTCCTAAAAGCTTCACGAAAGGACAACATGATTTCTTTTTAGCTACTTGTGGTAAGACATTGACTGGCATTTAAATATTTGAACAAATTAAGTAATACCCTAATACAACCATCTTTGAGCACAGAGATTTCAGAAGGGGTTGATAGGAGCGCTTGAAAAAACAAACTGCCTGCGTGATTCTCATCAACTTTATATGCTGTTAAATGCCATCCGTCTTGATGCCCATCATCTAAAAGTAGTCTCGTGAACAAACAAACAACAGTAATAATAATCCTCTGGAAACAATCAGCAGGCAGTGCATTGATCTTTGAGAGGTTTAGCAGATACCCGTTGTGGGAAAGAAGTTGTGAAACTCCTTCCTGTCACGTGATTGTTATTAAGGCTAACAAAAAAGTAGAGTGGCACCGCTCTTCATTGAATCCCTTCACGTAAGTTTCCATAATATTTTCTTTTTGGGACACCTGATATTCTAGAGTTCAATATTGTTTGCTTGTTCCACAATACATAATTAAACCCCAGTCAGTCTCTTGTACGCTCCCTCCCAAAAAGCTAAAAGATGAAGGACTTGTCCTTATTCCTCCTCAAGAACTCTCTAACAGCCAAGATGAGGAAAGGCTTCAAAAGTTTCTGCAACGGGGATGGTTCCACCTCGACCCTCAATCAGCAGCAGCAGCAGGCTGATCACTCCACCATGGTCACCGAAGAATCTCTGATGGACTCTCCTCCTCATAATTACTTGGTGGACAATTATAAGGAGGACAAGATTAGCCTGCAGCCAACTCTGGAGGAAATGATATTGCAGTTAGAGCTAGAAGAGAAGATGGCTGCTAAATCAAGAGCAAAGCTCGACGAATATGCCGATGATACCCTGCGCCAGCATCATCACCACCGGATGTCCTGCGTTAACAGTTCTGATATTCTACGTTCTGCGAGGAATGCATTAAATCAGTACCCTCGTTTTTCACTAGATGGAAAAGATGCCATGTATCGATCTTCATTTTGCCCTGTTGGTGGTAGGAAGTCAATCATGTGGTGTAACAACCGTGAACTGAGGAAAGGATTCTGTCAAGTAAAAAGTAGGGGGCAAGTGCTGCTGCCTGCCAAAATAGGAGGGGAGAGTGTGGTTTGGTGCAAAGCAGGAGTGGTGGCTAAACTGATGGGGCTGGAGGCCATGCCTGTTCCTATTCCAGCCGTGAAAATTACTAGTGGAAGGGATGAGAGGTTAATAAGCAGCCGCAGCTCTACCTCTACTCATCATGTTATTAAGCAAAACCAGTTGATCAGGAAGAGATCACGCGAAAGAAGAGGGGGGGTTAATGTAGTGGACTCAATAACTAGTAGTAATGGCTGCGGTACTACTAGTAGTGGAATATTATTCAAGAGATCAAATTTGGGAGGTGGAGGTGGTGGTTCTTGTTCTAAAACTGGATACTGCATTATGAACCCTGCCATTCCCATGGAGGTTGCAGATGAATTAGCAGGTTGGCCAATGCGCCGTTTCTTGTAGAAATCATACTACTGTTAGTTATTTAGCAATTCATGTGCTACAATAATATATTCGGGTAATCTCGTCTCTTCATCAAATTAGTATAGACTTCTTATATAAATATATACACACACACGTATATTGTGAAATGCAGATCTATGACCAAGTGACCAACCCAGGACTAGAAGGCGGCCCTGGGCAGATGGGTATTGTAAGACATGACGTTGGTGGAAGCTGCTGTTAAGTAATTGAAGTACTGGCCACAGCAGACCGCTGTTAAGTAGCTACCATTTTCATTTGCTATATATCAATATCTTACCATTATTGTAGAAGCCCCATGCACTAATTAGATTCTAATATTGGACAGTTGTGGATAATTTTTTAGATTTTAACCCTGGAGGTGCTCAAGATGACTATTGATGAATTTATATTTTATAATCATAATTTCTAACCCATTCCTTTTACCCTCATTTTGAAATGGAGATGGTAGAATTAGATGATGAGTAAAATATACAAGATCAAAAGTAGAAATTTGGGTAATTTACAATTTCAAATTTTGAAATTCCTTCACAATGACAAATTTCTCAAATGATGGATATTATACACTTGACTAGTATAATACGTTTAACTTGATGCTTTCTGCACAACTCCCAGCAATAATAATACCTAGTTTCTCATTTGAAAGCATACCTGAAGTTAACCTACGAACTTGTGCATTCACGGGAACACAGATCATGATAATGAACAAAGATGCTACACCAACTCACCAAGGATATATTTACAGACCAATGTCTTCACCTGATAAGAAAACATTCGCCACTCAACTTTGGTTGCTAGGTTGAAAGAACAAAATTATTTCTGAACAAGTATCAAATTCGTCTGCACCTGCATGGAATAAAAACTTCTAATACTCAGGATAGAAAAATTACAAATCTAAGAATGATTCAATGTGTGAATATATGCTACAGAAAGATACAAGCATTTAAAAGTTTTAAGAGCAATTTAAGTTCATCATTAAATTCCAAATGTTGTCTATTATATGTCCACAGCAACTCCACACAACATAACTACCCATTAAAATTAACAATAGAATCAACAAATGGAGCAATCAGAAAACTTCAAGATAACAGTTGGATAAAAGTTCAGGGAACCATTCAATTTCCAGAGGCCCATAAATTACCTGATAAGTATAGGACAACAAGAAAGTTATTAATATCTTATATACATGTTACCAACGAGCTCCAACTTAAGTGGTATTAGACGCTTCTTATGAACTTAGTCGGACTCTGGAGTTTGAGCCTTAGCATAGGCATTATCTTATAGCTTCTTCATATGAACTTAGTCGGACTCGGGAGTTTGAGCCTTAGCATAGGGCATTATCTTATAGCCGTTATGTCCTCTATGATAACATACATAGCATATAAAAAGTGCACAGCATCTATTTGCTATACAGAGCAATGATCCATAACATCTATTTGCTATGGATTAAAAATTAGCATATAACATCTATACCTTTCATTATAAAAATGAAGGGATGAGATTTAAAACTTGAAATCGCCTTCCGCTAGACATTCTTGCGGACTAAAAATAAAACATTTTAGGACCATTATAGCCTCCCTAACACTAGTCAAGCCTGCAAAAAAATCACTGCGTCCGCTAGAATTACAAGCGGACAATAATCATTAATTTTTACACGGACGAAATAGCAGCAGCAGCCCTACTGTAAACAACAGCAGTCCTAAGGTAAAAGGATAAAGGCGATCGGCAATTCGAGGTGATTCCGAGCATTTTGTTCAAACCTTCCGAGTAAACTTTTGAGCATTCCGAACAAACCCTTTGACGCGATTCTATAGTCGAACTGATTGGGAAAAACATTTGATTACTTCAAATTTTGCGATTTGAGGCGATTCTGACCAAATCCTTCGACGTGATTCCGAGCAAACCCTTCAATTTGCAACAAAAATTCAAATTTTGCATACAAGCGTGTTCAATTTGTGTTCTTCATCAACTTAATCAACATTTAATCGGTGAGTTTTTTCGTATTCAAAGGTTGAGGCGCACCATATTTTGATTATTTTGAGTTAATTTCTCTCATTGTATCTGTGTCTAAACATTTTAGCTTTTGTTTGAGGTCCTTGATTAGGCGTAATCCTAGTATTAAGATTCTTTAAAAGTGCTCTAGAGTCTAGACATTCTGCTGAAAGAACATTGACCAAGTCTTAATGACTACACGAAAAGAACCCATTTTTAGCCAAGTTTTCTGATGAGTGGGATTTATACCCGCGAATCGAATACTTTATGACTTAAATAGTTGTCTGTTCTCGTAGAGTTTATATATTTTTATATGATTATAGTGTTGTTGTGCTTAATTGACATATTGCAGGGCTTATAAGGTGTTTTCTAGCATTCAGGGGCAAAACGAACATCTTATGTATAGTCGCGCCGCGGCGCCAATGTCAAGCATATTGGCCGCGCCGCAACACCACCTCCCTGGTCCAGCCTGACGTCACCATGGCGCCGCAGCGCCACTGACCCTACATGGACTCCGGTTCCTTCTTGCACACGTGGCGCCGCAGCGCCATCCTTAGGTATATGGGCCGCGCCGTAGCTCGACCTCCGGTGCCCAGGCAGAGACAAATGCCTTTTGACCTAGCTTGAAGGCAAAACAGATATATAACACAGAAGCCGACCTCTGCAAAAGAGAGACACCATATATCATATAGCTTAGCTTAGATTAGTCTCTCTTTTTTCTTTTGTATTTTCTCTCTCTAGTTCTTAGTTGATGTCTGTAAATATAGATTAGATAGATTTAGGGAGAAGTCTGTTATTTCTTTGAAGCGACTCGAGCAGTGAGCGACACGGATTGGAAATCTTGAAAGGATCGGATTGCTTGGAGACCGAAGGGCTTTGACAGAGTTCCTTCTTATCCATTTATTTTCTCTATTATTGTAATCCATAAATGTTGTCTTTACTGCTACTTGTATTTGGTTTAATAGCTATGAACTGAATATTTGTTCTAAGGTTATAATGGAACCTTTTGTTATTTAAATTGACTGTTTTATCTCTTTGTTTGGCACCATATGTAAGACTGAACAAAAAACGGGTATAACTGAATTACCGAACCGAATCGAAATAATTTAACCGAAATTTTCTAATAATTCGGTTATTTTCAATTGTTCGGTTATATCCGAATTTTTGTACGGTTTTCGGTTAGATTGTACGGGTTTTACTTTTGGGTTACTGAACAACACTTTACTAAATTAAAAAGTCTCTCAAGTCACAGGTCAGTAGGTCGCAGACTCACTGACTCACAGTCACAGTGTCTCAATCTCAAGACTCAACTCTCAAGCCCCATTCAATATTATCGATTCTCGAAGACTCCAAGTCTTGAACTCTCAGACCTCACTCCGTCTCAGTCTCTACTCTCTCAGATCAGATCTCTCTCAATCTCAGATTAGATCTCTGATCTCTCTCATAGTCTCATCTCAAGTCTCGACTGTCTCGACTCGTCTTCACTCTTCTCGAACTCTCACTCTCACAGTCTCAGATCTGAGATCTCTCAAGCCACAAGTCTCGAACTCTCGTCTTCTCGGCACCGGCGACCCTTCATCGCGAACTCTCGAACTCTCAGATCTCGGCGCTGACGGGCTACGGCAGCTTTCCATTTGTTAAGGTAATTTTGTTATTTACCTTAACTCAATTTAGTGCATCTTGTATTCTTGTTAGCTTATTCTGCTATATAACTATATAAGAGTGGTTTATTTATTTTTTATTTTTTTATTTAACTCAGTTTATATGCACATATTTGTGTATGTATTTATTTTTGTGTAATTGTGTCTGTGCATATGTAATTTTTGAGGTTTTGAAAAGAAATTAGGAAAAAGTTGAACAATGATGGGTTGAGATTGGTATACATTTAAACCTTCATAAGTGAGCTTTCAACATATATAATTATAGGTTTTTCTTATGTATGTTGAATGTTAGAATGTATTTCAGTATGCGACATATTTGAATCTGCAATGGGGTTGAAGATTTTTATTGTTTGTACAATGCCATATTGCCATCTTACTTAACATAGAATTGGATATTTGGTCTTTGGAGTAATGAGCTACTGTTCAAGCATGAGCTGTTTGTATTTGGTTGGTGCAACTGCTCCATTTGGCTGTGTTTCATTCTCATAAAGAAAAGGGTTGAAGTTTATAAATATGGCAACTCTAGCATTGTACTTTTAGTTATATGGTGAATCACTGTAGGGATTTTAGGATATCAAAGAGAAGGCTTTATGTATCACATTCTAGGCCAATCCTGCAGGCTGTTGATCGCCAGAACCTAAATAGAGTTTTATTGAACTACTTTTCCAAAAAAAATTAATATTAAAATAAAATTTAGACGCTTGTTGAACATATTCAGGGCAACTATAAGTTCTAGTGCATATTAATACACTAAAATAAACCTTAGATAGAAACACATAACTATTAACTGTGATAACAAACGTGCACTGACATCTATTGTAATCTGACATAGTATCCATTACACTATAGGGATTCATTATCTGTAAAAACTCCTAGGTTAATTAGACGAAATCTTTTAGGTTCTTTATCTTAAAACTGAATGACTTGGTGGTAAATATGTTAACAGCCTATCAGAGAGGTTTGATAAACATAAAATATTCAAAATTCAAGTGAGACTTTTGTTGTGAATTGTTGCCACAAACTCTCCTGAGCTCTTAATATAATTCAAGTGAGACTTTTGTTGCTCTATGATGTTCCAAAATTTGAATTACTTTGATCATTGTTTCTTGGTTTGGTGAAGGCATGGCTGTTTGAGCCTGTTTCATAAGTTTTACTTACTTTGTTAATATAATGAGCAAGTGTCTACTGTCTAACATGCTGGCAAGTGTCAAGTGGCAAATGATCATTTCTTTCATATTTATTTGTCAACAGCAACAGCAGCAGTGCAAGTGGTAGGAGGAGGTTCAAGCAGCAAATGGTCATTGTAGGAACTCAGCAGCAGGCCAGCAGCAGCAAATTGGCAACAGCAGTCAGCAGCAGCTTCAAGCATTTTGGCCAGCAGGCAGCAGCAGCAGCTTCAAGCTCTCATATGTCCATAATTTATGTTTATGGTGTTAATCATTGTAGGAACTGTGTTGTTGTTTATGGATTATGTTAATGGATTGTAGGAACTGTGTTGTTGTTGTTTATGGATTATAGGAAGTGGGAACTGAACTGGATTGTAGGAACTGAACTGTTTATGGATTATGTTTAAATTTGGTTATTAACCGAATAACCGATTCGGTTATTCGATTATTACAAATTTCGGTTATTTGTTCGGATAGCTAAAATAGGCCGTATTCGGGTTTCGGTTATAACCGAATTTCTTGTTCGGTTCAGTTATAAACGAATGCTCACTCCTAACCATATGATTTGGTTTAATATATTTGTGCTTTATGATTCTCGTTAAGACATTAGTGATGATTTCGGTAATCTACATGATATCGACAGAAGGAATGTAGATTTACACCTAAATATATTGGAATGTGATTGTGGGTTTCGACTGCATAAGTTGTGCGTAGAATAGACATGTCTCTGTGCGCCACGTGCGACCTAATTGAGAACTTATGCTTAAATCCTTGTTATGATTAATTCGCATAAACATGTGTAGGATTGTATCTAGCTTGGACGTTCTTTTCTGTTCTATTCCCTTTTGGGTGGATCTGGAGAGGATATGTTTGTGTATACCTCGACAGAGGTGCATAGGCACATGTGCGTTCTCGGTCGACAAATTGTCGTGACCATTAAGACCAAAGAGAGAAGGATAGCTAGTTTGATGAAACATAGCACGCCAGGTGTTCGACAGAATGCCTGTGTGGGGTGAAGTTGTGACATTAGCTTGTAATTTCTTAGATTACCATTCGTTATCCATTTACTTCCTTTGTTAATTAATTTTAACTAGATTAATCACACTTCCATTTACTGCTGCTCGAATAAGACTTTAGCGATACATAATCGGTACTTGATAAATATTAGTCATAGTTTCTCGTGGGTACGACACACTCCTTATCACTGTATTACTTGTTAGACCGCGTATACTTGCGCGTGTTTAGTGATCGATTATCCGACCAACATTTTCCTTTATGTTGCAGTTTAAACTTTGAAGGGCATATGGGTGATGAAAGTGGTAATTAATGTGGTTGGTGGATTAAAGTTGTGTTTAGTAGCAGAATAATGTCTTTCAATTTATTAAAACTTGGTATAATTGATACATTTATCCTGAATTGAGTACATCGATTGATTTGGATATAAATTTGTGTAATACTACATGTACTTTGGATGTTAGGTTTGTTGAATTTGAAAAGTTTAAGGATTTAGGACATTATAGCTTCACTTTTATGATGCAAATATGTTATAATTGGAGGGTTTTCACTGCTTCTTTTGGTGAGGCTTCTTCATATAAATTCAAAGTTAGTCTTTAATGGATGAATTGAATTTTATGCAGGAGGCGGGTGGCCGGGGTCCCCTAGCGGCCGGGGTGGCCTAGCGCCTAGGTAGCCTAGGCGGGGTCTAGGCGAAGCCTAAGCGGAATTTTTTATTTTTATTTTAATATTTTATCTTATATTTATCCAAACAAAACAATAATATAAAACAAAACAATCTATAATAAAGACTTTTGCTTAAAGTTCAAACACATATCCAAATTGCTAATGTCAAAGTTCAAACACAAACATGCAATTGTTCAAAGTTCAAACATATTTTTAACGTATTAGTTTTATTCATAAACAAGATTGCTATTAAATAATAAAATTTAAATTTTCCAGAATTTAATTCAATATTAAAACTTAAGAAACGAACCATAAATTTAAGAATTATATTGAATTAAACTTAATATTACAAATGCATCATCATTTATACTCCCTCCGTCCCATAGTTATAGGCTGATTTTCCATTTTGAGATGTCCCAATATATATGCTACTTACTATTTATAAAATTTAGTTGGTTCATTGTTTTACTTTTATGCCCTTATAATAAATATTCAACCATTACTCTTTTTTTGAAGAAACAACATTCAATGTCATTATTTTTATCACCACATTTAATGTTGTATTCTCTTTGGTTAAAGTTATATGGTTATGAACTTTAATGGTCAGTACACGCCAATCAATGAAGTTGAGAGTTCCAGTGTAATAAGTAAGGAGTAAATAACTTATTCATTAATTCCATATTAAGGGGTATATGTGAAAAATTTATGTTAAAATTGCCACTTAAACTGTTTTTCTTAAACTGTGTCAAAAGAAATCAGCCTATAACTATGGGACAGAGGGAGTATAATTTGAAGTTGGTACAAGTTCAAAAAATTACAACTATAATAAAATTATTCATTTTGACTTTATATTGTTCACTTCTTGTTGTGATTTGATATGCTACAACCTGTATTATGAATATGGTAAATTATTAGAAAAATAAATATATCAAGGTTTGGATAATTATTA
Source organism: Panax japonicus (assembly GCA_020205505.1). NCBI lineage: Eukaryota > Viridiplantae > Streptophyta > Magnoliopsida > Apiales > Araliaceae > Panax > Panax japonicus. Next base: position 65,115,504 of record CM035111.1, on the reverse strand, counting down.
AAATAAAAAAAAACTCTCCGCCTAGACTACACTTAGGCCCCGCCTAATTTCCTGTAAGAATTTTTTTGCTACCTTGAGCCTAGGTGAGACGCCAGGGGGCCTAAGTGGACCTAGGCGAGAATTTTTAGAACACTGCATACGTATAATATTCGACCTTTCCTAATTTTTCGAGAAAAGATGTTGTATCTGAGATTATGTGTCCATGTGACTTCATAGGATGCAAATAAAATTTTTGATCTTCTATTGACTTGGTTTTGTGGTACTGATTGATCAGACTGTTGTAGTTTAGAATCTTTGTTTTTTTAATATAACAAAATGATTTTGTTTCCTTGTTCTTGTTAAAAAGGGAGTGGAATTATCATGTTGGTCAGTTATCAATTGTGTAGGGGATTGAATTGTTCTGAATTTAGTTGCTCGATTTTGTTCTTGTTGTTTTTGCTTTAAGGGTTTAAAGACTAAATTAACCTAAATATCTGGGCTTCAGTTAAGTTTCCGATATAAAAAATATTAGTAATTTTTCATGACTTTGCAACTTCTATATCCTACAGAATCGCTGGCACATGCTTCAGCAGTACCTATTCTCCTAACAGTGGTTTTTGTTGCTATAAGTATATTTATGGCAATTTAGGCTATATAGCAAGGTAAAACACAGAAATTGAGATTGACACCGGATATTGCCAATGCGGATTCCTTCTTCAAACTTTTCAGCACCATCCCAGTCTTAGCCAGTAGCCACATGCCTCGCTTGCTATGTTACTAGTAAGAGTTCATCAGTTTGGTAATCCCATTTCTCTTAAGCACAAAGGGTACTCAAAATTTGAAAATTTAACAACCAAACAAATGACATGTTTTTCTTCGATTTGCATTTATCTTGGTGCTTGTAAGTTTTAAAGTGGAAATTTTGATTTAAACTCAATTGAACGCTGCAGTTCATCCAGTAAGAGCAAAGCTTGGTAAAACTTCTGATATGACCTCAGTTGTCCGAATATCTCTACTACTCAGTGTCTCCATACACTTTGTTGTAGGATTTATCGGGTACTTACTATTTGGAGACTCAATTATGGCTGACATACTTGTGAAATTTGATTCCCCAATTGGTTTGCTAATAAATGACCTTGTTCAGTTAAACTATGCGATCCACCTGCTTTTAGTATTTCCAGTTATAAAGTTCTCTTTAAGGGCTAATGTGGATGAACTACTCTTCCCAGAGAAACTTTCATTATCAACAGATATCCCCAGATTTGTGTCCCTTACCTGTGTGATACTCACAGTTATTTACTTTGCAGCAATAGTCATCCCCAATATATGGTACTTTTTCCGGTTTGTTGGATCAACCACAATTGCTTGCCTTGCATTTGTATTCCCAGGTGCAATCGTTTTAAGGTACAATTCATTCCATTTCACTCTTTGTTGAGTATTTTTGTTCCTCTAAAAGTTTTCTGAATATCGTTATATTTTTCTTTTCGAGTACAATGATGGTTGCAGTATCTGCTAACTCCTTAAATCAGGTTTGTACCTTATATCTAATAATAAAATTATTTAAAAATCAAAATTTAGCATCCCTTATGAGGATGAATGCTAAGACAACAAAAGTCCTTTTTAAGAGTTTTTGTGTAAATGCAATTCATGGTTGCCTGGTTGGTGATCATTGATTTCAAGGTATGAATCATATTGGTAATAATGATCTTATTCTTGCCAGAAGTTGAGACTGTGTTCCTACCGGTGATAATCCTTGTGAAAGAGTTGATAAATTTGAAATTACTAGTTTAAACCTATTGATTGAGATCAAACTTGATTCATTGTGTTTCATAAAAAAATATTTTTGGAGTAATATATGTTTTGGGATTTGCCATGGTTGTTATCTTGGAAACCTAGATTAGTAAGGTTGGCTAAATTTTGTATAATCTTCTAATAGGAATAAAAACGTGCAAGTTTTGAATATGGACGCTATGGAAATCCTACAACTGTTGTTGCAGAGGAGAAGCTAAGGTCTGCCTTCTATTTTTGAATTCTTCCTTACTCACCTATATCATCTATTACATTGCCTTATAAAAAGAAAGAGTAATTGAGTTTCTTACTCAAATAGTGCACTCAAGGGGGCTGAATCAACCCTTTTAATGGCATCTGGAATGTGTGCCAGTACTGTCTTGTTGATGGCACTGGTCCCAGCTGGTGGACATATTGTGACGACCACGGACTGCTATCGGAAGATTCGATTTTTTATTGAGACAGTTCTTCCCAAAATGGGGATCAAGCTAATGTCTATGCTCCTATAGATTATTAGCATGCATTAAGTTTGATCTACAATTTAGATCACTACTAATTAAACTACAGCCCTGATTCTTAGAGAACAGAAAAACAATCATTGTACATGGTGAAGGGAAACTACGAATGATTAATTGAGGTTTTAATTAGGCTTTGATCACTTTAACATGCATATCTTGGTATAGACTCAAATCTTTGCATGGTATCTTGTCTCAGTTGAATTTTAACTTGGTCTACTGCTATACTACAACATTGAAATTAAGTTTTTAAGGAGCTAAATATTTTAAACTTCATTACTTCATTTTAAAATAGCAATTCAGAGAATATATAATGTGCATATAAACATGTTTACTTTATTCCTATCTTGAGCAGAGTGTCATTTCATATTGTGACTTTCGTTTGTCCTACTAATTAGCTTCATACTTTAGCTTCTCCTATTCTCTTATTTTCAAGATATGATTAAAGCATTACACTAAATAAAATTATTGGAATATGATGTATTGGATTTGGAATTTGATGTTTCTTGTTGCTATGATTTGGATTTGGAATGTTTGATGTTATGTGGAATTGGATTTGGAATGTTTGATGTGCTATGGAATTGGATTTGGAATGTTTGATGTGCTGTAGATGTGATTTGGATTTGGACTGGGTTACCTTGTTATGTATTAGCTTATGTGATGATTTGGATTTGGACTGGGTTACCTTGTCATGTATACATTAAGCTTATGAGATGTTGTGTCATGTGTTAGCTTATGAGATGTTGTGTCATGTATTAGCTAATGAGATGTTGTGTCATATATTAGCTTATGTGATGTTGCTGTGTGAATTCAGTAATTCCTTCTGTCCACTAGAAGTTCTAGCGGACTTAGTAATTCCCTAGGCTTGAATCAGTGTTTTGGGGGCATAATTGTCTGATATTTTAATTAACCCAGTCTCCTAGAATTTCTAACTGACGGCGATTTTAGGTTTTAAATCTCAGCCCTTCATTTTTGTAATGAAAGGTATAGATGCTATATGCCAATTTTTAATCCATAGCAAATAGATGCTGTGGATCATTGCCCATATATATATATATAACCACGTATACATGTATACAACTTTTCCACCTTTCTTATCGTAGATTCATGAATGTCTTCTTTAACCTTTGTTTTACAGGTGGTCTTGAGTATTTGTTTGTGTTCTTTGTTTGTCTAGAGTTGATAGAGGTTAGGAACCAAGGACGTCAGGGAATCAACCTATTCCTATAACAGCACAGGACGAAGTGTGGGTCAAGATGCCGAATAATATCTCAACTCTCAAGCGTCATTCTGTCTTTAATTTCTTTTATTAATTATAATTGTGATTCCTGACAAAATGAAGTTCTTATGGCCTAATCCTGTTCCAAAATATATAAATGTAGAAATTAAAGAGAGTTTATCCTCTTCAGAAATGAGGAACTTGTTTGTTTATAGTTTCAAACTACATGATTAAAGTACTTGTCATTCAATGTTGAAAGGCAATAACTAGTAGGTTAATTACCTCCAATTCGAACAGCTGTAGTCACAGACTTGCCACCAGGTGAGGCCGACTAACTGTTTGATAAGGAAATTGGTGTTAAAGGAGGTGAAGCAATATCTTCAGCCACTTTAAAATCCTGAGAAGTTTCCAAAGTCTTGGAAAAATGTAACTCCATTTCTCTTTGACCTCTGGAAGGTATCGAGTAACTACGATGGATTGTCTGGGCAGGCGATGGAAGTGTAGACATTGCATTTGTTGGCATCAGTATATTCGTGTTAGAGAGTTCCTGACCGTTGGGCACCAAGGGGCTTGAATGACGTAGATTTGAAGGTCCCTTTGAAGCTAAACGAGCAGGGGGTCTAGGAAGCTCATGAAGTTCACTTATTTTAGGCGACGACATGAAAGTTGGTGAAACACTTGTCTGCGAAGATGATGGCCGTGGCAATGGGGTACGCAAAAGAGATCCAGAAAACAAGTAGAGCGGTTCCTGTTGAGCCAATAGGACCACTGGCAGACAAAGAAGGCTTATTTGACCATGACTTGCCCGTCAATGGACCAGAGAAAGCTTGCCTTTTATTTTTTGTAGTATCACCGTGTTGATCCAGCTGCGATGAGAGCCCCTCAGTCATAGGATGTAGTAATCGACTTGATGTAGTATTCCTGTTGCTCTCTTTCAGTACTGACTGCGTACTTGATAGAATCGGTCCTGACAATTTCTCATTTCCCAAAATCTTATCATATTTTTTGGGTTCCAAAGGGGATGAATGCCACAAATTAAGTTGACCACCACTCACACTTGCTCGTCTCGTTTGAGGAACTTCTTGTCTATATGATTGTAAAGAAACAGGACTCTTTGTCTCATTTGGTGTGGGTAGCACATATGTGTAAAACTTCCGTGCCGAAGATTGCCGTGTGGGTTGAAACCTTTCACCAGGGACAGGATCCTTCCCAACTAAAAGTGGAGCTGATTTGCTGCTTGGGTCAAGATCTCTACCAAAGAGGAAAGAGTTCCCACTAGGGTTCCTATGTGAGTATTTCTGTACGTAAAAGAAACTAAAACACATATTCAGTGGAGTGTCAAAATAGCTATCAGCTTTACAAATGATAAAAAATTCAGCAATCCAAAAAAGAAAAAAGTAAAGGACCTATAAAACTATAAATGAGAGAGAGAGTTCATTTAGAAAACTATAAATGGAGAAGCAACACACTGGCATTAGCTAGTAAACTGATTTATTCAAACACTGAGCAGAATCAAAATAGAAAGAAGAAAACAATAATGTCCAAACCATTCTCTCTCTCAAAAAATGAAAAAAGAAAAAAAGAAAAAGAAGTCGAATCTAAATACATTTTTGTTGGATATTAACTAAATTACTGTCTTTACCCAAACTACGTATTGGTAACTTCATGATTATCTCTTCTCCATTTGACCCTTTGTAGAGCTATATCATCAGTTGTACAAAAGTGTTTTGTAGCAACTCTCACACATAAACCACATTCCTTTTGGCCTTTCCTTATCAGAGAAAATGTGGTCGAATACATTTTTGTTGGATATCAACTTAATTACTGTCTTTACCCAAACTACGTTTTGGTAACTTCTAACTTCATGAATATCTCTTCTCCATTTGACCCCTTGTAGAGCTATATCATTAGTTGAACAATAGTAACTCTCACACACAAACCATTTTCCTTTTGGCCTTTCCTTATCCTTCAGATGCCTTAAACTTAGATTAGATCGCTCTTCCATTTCAACATTATCCTTTAAGTTATACCCATTTTATAATACCATGTTTTGATTGCCCAACATCATGTGCAGTAATCGTAGCTAAAATTGTAGCTATCTTATATACACTTCGTATCAGTTTGAATGTCATGATCCAAAACCATGTATGTGGCACGTATTTTAAGACATTCAAAAATAAATTAAAATGTTCTATGATTCTATCAGCATGTGAAAAACATGGTTTTGAGCAATGGTACTCAAAACTAAGCCAGAGGGAGTATAAAACTTTCCATTTGACATGGCAGATAATCTCTGACACAAAATAATTGGGATAAACTTCTCCATCCATTGATCTCCATAACTTATATGCACACTGTCCAACATCTGCTTCACTGAATATTTTTCTCCTAATAACCATATCCAGTTCAATAAATCAAAAAAAGACCCAAACAGCATCCAATGCATTTTAGTATCAAGTTAGAAGTGATAAGATAATTATATGATATAGTTAAAATTTTGTAGCAAATGCAAGTAGACAGATATATGCCTATGCATGCCATCAACATAGAGAATAACACTTCACTCTTAAAAACACATGAATAAGACGAGGCAGGTTTTTTTTACCTTTACTGTATCGACTGTAGAAACTTTTGGAAATTCAAGGTCCCCATTATCCAACTGCAGAATGGAATAATATAACACAATGTAATCAATATCATGATGATTCATAGACTATAATTTTCATCATTCAAAACTAAGTAATCACTAATCAAGAAATCATAAATGAATGACTACACACTCCTTAATTGAAATATACAAGAGGAGGAATTCTCTACCATTGCATTAAAAAGTAAGCACTGGAGTTTACATTATTACTCCAGCAGTCTATGTGACTCTAGTTTACATGGTCATCTAGCCCATCTTTCGTATTATAACATATGATATCATAACACTTCCAGCATTTCACATGCATGACAATGATTTTGAAATGTGATAACAGAGAATGACTCGTAGTATAACTACCAATTTGCGGAGTAGGTCCGAGAGTGTGAACGCGTTTGATTTGAAAATACAACCCTTTAAGAGTAGCTTTAGAGCATCTGTATAAATAAATAAAATATAAATATTTATATGGGAAAAAATCTTTTAAATAATTTACACTCTTTAACTACATCTTATATAAAATAGGAGTAATGTTAGAGGTCCCAGATGGGATACCAAATTTTGTGTCCCACATACAAATGTTATTATTACATTGGTAGTTCAACATCATTGATGAATTTTAGAGAAAACATTACTACTTCCATCAACAATTGCATTTGTACAATAAAATAACAAATAACTATGCTAGCAACCCACGTAATAAAAGCATTCTCTTTCATGTATGACTACATTAAGTATAACAAATCCATAATTAGGCACACACACACATTCACTTTATACTGAGGAAAGAAGGCTGACTTGCTCCATTAGTAGCAGAACATAATTAAATTCTTACCTCCATTGAGTCTCTTGATGTAGAAATATCTTGCCCTTGGTCATTCTGTCCATAGTCAAAACTCAACTCATTATCATCACGAGCTTCAGAGTCATCATCAATATAGTCATTGCTGTCATCATCATCATCATCATCATCACCATCATCCTCTTCATCATCTAGAAGTCCACTGAAGTGGTATTCAATATGATGTTGTTCGGTAACAAATTTAACATGAGGCTCAATTTCTTCAAGAGATTTGAGAGCTTTCTTGAAGAAAGACATCTGTTTTCAAGCATGAGAGTGAGTACGTCAACAATCAACTGACAAGGAAGATAATGATGTTTGCTGCAAAACTATTGCACGGGAAAAGAAAACCTGAGCAGCATGGTGCCGAGCGGCCTGTGTTAAAAGACTTCGCGATTGTCCTCCTTTAAGAGATTTCATACGGAAAACAAATATCGTTGCTACCTCATCATATTCATCACGAGCTGCTTTCAGTTCACGAGTAGAAAAGCAATCTCCTTTACTGCTTCTCGACCTCCCCTTCCCTCTGCATTTCGGTATCATGTCTTCATATAACCTTCTGCAGATAATAAATACAAAGCTGAAACCACATTCATTTCAACAGGTAAAAGAAGTAAATAACTAGATAAATGGGTTTGAACCTTTTCTCATCACATTGCTTCTTCATCTCCTGTATCAACAACACATAATAATAAGAAGAAATAAATAAAAACAACTTTTCAGCAATGAAATGCTTGTATATGCATCGTTCGTAGAAGCAATAATTGCTATATCTAAAAGTCAAGGATTTAAACATTCCAAGACAAACACTCAGACACTAGGAAGAAAGAGTGAAGCCAAGATAAGCGAAGCTTCAAAGAAAAATGAACCGAGAGGTGTGAATTCAATAAGCATTTACAATCCAATGTAAACTTTTGTTGTCACATATGTTTATAACAGAATTATGCACTATGTAAACCAACAGACCTTAAGAGGCTAACCCACACTTGATATTAACCTTTTGTCTTAACCAGAAAGAGTAAAGAATAATTTATTAGAAAACATAGAGACAGAGAGATGGTGAACAATTTGATTTCCAAAACACAGAACAATAAAATGAAAATAACAAAATCCAGAACCGAATATCTACGAAGGAGTTCCATTCATCATGTTGACCATCAGAGAAGGCCATTTCATTGAAGAAAAAAAAACTAAAGAATGGGAGACGAGGGCAATTTCCCTGAACTTAACCAACAAAAATTGTTCATAGACAAACCCAAATAATGGTTCACTTCAAAGACCACAAATAAGTTGAACCAACCAAGCAGTGCTAAAATGTAGAACGAAATGGACACATGTCTCTCAAAATGTTGATATGGATTTTCAAGTCCACCACATATTCTGTGCTCCACCCTGCACTTAACAAAGTGTTAGACAATCCCCTCACATGCCGCACCACACCCTCCCTTATTTCTCAAACGTTTATTATTATTTTTATTACCTTCATGATATATTGTTGATGAAGGTGATTATAACAACGACGATGTTCTCTTCTCATCACCACCGTGCTTCAACATCATCTCTTTCACATCATCTTCTTTCCAACCTCCCTCTCACACACCTCCTCCAAACACCCACCCAAATTCTCACTCCACCATCCAGCCGCCCCTCCACACACTCCCGCTCCTAACTCTCAACCAAATCTGTCCAAAACTCAATCCTCCTCCCCCATGTCGCCGCCCACACAAGCACATTAAACAAATTCGACCGCTTCAAAGCCTCCCCATTCCCCCCTAAACTCAACGTGTTAAAAAAAAGCTCCACAACTTAATCTCATGCCCATTCACGTAAACAGGGTTTCCGCACTTCGACCAAGAAGTACAAAAACTTTACCTTTCAATTCCAATTTCATAAACCCTAGCCTTAGAAATCCCCAAATTCGCTCTTGTACTGTTGGTTGTGAGAGGGGAGATTTCCCTCTTAGTTGAGTGAAATCCATATCCCAATATCCACGTCATTACTTATTGGGAAAAAAATTAATTTAAAAAACCATGTCATTAAAAATAGACTGTCTAACAAGGTCAACAAACATCTATCAAAAAAATGAAAAAAAATAAATTATCTATCTTAACTTTAATGTTTATCGTGAAAAATTTGTACTTGGTTGATTGTAAAGAAAATAAGTGTCATTTACCCATTTTTCAAGTTAAACTTCAGCCATGAGAGAATTTATTTTCTCCCTTTTACACAAACTTTAGTTGACCAAATTTGACAGTATTTTTAATGATGTGGCACATTATATTTCTCACAACAAAAATGACATCGAAATTAATTCTTATAACATGTATTTTTTTCCCAAATATTATTTTTCTCACAATAAGAAATTATGTGGACTAACTCTGATGACCTACAAAAAGACCACCAGCGCAATGACTGGAATTCCCATTAAGAAATTGCTCATGACTTGGACTGTTTGTGATGTAGTTAATGCGATCAGAATTCCATTATTTATTTTTATAGCTCAAGTGCTTACTGCCTTTGGTTTTCTTTTGCCTTACCCCATCTCATTAAAGTCGACGAACATCCCTTCAATGGAATGTTAAAAAACACTTGATTTCTTTTATTGAGGTGGTTTTTCTGTATAGAGTATATTTTTGGAATTAATACAACAAATATTGTTTCAATTTCCAACCTCTTTATGTATGGTGGTAGTGATTTCTCCTAATTTCCGCAAGGGTTATTTGGAAAAGTATACTGGGACAAAATGTTTCTCTGGCGCCGGGATTTTCCGAGCTTTAATCATTCTTGCGACCTGTCACCAAGGTATTAAGGGTTGATTGATTAATCATCAACACATTTGAAGATCTAAAAGTACCTATTCTTTTCCAGATGCGCACAGTATAATTTAAACTCTACACAATCGGACCACTACATTCAGATCTGAAAATCAAATTGGCTGTCAAATCGATGTCATTGGAAATCTCAATAAAACAATTTATGGAAGAAGATAAGAGCAACAAGATCCATTCCCAGCCCTCCAAATCTGTGATCCAAGTTAGTTTTAAAATTTTGTGGGTCATTCAGCCGGATTCCGTTTCCGGAGATAGTGAGATGATGGAAGTTGCAGAGGGGACGATGGAGAGAGAATAATAAGTTGTTATTTCCATGTCAGATATTCCACACCAATTCTTGTTGTAAGGAAAATAATATAAAATGCCACGTAATAAAAAATACACTCAATAAAGTCAACTAACGTCTGTTATGTAATTTAGGTAAAATAGATTTTCTCTCTTAACTTCAAAGTTTAAAATGAAAAATTTATACATTGTTGGGTAAAACGGAAAGTATGTGAAAGCTCGTTGGTTTTTAGCATCATTAACCCAAATCTTTATGTCTTCCAAAGGAAATATCTGATGTTGATTACCATACTTGAGAAAGGTCATCAACTGCCTATTCTAAACAAACTCAAAGCCCTTTCACTGTCTGATTGGAACTTTTTGAAGCAAACATTCAAAGACTGTAAAGAAAAGTAACACCAAACGCGCAAAAGCCATAAAGAAAAGTGAACTTGGAGTTGTTCCTCCCCTATACAAATACATGACCACATCCAACCTAAACCTTTTTGCTATTCAGTTATTAACCATAGTGCAGATTAGAACTTGTTACTGAATAGGAATACATCTCTTCTACTGGGTGGCTTAGTGCAGGTCCAACATTTGTATATATTCTCCTGTAGGTAGTACTTCTTCGTTGCTAGTAGGTTGTTAAGGACTTAAGAGTGTATGCACTCTTTTGATTTTGGTTACACTATCCATGCTTGTTTTAAGCTAGCCAGGGGGGTATGCCCCTCTTCAACCCTGTATACGCATTTGTTTATTTCTGAGTAAAATGCCGTTTACTCCCCTGTGGTTTACACTGAGATTCCAATAACTCCCTATGGTCCGAAACATAAATTTAACCTAGTCATGGTTTAAAACAAAGTGCAACTGTCAGGTTTTACATCCAATTTGACTGTCCAAGTAGGCCGGTCCAAATAATGCTTCTAATTTCATTCTATTAGTATTACTTATAGACCAAAATGACTAAAACACCCCTTAATGCACTAGAAACCATCTCTTCTCTCTCTTAAAAAAAACTTTTACTCTCTTCATACTCACTTATCTTTTGATTTAGTCTGAACAAAAGGAAACCAAGAAATGGTTTCCAAGATAATGAAGAAAACCTCAACAAATACCACCAAGGACTGTAAAACCACCATTGCAGTCCTAGAAAGTCTGCCATAATGGTGCGACCGGTAATAGAAGGTGAAAAATCAATTCCAAATTTTGGTCGAAGGGGCCACCTGTAGATGAATTTTTGGAAATCCACAGTAAGTAATTTACAGTTGTGTTCATTCTGGGATTGAGAAATCTTTACTTCCCCATTCTCTCTCTAAGTTACCATCCCTCAGCTTCCCAAGTTCCAGTGATCCGGTAGACTTGTAAAGGTCACTGAAGACCTGCATGGAGAAATTGGAGGTTTTGCCCAGAGAATCAATTTGGATGAGGTAAATGTTTGTGTTGGTGCTGGTGCTGGTGTTGTTGCTTGGATAAGGTGGTGAAGAGTGGTCGAGCTTCGGGAAAGATATTGATGGTGGGAGGAAAGTGGTTTGCATTGGTGTTCAATGTACGAGTGATGGGTAAATTATCTGTGTGATACACACACACATACAGAGAGGAAAAGAGGGGGGTGAACGGGTCAGTAACTAAGATGATATCAGTGCATCAGCCGTTAAAAGTAAATCTTTAGTTTTTTTTGTCAATGGATGAATGAACCTTTAGTTAATTACAATATTCTGGGATTTTTTAGGGATTCAGCTATATTATATGTTTTAATTAGTCTGCTGTTTAATGCTTTGTGTTTATTTCTCCATTTCCATATTATTAATTTGGAATCAGTATGCCACTGTACAGAAAAATTATCAACATCCACAAATTCCTTGCTAGAAACTTGAGTGCACTGAATTTGATATCCACATGAAGGTTCATTAACCATTAGCAATCTTTCGCTCTAAAGATCACAAAATGAAATAGATAGTATGAAATGTGTTCTATTCCAGTTGAATCCAAATTGGTCAAAGGGGATGGTGAGTCCGCTACCAATCAGATCCCAGTGAAGTGAATTTCGACAAGGGTGGTTGTAAGGAGGGACTAGAGGTGGTGATGGGAGGAGAGAGAGCTGAAAGAGTTACCATTTAATCAGTTGCATAGCTTAGAGTAAGAAGTACAATTGGGATGCAATAAGAGATATTTCTTAACCACTTCTAAATGATTTATAACAGACTTACTAGTTGTAATTTCGTTTAAACTATGACCCATGACTTGGTGAAATGTAGGTTTTAAAGACCACATGGGGTTATATGTTCTAGTCTCTTTTTTCTATTTCTTTTTTTTGAAAATGAAATCTTATTCTTGATATAAATGCAAACTATTTTTAAACCAAATGTTGCCAATGAGAGGGGCGCAATGCCATGTACCCAAGTGGTATACAAGGGAGCAAAGGTCAAGAAAAGCACACCGTTTGGTTCATCAGTATCTATAGTTCTATACAGAACTCGTACCACTAACCAATCCAAAACGTCTTACGGTCAAAGATAAAAAAAATAAAAAACCTTTGTTATAGTAAATGTCCAAAACCCGTGTACGTCCTTCCCTATCCAATTCTCCCAACCCCCTCCCAAAAAACAAAAAGAATATAAAGAAACATTACTGCTAGCTTAAAAATAAAACCTGCTCAATACTTTCCCTACTCGTCTTTATATTTATTTTATGAATTTACCTTCCAAAGGAGGCATTGATGCCACTTACCATTGTTTAGAATCAAGGATTGGTACTGTAATACTAAAAGAAAAGCCCTTTTAATCTTGAAATTGAAAACAAGCTTGCTTGTCCTCAAAGAAACAACATCGCTATTGTTAAAAGCCATGGAAATGAATCTGCCGTATAGTAAGGATATGTCCCAAGTTCAATCATAAACTGCTTCACTTCAGTTTGTAGACGTGTCTAAATATCATCTTAAATGTGCATTTTCCAAAGCCCATGTACAAGTGAATCATGCTCCCAAATTTGATGCTCCATTCTAATTATGTTACACGTACTACTTAATGACAAGTTGAGAACATAGTTGTTAAGGCGGTGAGTGGGTGGCGTGCCGCTTAAGTGACTAGTCGACTAAGCGCTCGACTAATCGTTCATAAAGCGATAGATTATTTACAGTGTGCTTTATATATATATATATATAGGGAATAATGGTAATACACAGTTGTGTATGTTTTATTTGTGCAGTCTGTCAAAACTACGTCGTTTTGGCATATTTATTTTTGATTTCTGATTTGGGAGGAAAGAAGCTATTTTAAAAAAAACAAATCTGCCAAAATGACATAGTTTTGACAGACTGTGCACAAATAAAACATACACAACTGTATATGGTCATATTGCCCATATATATATATATATCCCACATACTTGTTATTGATTACTTATAAAAATATTAAAATTAAAAGTTAGAATTATTAAGAAATTTTTATGAATAATAAATATTAAATATTATAATATAAGTAATAATATTTTATAAATATTCTATTATACAAAGTATTTGATATTAAATGCATGCCATGTAACTAATAGTGCCAAAACAAGTTTAGATATGTACATGTGGATGAATAAATATAAATATACATTATTTTTATATGCAACTAATATATGCAACCATTATCATGTTTGACCCCTCTATGCAACTAATAAAATAATAGTATACATATTATGTACTCCATCTATTAGATCAATAGATATTTATATACACACAAAATAAGTACATTAAGAAAGAAGAAAGAGTTGCAGTCTTTAGTCGACCATACCTCGCTAACCCAACAGTTGAGTCGCCTCGCCAACCCAATCGCCGACCAAGAAATCCAAATCTACACTGACCAAGAAACCAATTCAGCAAGAAACCAAGTCGCTGATGAAAAAGCGTTGAAGAAGATGCAGTAGCCAAGTTCAGTGAAGAAAGAAGAAGAAAGAGATGAAACAGGTAAGTTCAATGAAGGAAGAAGAAAAAAGAGAGAAGCTGGTAAGTGGGTTATAGTTTGGGTAAATTAGATTTGTAGTTGTTCTTAACTAGTTCGACTAGATAATAAAGTTGAAAAATCGACGATTCAGGATGACTAGGCGACGATCAATTCTCAAGAACGGTTGTCTTAGGTACAACAACCAAGTCGAGCCCTCAACTTGTAGTTTCAGCAGCGACCGAGCGACTAATCACCGACTATGACGTAGGAATTGACAAAAAATAAATTCGGATCTAAACAACACATTTAGACTACTAGGATCTCTCAAGTGTATCCACTCCACTTATCAACACCAAGATAGATAAAATACCTCTACGGTATGAATGAAATAATGTAGTCTAAATGACTTGTAAGGATTACATCACTATTTAAAGAGACTCAAAACCCTAATATTACTTGGGAAATAATAAAAATACTAAACGATTAAAATACCCTTATTAATAATTCCTAATCACTAATTAATGTCCTAAATCCCCACTAATAAATAAAATACATAAATCACATCAAGTACTTTAATATTAAACATAATAAAAACTCCAAATAATAAATATAACAAATCTCTTTTTTGTTCTTGACTTGGAGTCCCATCAGACTAGGCGTCGATTAAGCGACTTAATAACTATGGTTGAGAATTAAGATCTCCGACCATTTCAACAAGTCTCCATATTCTCGTTACCTAAAGAAGTTTATGTTTAAGTCACCACCCATGCTCATTGCTTATCTACTTACCATCTCAAGATACTCCATTCTTTAATAAACTAACTCCTTTTCTTTTCAGCTTCTTATTTTTAGTTCAAATATATATTGAAACAAGAACAACTGTTGGGGTGGGTGCATAACACGTGCTTAGAATCCTGTCCGCAAAGATGCTATATCACAAACATACTGGGAAACAAAAATCAATATTTCCGACATGACAAAAATAAATTTAAAAAATGGTTTAAGCATCTAAAGGGAAAAAGAATAGCAGCAAAAAAATAATAAATTTGGCACAAGAAACAATTAATATTTTTCATGAGCTGATTAGATTAATTACTCCATATGAACTAACCTCAACAATGCGTAGTTCATTAAGAAGGGACTCTGATGGGATTGTAATTGTCTGGAAAATATGTGAACGCTGAAATAAAACGGCAATAACCCATCAACAAGACATAAAGCAGGAACGAACTCTAAAATGGGTTAAGCATATAAACACAAGGACCCACATAGCGATCAACAAGATCCTGGATTACAAACTGCACTTTCCCCAGCATCAGCAAAACTTTACCTGCATTTAACAGGAGTCAGGTTTTTTGAAGCAGAAATAAATAAGAAAAAGACCAATACGAATGAAAGAATTACATCAAAATAGACCAAGTATTCTCATAACTGTTAATAGTTTTAAGTGATAGTTTGTTTTGGAAATTTTATCGCATAAAAATACTAAGCAACTTGATCATCATTAGAACATAAAAGATTTCATGTAGACTTGTAAGCAATTCCATAGATGATACATACAAAATGGAATGTTCACTCACCACTTTCTTCATCATCGTTCAATGCAGTTTTCTCAAGAAGGCAATTACCCATTTCTCCTAATGATTCTGAGAATTCTGAAAATAGATAACACTGAAATTAGTGAAATTTCTTGGGAAATAACATGGAATATAAAGAACATTCATTAAACACTCAAGCAATAAAGATGACACTCAAAATCGTCATGCCGCAGCAAGACCTTAGGCTTCATAATTGTTAGGTTAAAAGAGTCAAACTAATTACACAAATTTGCCGAAGGGTTACTCTAGTAGATAAGCTCTCTGCGCAACTGATGTCAACTGTGATACACTCTTCAAAGGACATCTTGTCTGCTTTTTATGTACACATAACGATCCCCATTGCATGTTCACTGGCTCCTGACCTGCCTTCCCCTACCTATCCTTCTCCCAAACATTTCTCAGGGAAAAGCACTGAAGTTGTGGTGAGGGAAATGCAAAGTAGTCTTATAGATACTTATATATATAATCCATCGTACTAGATTGCTTACATAAGTATCCGAGGTTAGGGAAAGTAAAGTAGTTACATATACATATAATCCAAGAAATCCATTGAAGTAGATTGATACATCATTGCCTTAAATAGAAAATTATGAGACCGCGTTTGGATTTCTGTGTTCGCTCGGGAACGCGCATGTCATCGTTGCTTATAGCATGAAAATTATTTGCAAATCAAACCCTTGGCAACAACAATAGTTCTGAAAAAACTGGTTGGTCAATGGTCATGATCGAAATATTCATCAGTTGTAAGCTTCCATAGTGCAACATGCAAAACCATTCAAGTTTTAACGTTTCCATAGAAATATGTGGTCAATGGTTATGGCTTTTATGATTGTTTAGTGTTTACTACTTATCGTCCAAGTAGTCAGTCAACAGAATCCTGTAGGAGAAATTTTAAAGTGCTCTTTTATGTTCTCCAATAAAGAGCCAAATCTTTAACAAGGTATCAAGGATCTGGAAATAAATGTTGCTAAAATATTAGTTAACTCGTAATACAATTGTATCTGGCAAACCAACCAACCTACCTACTCCAATGAGGACATCAACTTGACTAACCACAGTTATTGTCAATCAGAAAACCAACCCCATATTTCATAGAATGGAAAAGAATGAGTGTGCAAGGTTATACTGGTTGAAAGAGTTGAGGAAACCCCTTATAAATAGTTATTTCAGAGAATTTTTATTTATTATGCTATATCTTGAGTTTCGGAGTGATAAAAATACAAACATAGGTGCGAAATGTGGAAATTCTATGAGCATTTTTCTAAGAAAAGCAAATAGTGACTTTTCCTTTTCTCTCAATTCCTGTGGTAGATTATATGCAGAAGAAGGATATCAGAAATTGAAATGGAAATGGCAAATCAGCTAGATACCATATGCACTGTTTGCCGTAGCAGCTGCAGCAGACAGTAAACTGTCATAGCAGTCTCTCATGTCGTGCATGTCCTGCAGTAAAGAAAGAGTAAATAAACATTAGAATTGGAGTTCCATATTTAAGTAAAACTGTACATTAAAATGCATATATTACAAAGGTTTCCATCATCAACGAGAATTAGATAAAGACCCACACTGCTGAAAGTGTTAATTACCACCCTAGTCTAAAGTTTGATGTTGAACTTATCTTCCAAGAGAGAAACCAAAATTCGAGAACGGTAAATAACACTATCACCAACTTTTATTTTTCTTCGTTTTCATTTTATTTTTCCTTTGAATTGTATGACCAATAAGATCATAACTACTGCACACTGCAAGATCGAAATCGCCATCACTGTTACCTACATTAGGGCACTATCAGCCAACATAGCAATCAAGTTCACACCATACCTGCAGCCAATCGCATCTTACTCAATGCCACCTGTATCATCCCATTGTTGCTACTATACCTCCTCTCAGTGTTCTAAAAATTCCCGCCTAGGCGCTAAGCCCCCCTTGGCGCCCTGCCTAGGCGCTAAGCCCCGGTGCCTCACTCAGGCCCAAGGAGGCAAAAAAATCCCTCCAAAAAATTAAGCGGGGCCTAGGCGGGGTCTAGACATAGGTTTTTTTTTTTATTTTAATAACTACTTTGCTATATTTATTTTTCTAATGATTTACCATATTCATAATGCATGTTGTAGCATATCAAATCACAACAAGAAGTGAACAATATCAAGTCAAAATAGATAATTTTATTATACTTGTAATTTTTTGAACTTGTACCAACTTCAAATTATATAAATGATGATACATTTGTAATATTTAGTTTAATTCAATATAATTCTTAAATTTATGTTTAGTTTCTTAAGTTTTAATATTGAATTAAATTCTTGAAATTTTAAATTTTATTATTTAATAGTAATCTTGTTTATGAATAAAACTAATACGTTAAAGATATGTTTGAACTTTCAACAATTGCATGTTTGTGTTTGAACTTTGACATTGACAATATAAATATGTGTTTGAACTTGGCAAATCTAATGATTTAGTCATCGAAGTTGGCACATTTTACTGAATAGTTGATTGAACTTTTAATTTTTCAAATTAACTCACTGAACTAATTTTTATTTTCAAATTAAGTCATTCCGTTAAAAAAAATTGACGGGCGTTAATTTTTTATCTAGCTCTGACGTGGACGTAAAAAAAAGGAAAAAAGAAAAGAAAATAACATGGAAAAAAAAGACAGCATAAAAAATTAAAAATATTGCTTATGTGGCAAAGAAAACTTGAAAATAAAAACAAAAAAATCAAAACATTTTTTTGCAAAACAGATCTAACCATCTTCATCCAAACAGATCTTCATCAAAACAAAAGAAAAAATTTAGGTTTTCTCCATTTTATTCATCTTCCCCAAATTTTAGGGTTTTCTTCATCTTCCCCAAATTTCGCCTAAGAGTTGCGAGAAGCTGTTGCAAGCATAATCTTTGTGGCTCCCAGATGTTGAGATTTACCAGATTTGTTGCAAGTCAGAAATCTCTTTACTGCAAAATATGGGAAGGAGTTCATATCAGCTGCATCTGAGCTTTGGCCTGATACTAGTGTCAACCGTACAGTTAATTGGTTCTGCATTTTTTCTATCAATGAGTGCATATATTGGGTCAATCTTGTCGGTGGGATTTACTGATTGAATGCTTTTTGGTTTCTTGTTTCAGATAATTGAGAAGCTTTCAGTTAGTGCTCCATCAGGTGTAGTAAGGCTCAAGGTATTGAAGGAAATTGCACAGGAGTACAATATTGAATGAGATTCTTCCAATTGCCAAGGTGTTAAGATTTGGCCGAGCTGGCATTCAGAGACTTGAAGAAAAGGAAACAGGTGTGTTTGTATTTACTCTCTCCATTTGAGTACAATTTTAGTTATTATGATTGCACAAGGACTTCTGTTTCACCCGATATGGTTTTAAATTTTGAATTCAGATTATTGAAGCATGCTCTAATCATTTAAGATGATCAATTGAAGCAATAGATAGTGATAAGAATTTATGTTGAGTGAATAGAAATATTCAAATCTATGGAAGGAGCTGAGAAAACAAATTCAAATTATTTGTTACCATGAACATTTTAAGGCAAAATTTGGGGAAGATTGAAGAAAATGAAAAAAATCCTAAAATTTGGGGAAGATGAATAAAATGAAGAAAACCCTAAATTTTTCCTTTTGTTTTGATGAAGATGGTTAGATCTGTTTTGCAAAAAAAATGTTTTGATTTTTTTGTTTTTATTTTCAAGTTTTTTTTGTCACATAAGCAATATTTTTTATTTTTTTATGTTGTCTTTTATTTTCTGCTATTCTAATTTGAACATATTCCATATTTCTTCAGTGATACTATCATTATATTGATTTGTTTGTACGGCTAATCATTCAAAATTTGGTACCCAGCTTAATTGTTTTGTTTTTAGTCAAATCCTTATTTTTCTTTGGTTTAGTCTAGATGTTTCGAACTTCATATTTTATAATCTTTTGAATTTGTTCTTCACGCATAAAACTTTATTGATCTTTGTAGAGCGGTATATGTTGTTACATTATTTTGGAGGTATTTTGTTTATAATTTGATTTAATTTAACATGTACTTTTAAAACCCTTTTATTGGTATTATATCGCATGTGTTGTGAAATCATAACTTTGTAGAATAAGCGATAGGGCATACCTGAGCTATAACCACATGT
This sequence comes from Panax japonicus, assembly GCA_020205505.1. NCBI lineage: Eukaryota > Viridiplantae > Streptophyta > Magnoliopsida > Apiales > Araliaceae > Panax > Panax japonicus. Next base: position 65,095,765 of record CM035111.1, on the reverse strand, counting down.
GCGGTACCACAGGTATGTCCTCTTAGCACCGAGACCGACAATTTTCGTTGCGGTGTGATCAATCTATGGCTTATCCTTTTGTATGTTGCTCTAGTGTGAGTTTTGGCTATTTGATATGTTTATTCAGGATGCATATAGGTCGGCCCTAGTTTTATGTTCTATTTTACAGATTGGTGATGTTTGTGTTAGACACCTTCCGATTTGCATGCATTTGGATTCGCGGTCCAATGTGTGATTTGTATGTGTGATATTATTTTGACTTGTCCGTGTGGCAAAGCATATTCTTGTTTTGTTTGGAGTTCATTATGAAATAACTACTTAGCCACTTTGATTAAACCTTCTGTTTTGGTTTGTTAGTTATGTTAGATTCAATTATATCTTGTTCAGACTTCGAAGATTTTGTTATCGTTAGTGCTTATATTTGGGGTTATCTTTCATATTTCATTTAGTTAGTTCTATTTGTCAATTATGCTTCTTTTGTTTATCTTTATCCGTACTGGGCAATTAACTCGTGTTGTGTTTTTCTTCCGACAGGTTTCCAGTGGCGGTTTAGGATTTCGTGTGAAGAGAGCTACATTTGACCATCTAAGTTTATTTTGATTTTAGGTTTTGATTATTGTGTAAATTTATGGAGAATTGCATTTAATTCGACGGTGATGGATTATCAACTATTAAATATTTTGAAGTTATTAGTGCTCTATTTACTTATTGAGGCTTGCTGTATTTTGCACGTGACCTCCCTTAGGATATTCAGAAAGGGAGTGTTACAAATATCACTACGGACGTTCTTCAAACACCACGCTGATCACCCTCACAACTACCACCAACACGAAACAAACTAGATATAGTACTTACACACACCAGTACAACAACAAAACTTTACAATCCTTCATCAACACCACTAATGTCGCCTCATATTATATTCCTGATCTTGAGTTAACCACAATCATCATCAATGCATATCATTTACAGAAAACTTTAACTAACAATAACACCTTACTTGAAACAACTACTTCCAGTAACTTGCTAATTGTTGTACCAATGAAGTTTCTCTAACCACCAAATTAGAACCAAGATTTAACTCCCATCACACCCTTAACTAAATACTACTCAAATCAAATTTAACTGAATTATGTAATGAGTTATCAAATTTAACATTGATAACTCAAATCAAATTTAACTTGATAATTTACGAGGCAATTTGTGGTTGGCTTAGAGCATTCACAACAATTTCCTCAATCAACACTCTATTCCAAATTTTGAAGAATACATCAACAAATTATTATCCAACAGTTTCTTTATCCTTATTTGACTCTCTATTTTAATCCCTATATATGATTTTACTCCTTAGTGTGAGGGAGTCAAAAAATCGTTCCCTATATATGCAAAATGACATTTCACACCCACATTTAAGTGGACAACTCATTAATCATACACATCTTGACATTTTTTTACTACTTCATTTCCAAATTATAAAATTAATATTGACTTATTTTTTAAAAATTATTTCAAACGTATTCAAATTTAAAATTGATATAAATTAATTTAATTTTTTGTCAATATAATTATAAATATTATAAAAGTATTATTAATTATAAAATTTATTATTTTCAAATTTTAAATGAATCATATTAAATTTAAATTTAAAATATCACAAATTAACTTTTTAAAAGTTAATATTGATCTTATGTACATTTACATCCATTCAATACTCACTCCATAAATTACTTAAAATTTAAAATAAAATAAAATTTATTTTACAGTGAAATATAATTGATAAATTATACTCTCTCTTATAAATTATAAGATTATTATTAATTTGATGCTTTGACTGTTGGAACATTCAAATTTTAACTTTTAACATTAAAATTTCATTATTTAAGGAATCAATATAAGAAACCTGTTGGGTACATAGTGAAAAAATTGAATTCTTATTTTACAAAATGACTCAACAGCACTGCAGAGTAAGGATAGAGATAAAGAAATTGTTGTGAATGCTCTTAGGACCAAAATTGCGCATTGTCCCTCTTATGAGACCACTTTATATCCCCAATTCACGTACTAGCCCTGATTAAAAAGCCCAAAGTTGTCATAAGTTTTCTACAAAGTTCCAAAGTTTTGACAATTTGGGCGATGGCAAACTTCTCTAGTGGCGAGGGACATCTTTGATAGGGTTTCTCAATCTTTGATTATTACTAGTTTGGGCTTTGTTTGGAGTTGTGAAAAAGTAAATTTTCTATTATTAAGTTGATACACTATAATAACAATCGATAATTTCCTGCGGCATTTTAAATGATTTGGAATGTAATGAGTTTGACGTTTACATAATTATGGCACTTGAAATCTCCCATTTGTGTGAAATCCTATCAAATCTCACACTACTGTAATGAAATAGCTATCAATGTTGAAGATTTCAGAACGATTCAGAAAAATCGTTGTTTTTTATCAGGAGTGGTAGCTTTTTAGGGATATAATAATATAAAGTGGTCACGTGAGAGGGATGATGTGCAATTTTTGTCGCCGAGCCAACCACAAATTGCCACGTAAATTATCAAGTTAACATTTTTGTGTTTTCTTTCCTTTTATCTGTGCCATATCAACATTTACTTAAAGTCCATTTACAATTTTAGACGAAATGATTCAATTGAAGTTTAATTTTTGGTTAGTTGGTTAATTGGAGTTTTAAAATATTTACTGGCCCAAATAGAGCAAATGAATGAGTTCAGAGGTATAAATAAGAGTTTTGCCTAAAAAATTACATTTTATTTTCAGTGAAATTAATTTTGTTCCATTGACGTGGCAAAATGAGAAGTTCCTCAGAGCAACAAAAGGTGTCATACCATTAGACACTAAACTCTTCTCTAACCAGACCATATAATGGATAATAGATGAATAATTTATTACCCGACAGGTAAATTCTAAAATAAGTTTTTTTTATACTATTCCATTTCATGGATATATATATATATAACTACATGTACAGTGATGAGGTTTCTTCTGAGTAAATCAGGCATAATGTGTCTTTTCTACAAAAAATAATTATTCTTAAGAAAACGATTGTGTGCTTTATTTTTTGCAGTAAATAGCATATGTAAGCAAACTATTGAATGAGAAAAAATCATGTAATTAAATTTAAATAACTTTATAATATTTTGCTCTAAAATTATCAACATTGTATAATGTGAACTGAAAATGTACTCTTTGTTTTACTTGGAAGTCGGTGCAATTTTAACTTTCGTCTTTTTACGATAATATGATAAAGATGGAAAAGCTCTATTAACAGTTGGATAATGGTTTTCAGTCATTTCACTCTGGTATCAGTTTAAGAAAATCTTTGGTAATACTATTGCACTAGAAAGAAATTATATCAATGGACATTGAGAGACCCCCAAAAATAGAGAAAGAATGTAAATATATTTGCTATCTTCTTTATAATGAAAGGAAGGTCTGTTCTCAGCTGAACAATAGTAGGCAAAATAATACATGTTATCATCAAAAAGGAGCACAAAACTATGTTGAGGGTTAAACGACATATATAGTGAACAGCCAATAGACGGTCAGTTATGCAAAATATATTATTGGTTTCAAGTAAGATGCCACGTACGGCTTAAAATAATGCAGAGTGGAAATAGTCAATGGCTCTCAAATTCGACTCTAGTTACAACACCTATGGACACTCACACAGAATTATAAGGTCCTTCTAATATTGATTTATGGAGACAAATCATAAACTCTCAACCAGATTTTAGACCAGGGCAATATAAATGGATTGCACATGTAAATATTTTTATACTAAAATCAGCAATTATCAATTAGATCCAAAATCAATGACAAAACATATATCAACCATGAATACTCAACTGCATTCAGTGCCTGAATACCAAGAAAATATAAGAGCAGAAAAGCCCAGTTGATATCAACTTATTATTAAAAGGCTATAACCTAATAATTCCATGATAAAAAATATATGTATTCAAGTTATCGAATTAAGTATGCTCAAACATAAGAATTCAGCATTTAATAGTCCAACTAAGTTTCTGAGAAACCTAGCCCTAGGTTTGGCAGCCAAATCGAAGAAAAAACGAGAATGGATTGATGAATTTTATGTCGGAACAAATAAAAAATTGACCATAACTAAAGTTAGAAAACTGCATTAATTAAGCAGGATTTTGAAATATTTTGAAGAATTGAATTTGCTTCATGTTGTTAATAGATTCTTCCGGGGGGGACAAAGGGAGATAGAAAATAAGTAAGAGGCACCTGAGAAGCCTGAGATAACTCATCCAATTTGGCGAGAGCTTGCTGAAGGTGACGCTCTCTTTTTTCGTTATGCTTGTGAAGCCCTAATCCTCGCAGTTTCCTTAGAGAAGTTTTCATCGTTGTTTTTTGGTTGATCCACACTTCCTGCAAATGTTCGAGGAGAAAACCTAGAGAGAGAGAGGAGGAAGATAACAGTCAATTCAATTGAATGATCAATGTGGTGTTGTCGTTAATTTTTTTTATAAGAAAATAAAATAATTAGGTGGTTGATATTAATTGCGAGAGAAAAATTTATTGGCATGATAAGTATAATATACATGTGATGATACTTTTATAATTACTAGTTGATTGCCCGTGCAATGCACGGGCTAGTTTGAATAATGGATTTAATAATTTGCTTGTTTGAAAGGATATATTTTTGTTTGTTTGGGCTTTATTGTTAGAAATGCAAATAGAGTAAATCTTTGGAGCTGGTACTGATCAAGTTATTGGGTGCTTCTATGTGGACTATTCGGAAGTTTTAGCCGTACAGTGTGCTATGATAAATAATAAATTATATTTCATAATGGGTTAAATATATAGGGGTATTTGTGCCTCCATGCCTAAATACAATATAATCTAGCTAAGCGACATGCTATTCCTTGAGGTAAATTACCACCTGCTATAAAATCAAGTAAAAAACAGAGAAAGTAATGATATACTAACATCTCAAACTTAAAACCTCAATTTATACTCCTAAAAACTGGCTTGAATATGAAAGCCTCAACCCAATCACAATACTAATACCAAACTTTACAATTCAAATTACTTGAGCCACACAAATATATGATCAAGCAATAAATCACAAATATACAAAGAATCAAAAGAAAACCCATTACCCTAATCTCCAAAATTGAGGAAATAAAAAAATGAAAATACTTAAGAGCCTGCAAGCTCCTCAAACTGCTTGACCCAATCCTCAATCAGTGGGTATTCAGTTCCCACTTAACAGCATCCTTGACATTTTCAAGCTCTCCACTTGAAGCCATTTGCTGTCCATACTCTAAAATGATCCATGACATCATTGACACTGTAAATGCCATGGGCAGTCGAAACTTCACATTGTCCCTTGCGTCATAATACCCTCCAACCAAATTAACCTGCAAGAAATCAAAACATTTAAAATCTAAATTATTCCCTATTTATTTTTTTCATTCTTTGTTCAGACAAATCTCACGGTTTAATTCATTACCATTCTAGTAGCTAACGCAAAAATAGAAAAGAAAAAAGGGATTTAGGAAAATGTTGATGAGATATCTAGTTTACAGTCTTCTTTCTCTTCATTTGTACCCCCTTCTTCACTTTCCTGTATTGAAAAAATTGCAAGATGAGAGGAATAAGTATAAAACAAAAGAGATTATCTAAACCACGGCAAGATATCAAAGGTAGAAAGAGTTGGAAAAAATGGAATCAATCTTCAGACTTAAGTTGCACGCAAAGATGGAATGTACCACTTAAAATATGCAACGTATCTTCATTGTCAACTGTCATTAGTTTCGATCTGTATTTCTCTTTTTCATCCCTTTAACTGATAAGTGGAAGATTATATGGATTAAAAGTAACATTTCAAAATTTAATGGCTCGTATAATTATCTTTTCATTGATTTTTCTCACTTCCTAATGATTGCTTCATTACCAAGAAAATAATCACAAAAAGATGTCGCGTACAATCAGTATCTATAAAAGTGCTTGCATGACATTTCAAACTTTGCCCTTGCCAGGAGAGGCAAGGCAAGAGCGTTGTCAGTTAGACAAAATTGGTAAGAAAGAAAATAGTAAGAGCTTCTTGGTTAATTCCTTAAAACTTCAACATATGCCCAAAAAATTCATCCAAACATCAACTCGGCAGTTTAACCATATAAAATAAAGCCAACACTTTAACCAAGAATCAGCATATTGTACTCTTCCAACAACGCATAAATCGGGTCTTATTCTGCTACCTTCTTTTCAACTTGAAATATTTCATAGAGCACCTTTTCCAAGCTCATCATATATGTAATAATCCTCACCTCCTTCAGGATAAGTTGATAATACTCCCCTCACCCTCACCCCAAAGAAAACAAAGAATATAAAAAAACTACAGTGGCACAATACAATTCATAATTTCTGACATTACATTTTGATGAATGTGAATATTATACCATCTAAACATTATTGTAAGTGATGTGTGGTGCCAAAGTACTACATATGGAGGAATGTCACAAATTTACAATTTGCAGTCCCTCCTTTTACAAATGAGAGTTCTTTATAGGGGTGGACATTTTCTTTGTTGACATTCTTTTTTCCAAATATTAAGGTTGTATCTGACAAAGGTAGACAAAATTTTGCAAGTAATATCAGTTTAAATGTTAGCTATGCTTCATACCTGCAGGCATCAGTGAACCAAGGCATCCTTCAATAACTCCCTGTCCAGAAAATAAGAGGTATCTGTTTCTATTAAAGAATTTAATCTCTAATAATAGAAAGAAAATATCAGATTTTTAATTAATGTTGTCTGTTATTTTCATATACCATTTGAACTCTTTGCCTCTGGAAGCAAACGAACTGGCCCAAAATGGCAACTTATATATTCAGTGTTCGTTCTATATCATTGCCTTTCCAACATATGGCTGCAAATTGCTTAGAGAAAATAAATAAATGCCAAGTTACCTGGGTCTTGCTTGAAACTGAGAACTGAATTGAATACTTATAAACCCTTCTTGCTGCAATAGAAAAACTCCACACGTTCAGTAATTGGTCTTGTAGTTCTGGGCTCTTTGATCACATAAAGAAACAATAAATCAGTAGTACCTTGAGATACAGCTACTTCTTATTCATGTTCTTAGCCATAGCTCTCGCGCGAACAGAGAATCAAAGAAATCCAAAACCTGCAACTCAAGAATTGAATTAGGTTAGGAGAGAAAACTTTAGGAATTTAACCATTCTCTCGTCGCACTCACAGAATTTAAAACAAATAGAATCCCTAATATCTTCTTCCACCAAACAAAGCACCGATCAAATGAAGTACCAAAAATTGACAATCAAAAATGGACAAAAAAATCAAAATCCACCAACATATCTAGAAATCAAAAGCAGCCCAAAAAATTTATAATTTGTTCATTGAACAATGAAATCAAAAAGAAAAAAGTATGCGTGAAGATAGATCGGAATGAAGATGAACAGAGTTTTGAAGACCCCCACCTTGTATTATTGAGAGAAAGCTTAATGAGAGATAAAAATTAATTGGGTGAAGATGAAGACTCACGTAACGTATCATGATAGAGAAAGGTTTAGAGAGAGAATGGAACTGAGAATAGAGGCTTCCCTCTTACATCTGCTTCTGACTTCAACCTCTTTGTTGAACCTTTTCGCTTTCTTGAATTGCCCTATGTTGGTGGCGCAACGAACGATTGATTTGATGAAATTGAGCGACTTAATTCCTAATTGATTTCAAATTGAGTGAATTGATGCCTTTTATATATAAGGTATTGAAGGATTGATGAGAAGATGAGAAGATGGAAGAGTAGGTAAGGGGAAGTGGAAGAAGAAGAGGAAGAGGAGTCACCGGCGGTTTTGGAAATCAAATTGATAGACAGATTAATTGATTGAGTTAAGAGGCTGTGTTGACTCAGTGAGTTTTCTAATCAATTGGATTTCAATTGATTGAGCTAATTGGGGCTGTGCTGTATTTATATATATATATTGATTTGGTGTTTGATAAAATTGATCTTGTATAACACTTAAATAGCGGAATGAAATTGAAACATCCCCGCCTAGGTACCGTCTAGGCGTTAGACTCCTCACTGGCGTCTCGCCTAGGCGTTAGACCCCTACAGTCTCACCAAGATTTAAGGCGTCAAAAAATTCCTCCAAAAAATTAGACGGGGCCCAGGCGAAGAGATTTTTATTTATTTTAATATTAAAATTGGCTTAAAATAAGAAATTCCGCTTAGGCCACTGCCCGCCCGCCCGCCTCCCACCTAGCGTCTTTTAGAACATTGTGTACAAGTATTTGTACATGACCCAAATAGAATTAAATTATGATTGGTTAGCCCAATGTGAAATGAAAAGTGCAAGTATGCTTAAATATGTATGTGGGTGAATATATATATATATATATATATATATATATATATATATATATATATATATATATATATAAGAACCGGCTATAGTAACGGTTTTCTGATATATAGCGACGATTCGAACCATCGCCATAGCTATGTCGTCGACTTTGTATGCTATAACGACGAAAAAACAGTCGTTATAGCCGATTCCTTTTTGGTTCGCTCCCTATGGTTCGCTGGAGAAGAGGACCGTATATATACACATACATAGATATATATGTGTATGTATATATGTAGGAAGCAAGTATGTTTAACATTATGTACAAAAGGTAAAATAAAAATGTAACCTATGGGTACGTAATACTCCCTACCAACCGAACTACCCCCCTCCCCTTGCAAAAGTGTTGAATTTTTATGATAGCAAAAACCCATGCGGGTTAATCATGTGTAAAGGACTAGGGTTAGTAAGAGTTTGTAATTCTTTTTACCAACTTCACTTTTACCCTTGCGTAATAACCTAGTTATTGAATATTACTTCTTTTATAAATAGGAGGCACCTATTTCTTCACCTAATTTCATTACTTGTAAATTTGCTAAGAATTGGGAGAGTTTGAGAAATTTTAAGTGTTAGTAAGTTAGTGAGTACTAGAGAGAACATAGAGAGAAAAGAAGAAAGCTAAGCAAACTATTGCATTTTGGTGGAGTCCAAGAAGAAGGAACAAAGGTGGACAACTACTTGGAGTTTATAGCTAAAAGAAAGAAATCATCAAAGAGGTAGGTTCATAACCCAACTATATTTTGTAAGTTATGCTAGTATATAAGATTCTAGGTAGAAATGCATTCTTGGTTGTGGTGGATTCGAAGTTATAAGGATGGATATTGGAATGATATTATATGGTATATGTGACGCCCCCAAAATTAGGTATACATCACCCATCTTGAGTCGCCAGATACATGGTACAGAATTCAAATACAACTTACTAATACGACTGTCGTGTACAATACGACAAAATATAACTGTGAGTTTGAATACAATTATTGTCTACTAGAGATCATACAAACTCAAAAGGAGTCCTCAATACAATTATTGTCACACTATTTTACAGAATAGTGAGGACTACTAATACTACTCTCTGGTCCATTACTCCGTTCCCCGACTCGTCCCAGCTATATTCTCATTTCCTGAAGAGAACAGTGAAAGAAAGGGTGAACTCAACTAGCCCAATAAGAAATATTATGTCTAAGATAATGCAGAATAAATTATCATTAGCCTTCAACAGTGTTAAACTAATAAAATATAATAAACATCAAGTTTAACTGCAGCAGAATTAGCAATCCATTAAAAAGTCAAGTAGAAAATAAAATCTACTATCTTTTATGATTTAAAAGGTTTTTCATCACTGTTATAGCTGAGACTCAGCTTAATAAATATTCCACATCATCGAATCACCCCTGCACTACGGCCAAGGATATTCTTTAGTATCACGACCATAATTATTCATGCACTACGGCCAAGAATATTTGTGTATTCATTAATGGTCATGATCATGCCAACATCTGTCCATTAATGCACTACGGCAAATGAGACTTTTACCACATCATTTGTAACATTACGGTCATGATTACACCGAATAATCCCTGGTCATAATCATACCAAGTCCATCTATGCACTACAGGCTACAGATGACTTTCAAAAATATAAATAAGAGGATGATGACAATGATATAAGAATTCAATAAAACAAGTTCAAGAATTATTTTATCCAGAAATTATTAACGTCCAAATTATCAACACGATACTGTTTTGTGGTGTAAAATTCAAGAATGCCCAGAAGAATATTTCCATGAAAAGATACTGGATGAAGCGCAAATATCAAGAATATTCCACTAATTTCATGGAGTATAGAAGTCAAAGTTTTATCCAACCGGGTAATACCGAATACAATAACAAAAGATATCACCATGCATGCTATAGAGACCGCACAAGCAGGTTATTCCCGCAGAATAATAATAACGGAACCAGGTCAGGTGAAATTCACACCGACAGGATGTTCCAACAGAATAATAATTGCGGAATAGTAAATGATGGAACCAGGTCCGGCGTATAGCACAGACAGGATATTCCGACAGAAATATAAAGATGGAATAATAAAAATGGAACCAGGTCCGGTGTAAAACACACAGACAAGATGTTCCAACAGAATAATAGAAGAATGTCACCAAGTATAGGGTAAACCGCGTATACAGGTTATTCCAACAGAATAATAAGCAATGGAATAACAACAGTTCTCTTCATGAATAAGAAAGAATAACACCCCTTACGGGTACAACAAATAATATTCCCTACCTTAGAAGAACTGGATATAAGTGAAGTAGCAGAAAACTCTTCTTATTTCTCTCTTATTCTCTATACTTTCTCTCTCTATAACTTGAACGAATTCGTAAGAAATAATGAAGGAATGAGCTTTCTATTTATAGAAAAACTGAGGGTGGCTCTTGGTCTTAACGAAGGGTCAAAATGACTCTTGATAATATTGAAGAGACAACTACTATTTATGAAGGGGTAATTAACCCTTGGAACACCGAAGAGGCAGTTAACTCTTGGTAATATTGAAGGGACAACTACTATTGACGAAGGTAACTACTATTGACGAAGGTAATTACTATTTACGAAGTTAATTACTATTTACGAAGGTAATTACTATTTACGAAAGAAACTCTTAGTTGACGACATATGGCCCCCCATAAATAATTAAACTTATCACCAACGTCTCATAATAGACTCTTTATATACATCAAGGATTGAATAAAAATTACCAGAAATCATTTTATTTTTAATCAACACATAATTAACCTTTCAACAATTATTAATCATTTATAACTTGTCGTCTCAATTATTGATTTAATAATATAACATATTATACAGATGATACTGTGATAATAATTGAATCAATAATATAAGAGATATGATGCAACAATTACTGTAGCAATAATGGAGTATAGCTGAGTGACTTCTCACGTAAGCATCAATAATCAATACCGTGTGCTACTATGCAACAACGCGTATTACTGTAGTAGTTCAACAGTTTTAACGGTAACACCTCCGCCGTTATTTTTATAGAAAGATAATTTTGTCGTTTTCTAACTACGACAATACTTCCGTTGTGGGGTCCACCAATGATTGTGCCGTCGTACGAATATTCCCCGACCAAACGAATATTTTATAACAACTTGCGTACTTTGCAAAATTTATAAATATTACCCACAACTATAACATTATATCAAATTTATTCCATAATAATAATTATAGAAAATTCATCTTTATTTATAAAAACTGGGGTCTTACAACCTCCCCTTCTTATGAAATTTCGCCCTCGAAATTTGGGTACGTACCTGGTATGTCGAAGAGGTAAGGATACCTTGATTTCATTTCAGATTCAAACTCCCAAGTCATTTCCTCAACATCGTGGTTTCTCCACAACAATTTGACTTGAGGTATAACCTTGGAGCGTAGAATATGTTCCTTCTTATTCAAGATTTGAACAGGAACCTCTTCATACGTTAAATATTCCCCTATTTCGTCCGGTTCTAACTCAATAATGTGGTTCGGGTCTTTCACATATTTATGTAACATGGATATGTGAAAAACGTTATGAACACGAGACATATTTGGCGGTAAAGCGAGTCTATAGGCCACAATTTCTATTCGATCGAGGATTAAAAATTGACCGATGAATCGAGGATTGAGTTTTCCTCTCTTTCTAAATCTTGTAACTTCTTTCCATGGAGTAACACGTAACAACACATGATCTCCTATATTGAATTCCACGTCCTTTCGATGAAGATCAACATAACTCTTTTGTCGACTTTGTGAGGTTTTTATACGTTGTCGGATCGTTTGAATATTTTCCGTAGTCATACGTACCAACTCCGGTCCCAACAACGTTGCTTCACCCACCTCATCCCAGCATACTGGAGAACGACACTTTCTTCCATACAACGCTTCGAATGGAGCCATGCCAATACTTGCTTGATAACTGTTGTTGTAGGAAAACTCCACCAATGGTAAGAACTTGTCCCAACTTCCCTTGAAATCAAGGACACAGAGTCTTAATAGATCTTCAAGAGTTTGAATAGTCCTCTCCGACTGTCCGTCCGTCTGAGGATGATATGCTGAGCTAAATCGTAAATCTGTGCCCATAGCTTTTTACAAACTAACCCAAAATCGTGAAGTAAATCTTGGGTCTCGATCAGAAACTCTGGATACCGGCATACCATGCAGTCTTACAATCTCGTTTATGTACATACGAGCAAGACGTTCAAGTGTATAAGTTTCTCGTATCGGTAAGAAATGAGCAGACTTGGTCAATCTATCAACAATGACCCAAATCGCATCTATGCCTTGAGAAACCTTAGGAAGACCGGTAACGAAATCCATGGTAATGTGCTCCCACTTCCATTCTGGAATTTCAAGTGGTTGCAATGGACCTTTTGGTACTTAATGCTCCGCTTTAACTCGTTGACAAGTTAGACACCTTGAGATAAACAATGGTATCTCTCTCTTCATATTGCTCCACCAAAATGTATGACGAATATCATGATACATTTTGGTACTCCAGGATGGATTGCAAACAGTGTATTGTGCGCCTCCATCATGATTTTATACTTTAAATCAGGGTCGTTAGGAACACAAAGTCTGGAGTTGACTCGAAGTATTCCTTCTTCATCGATTCTTGTTTCCGGCATAGCACCCTCTTGCACTTTCTTCCTCATACGCATCAGCTCCAGGTCTGTAGCTTGAGCAGCTTTAACTTTATCGATTAAAGTCGGTTCTACTCGTATATTCGCCATCATCACATGCGTTCATGGAGTCTTTAACTCTATCTCCATCCTTTGCAAGTCACACAAAATGGGCCCTTGCGTTGACAATATCGCACTCGTACTTGCATGTGATCTTCTACTCAATGTGTCAGCTACCACGTTTGCTTTTCCAGGATGGTATTGGATGGTATGATCATAATCTTTCAACAGTTCAAGTCAACATCGTTGTCGCATGTTGAGTTCCTTTTGAGTGAAGAAATATTTGAGGCTTTTATGATCCGTAAAGATCTCCACTTTCTCCCCATACAAGTAATGCCTCCAAATTTTAAGTGCAAAGACAACAGCTGCCAACTCTAGATCATGAGTAGGATAATTCTTCTCATATTCTTTGAGTTGTCGCGAGGCATAGGCTATGACTTTTTTATGTTGCATGAGAACACATCCCAGCCCTTTGCCCGAAGCATCACTGTAGATGACAAATCCCTTCGAGCCAGATGGTATTGTCAGAACAGGTGCTGAAATGAGTCTCCTCTTGAGTTCTTGAAAACTCTTCTCACATTCTTCGCTCCAACCGAACTTTGTATCGTTTCGAGTCAGCTGAGTCAATGGAGTAGCGATTCGAGAAAATCCTTCCACGAATCTCCGATAATAACCAGCTAAACCGAGAAAGCTATATAATTCGGTCACTGATTTAGGTTGCTCCCAGCTTTGAATAGCTTCAATCTTTGCTGGGTCAACAGATATTCCATGACTTGTTACCACGTGCCCAAGGAATGCTACTTCCTCAAGCCAGAACTCGCATTTCTTCAACTTGGCATAAAGCTTATATTCACAAAGCTTTTGGAGTGTCAGCCTCAAGTGTTGCTCATGATGTTCACGGCTTTTGGAATAAATAAGGATGTCATCAATAAAGACGACCACAAAGTGATCCAAATATTCCTTGAATACTCGGTTCATCATATCCATGAAGGCAGCAGGAGCATTAGTCAATCCAAAGGACATGACTAGGAATTCATAATGCTCGTACCGAGTTCTGAAAGCCGTCTTTGGAATGTCATCGGTTCTAATCTTCAATTGGTGATACCCGGAACGAAGATCAATCTTTGAAAAGAATTTGGCTCCTTGCAACTGGTCAAACAAGTCATCAATACGTGGCAATGGATACCTATTTTTGATGGTGACATGATTCAACTCCCGATAATCAATACAAAGTCCCATACTCCCATCTTTCTTCTTCACGAATAGAACATGAGCACCCCAAGGAGAAGTACTAGGACGAATAAAGCCAATGTCTAACAATTCCTGCAGTTGGGTTTTTAACTCCTGAAGTTCAATAGGAGCCATTCGATATGGGGCTTTAGAAATGGGTTTTGTACCGGGTTCAAGGTCGATACAAAATTCAATCTCACGCTCTGGGGGTAGGACAAGAAGTTCTTCGGGGAATATGTCAGGAAATTCATTAACAATAGAAATATCGTTCAAAACTGACGTATTTTTGTTTAAATCTGTGGCATGAGCTAAGAAAGCTTGACATCCGTTTTTCAATAAACGAATAGCTTTATGGCTTGAGATGACCGTGATTGATTTTAATGGTTTGGTCGCTTGAATTCGCATAATAGGTTGATTAGGAATATGAAAGCTAACAACCTTATGGAAATAATCAATTTTTGCATGATGAGTAGTTAACCAATCAATCCTTAAAATAACGTCAAATGCAAGTATTTTCAATGAAATAAGATCTACAGGTAATGTGAGGGTACCGATTTGAACCAAACAAGACTTATAAACAGTGGATGTAATGAAGGTTTCTCCCAACGGAGTTTCCACAGATAAGTCAAAGTCTAATTTCTCCGGAGTCAAATTTAATCGATGAGCGCAAGTAGGAGAAATAAAAGAATGGGTAGAACCGGTATCAAATAAAGTATAGACTTCGTTAGAGTTTATGATAAGCTTACCCGTGATGACCTCATTCGGGTTCCTGGCTTTCTGGGAGGTCACAACAAACGCTCTCCCTTGCACTACCGGCTTTGACCTTTCTAGGACGGCCTTTGGTGCCTCCATCCTAGCTGAATTTGTCTTTGGTAAATGACAAAATCGAGCTAAGTGACCTTCTCTTCCACAATTATAACATGCTTTGGATGGCATCGCGCAATTTGGACTGATGTGTCCCTCCCCTCCGCATTTGAAGCATATGATAGGTGGTCTTTCTCATTCCTTAACAACGGGTGCTGGTGCTGACGTCTTTCCATCATTGTTGAATCTCCTCTTTTTGAAATGTCCGTTCTTATTGTTTTGGCCCTGATTACCACTGAAGTGGTAACCATTTCTGGCCTGCTGATTCCCTCCACGCTTGTTGTCACCGCTTCGATGACCACTCTCGCTGGTATTATAATTTTGCCGGTTGCTCTCTTTTAGTTGAGTTGACTCGTTATCGCGCTCCACTAACTGAGTCCTATTTACAACATCTGAATACAAACACAGTTTATGAGAAATAAGATGTTGACGTATCTCCGGCTTCAAACCACTTAAAAACATTCGCGCCATTCTCTCTTCATTATCCACCAAGTGGGACGCAAACCATGATAACTCTGCAAATTTTGCCTCGTATTGCGACACGGTCATATTGTTTTGTTCCAACTTGATAAATTCCACCTCCTTCATGTGGCGAATACTTTCGGGAAAGTATTTGTTGTTGAACAGCTCCTGGAACTTCTCCCAAGATATCTTCAGTACAGCAGGTTGAGTACGTTTTACTGATTCCCACTAGTAATCTGCCTCTTCGCGCAACATAAAGGCGGCAAAGGGAACCTTTTACTCCTCGGAGCATCCCAAGACATCAAATATCTTGGTGATCTGCTTTATCCATGTTTCCGCCATAAGTGGTTTTGGCTCTCCCTTAAACTCCGGTGGTCCCAGCTCCTTGAACTGTTTAGCGGTGACCGCCCGAGAGTTTTCCGTGTTTCCATCTACGTTTTGGAAAGGAGTTGCTCTCGCCTGCTGTTGCATGAATTGCATAAAACCTCTGAACATTTGATCATTCATCATTTGGTCAGTGTTGTTGTTTGCATGAGGATTGTCGCCTTCCTGATGCACATTATCCTGATTATTGATATATGGTGAATCAACGATCGTCTGTGCTCCATTGCCATTCTCAACATTCTCAGATGTCATTTTCAGATACTGCCACAAAAAAAAGGTTAATTGACATGTAACATATTATCCCTATATTCTGACCGACCAATAAAATATCACATAAACTTAGGTAAGTCATACTAGCGAAGGAATTCCCCGTCTCTCCCCTCCTAGTACTATTCTCACATCTTAGCCAGGGATCATATCCCTAAGCTCTGATACCAACTGTGACGCCCCCAAAATTAGGTATACATCACCCATCTTGAGTCGCCAGATACATGGTACAGAATTCAAATACAAATAACTAATACCACTGTCGTGTACAATACGACAAAATATAACTGTGAGTTTGAATACAATTATTGTCTACTAGAGATCATACAAACTCAAAAGGAGTCCTCAATACAATTATTGTCACACTATTTTACAGAATAGTGAGGACTACTAATACTACTCTCTGGTCCATTACTCCGTTCCCCGACTCGTCCCAGCTATATTCTCATTTCCTGAAGAGAACAGTGAAAGAAAGGGTGAGCTCAACTAGCCCAGTAAGAAATATTATGACTAAGATAATGCAGAATAAATTATCATTAGCCTTCAACAGTGTTAAACTGATAAAATATAATAAACATCAAGTTTAACTACAGCAGAATCAGCAATCCATTAAAAGAGTCAAGTAGAAAATAAAATCTACTATCTTTTATGATTTAAAAGGTTTTTCATCACTGTTATAGCTGAGGCTCAGCTTAATAAATATTCCACATCATCGAATCACCCCTGCACTACGGCCAATGATATTCTTTAGTATCACGACCACAATTATTCATGCACTACGGCCAAGAATATTTGTGTATTCATTAATGGTCATGATCATGCCAACATCTGTCCATCAATGCACTACGGCAAATGAGACTTTTACCACATCATTTGTAACATTACGGTCATGATTACACCGAATAATCCCTGGTCATAATCATACCAAGTCCATCTATGCACTACAGGCTACAGATGACTTTCAAAAATATAAATAAGAGGATGATGACAATGATATAAGAATTCAATAAAACAAGTTCAAGAATTATTTTATCCAGAAATTATTAACGTCCAAATTATCAACACGATACTGTTTTGTGGTGTAAAATTCAAGAATGCCCAGAAGAATATTTCCATGAAAAGATACTGGATGAAGCGTAAATATCAAGAATATTCCACTAATTTCATGGAGTATTGAAGTCAAAGTTTTATCCAACCGGGTAATACCAAATACAATAACAAAAGATATCACCATGCATGCGATAGAGACCGCACAAGCAGGTTATTCCCGCAGAATAATAATAACGAAACCAGGTCAGGTGAAATTCACACCGATAGGATGTTCCAACAGAATAATAATTGCGGAATAGTAAATGATGGAACCAGGTCCGGCGTATAGCACAGACAGGATATTCCGACAGAAATGTAAAGACGGAATAATAAAAATGGAACCAGGTCCTATGTAAAACACACAGACAGGATGTTCCAACAGAATAATAGAAGAATGTCACCAAGTATAGGGTAAACCGCGTATACAGGTTATTCCAACAGAATAATAAGCAATGGAATAACAACAGTTCTCTTCATGAATAAGAAAGAATAACACCCTTACGGGTACAACAAATAATATTCCCTACCTTAGAAGAACTGGATATAAGTGAAGTAGCAGAAAACTCTTCTTCTTTCTCTCTTATTCTCTATACTTTCTCTCTCTATAGCTTGAACGAATTCGTAAGAAATAATGAAGGAATGAGCTTTCTATTTATAGAAAAACTGAGGGTGGCTCTTGGTCTTAACGAAGGGTCAAAATGACTCTTGGTAATATTGAAGAGACAACTACTATTTACGAAGGGGTAATTAACCCTTGGAACACCGAAGAGACAGTTAACTCTTGGTAATATTGAAGGGACAACTACTATTGACGAAGGTAACTACTATTGACGAAGGTAATTACTATTTACGAAGGTAATTACTATTTACGAAGGTAATTACTATTTACGAAAGAGACTCTTAGATGACGACATATGGCCCCCCATAAATAATTAAACTTATCACCAACGTCTCATAATAGACTCTTTATATACATCAAGGATTGAATAAAAATTACAATAAATCATTTTATTTTTAATCAACACATAATTAATCTTTCAACAATTATTAATCATTTATAACTTGTTGTCTCAATTATTGATTTAATAATATAACATATTATACAGATGATACTGTGACAATAATTGAATCAATAATATAAGAGATATGATGCAGCAATTACTGTAGCAATAATTGTGTATAGCTGAGTGACTTATCACGTAAGCATCAATAATCAATACCGTGTGCTACTATGCAACAACGCGTATTACTGTACTTTTACTACCGAGTAGTTCAACAGTTTTAACGGTAACACCTCCGCCGTTATTTTTATAGAAAGATAATTTTGTCGTTTTCTAACTACGACAATACTTCCGTTGTGGGGTCCACCAATGATTGTGCCGTCGTACAAATATTCCCCGACAAAAAGAATATTCCCCGACCAAACGAATATTTTATAACAACTTGCGTACTTTGCAAAATTTATAAATATTACCCACAACTATAACATTATATCAAATTTATTCCATAATAATAATTATAGAAAATTCATCTTTATTTATAAAAATTGGGGTCTTACAGTATATATGCCTTGTATGTGATTTTAGAACCAAAGGAACAAGAAAAAAAGCATGCAAGCATTAAACCTAACTTAGAATACTTGAAAACGTGATATTTAGTGCTAAATCAACTAAATGTGCAAGTCTTGTATGTGGTCCTAAAATGTTATATTGAACATCTATGAAATACGACCATAACCCAAGGGGAATAATCGGATTCGGACATAAAAGGAACTCGTAGTGAAGCGTGTAGTAAAACATGTCCAAGTGTGAACCCTAGCTAGGAAAAATCAATAATTTGATTAAATAAATTTTTTGGAAAATTGTTCAAGATATTAAATATTGAAGATATGTAAGTCTTTTAGACAATGGAAGTGGTTTGAACTCATTTGGATATAAAATGAAAAAGTTATGAAATATTGAATCAAAGAAAGTAGAAAATCAAAACATTGAAAAACTTCATCAAGAAACTTTGTTGGGTCGGCGCTATCGCGCCGTCCCTAATATAAATTACGGCGTTGTCGCACCAAATCAAGGTCATCAAAAACCCTGCCATGATAGCGCTGTCATGACGCATGCAAGCTTAAACCCTGAGCGACCACGCCAGACCCTTTTCACTGTTTACCAGGATCCAAGTCGAACCGGGTCGGGTCGGGTCGAACCGTGCCATAAATAAAAATTTCCTTGAAATAATAAACAATTAAAATCATTTTAAAAGATTATTTTAATTAAAGATGATTAAACAATTAAAGTAATTTTAATTGTGAATTTGTAAATTACAATTATTGTAGTATTAAGGATTTCTTTAAGAAATTCCTAAGCTAAAATTAAACAATTAAAACTAAAGGTGGTTTTAATTGTGGAACTAATAAACAATTAATATAATACTTATTTTAATTTTGGATTAATAAATCTTAAACCATTTGAATAATAATGTGGTTTAATAAATATTAATCAATTATAATAATAATAGAGACTATTACTAATTATGGAATTAATAAAGTATGAACAATTATAATGACATTAAAAACATTTTAATTATGGACGATTAAATTAATATTAAAAGTTAATGATTTTTTTAATAATAATGAACAATTAAATACATTTGAAGTTTTTTTATTATGGACAAATAAGACATAAATAATTAGAGTAAGATAAATCTCTTATTATAAATCAATGTATTAACAAATTCTTGGTGAACAATTAAAGTATGAATGATAATTAAGAAAATTACCTAACGAGTAATTAAATGAGAATAAATAAAGTAAGAATACTTTATTTAAGGCATGAATAAATACAATATGGTGTGAACCCTTAATTAAACCAATAAAATAATAAATAATTATTGTACTAAGTGTAATGATTGAGGAAACCATTAAATGGGATAAAAAGAGGGATAAATCTACACATAATTGATAAAATAAATTGTGTTGTGAAATCCTAGTTATCTAAGGCTAGATCGATTAAGATTTATATTTATGATTTGATAAAGATTAACTGTTATAATAGACATATGTTATTCAAAGGATAAGAAGTCGAGATTGAATATAATCAACGACTCAGACAAGTTTCTTAACTTACACAACTTCGGATATTGTGCAAGTTTCCTAATTGTTGTTATATCAAGCATATATAGTGATTAAATATCTGAATATGTACACTTATTGATCGTGCAAGCAAATTATTTTATAGAATAATTCTTGTGTTATCAAAATTCATGAAGATTACTATTTTACTCGAAAGCTTGATTTAAATCACAATTATATTACTTGAACCCTATTGCAAACATTGAACTTATAAATTGTTCCTAAATGTATTAAGAAATGTGTCTACGTCATTTGATTTGGCTAGACCAATATTTATGAATTAGAAAGCTATCCAAACCAATTGTTTTGGTGCAAACTCTTATAATCTGTTGAGATGAACAACCCTCATAGAAGGGGAAACTATATACTGTCGGGAGTGTAGGGTTTCGACACAAAAACGCAGCGGAAATAAACCAATTTAAAGGCAATTCTGAAACCCTAAAACAAGATCTATGAGAAAAATAATTAATTCAGTGGTAAGAAATTATACCGATTAAAAAACTGAAATTGAAATAATCTAATCTCCAACGCAATTCGAGATTAAGAAACTGAAATTGATGCGATCGAATCTCTAACGCAATCCAAACGAACTGCGTCTCTACGGTATCCACACGAACACTTCGCGAATCGTCCTACGATCTGCAGAAGAAGGAACCGCGGTACTAGCCACCAAGGATGAGGATTTTCGAAATTATTTTCTCTAGTCTCTCTCTAAGAGCAGCTAGGGTTTTGTATTTTTTGACCTAATCCCTAAAGTGACTAATATATATCATATATATAGCAGTTAGGAGGAATTAATCAAAACCTAATATTATTAAAATTCGAATTTATATATATCTTAATTAAGTCTTACTTAATTAATATACATATATACAAATTATCCTTTTTAATTTAAATTCGTGATTTAAAATACTATCAATCATATTGATATATTTAAATCCTTACAATTTAAATTAATTTCCTTTTTAAATTACGTTCTATGTGTGTGACCCTATAGGTTATTACATTGGCAATAATTTTAAAATCATATTATAAAATTATAAACAGTGAGCGGCATCTAGTAATGCATCACTACTACCTAAGTAATAATAAGATCGATGATTCGACGCAACCTTTCCGTGACCAATGTTTCAATGTAATTTAATCTTTTTAACCTTAATATCCTAGATTAAACTCGAGTCATGGAATGTGTCATACTCTTCATAATTTAATCTGAGTTTTTCTTGATCAATGAGTAGACTATATGAAACAAATCACTATTTGAGCATGGCCATGCATTTCATAGTCTTACTCAATTAAGAGGCCTATGGATATCACCCCTAATACATAGGAGGGTTAAATTCCATCTAGATCACTCATATTTCTCACACGATTTATGATGTCCCCAATAATCATCTTTATAGTCCACACTATTAAAGGTGACATTTGATGATATCAAAGTACATAAATTTCCATGAAGAAATATAGTGATTTCAGGTCGGAGGACCATTACATCATTGTCACTATCAGAATTGTTAATGACACTTCGCATAATGCTCCACATAGAATTCTCATAGTGGGTCTGTCCAGTACATCGTTCTCTAACATGTACCTATGCATTGACTTAATATCTCATATATTTATGACCAATGAGATTTGGTCATCAGTCAATCCACATACTAGTCTTAATGCATCATTGTTGTCCTATCAGCAATAATACTCGACTAGGGACATTTAATGTAAGACCCCAACTTTTATGAATAAAGAATAATTTTTTCGAATTATATTTTTGAATATTATGGTATTGATTTGATATAATGTTATAGTTGTGTGTAATATTTATAAATTTTGCAAAATACGCAAGTTGTTATATAATATTCGCTTGGTCGGGGAATATTCGTTTTAACAGAAAATATTCCTACAACGGCACAATCATTGGTGGACCCCACAACGAAATTATTGTCGGATTGAGAAAACGATAAAAATACTTTATGAAAATAATGGCGGAGGTGTTACCGTTAAAACTGTTGAACTACCCGGTAGTAAAAGTACAGTAATACGCGTAGTTGCACAGTAGCACACGGTTTTGATTATTGAAGCTTACGTGGGAAGTCACTCAGCTATACTCAATTATTGCTACAGTAATTGATGCATCATATTTCTCATATTATTGATTCAATTATTGTTACAGTATCATCTGCATTATGTGATATATTATTAAATCAATAATTGAGACGACAAAGTTATTCATATTATTATTTGCAATATTGACAATGTCTAGTAGTTCTGTCAATGAGAGGTTTGGTCACCTAATTGCTCGCCAATAAAGAGAAATCCTTATCGGAAAGCCCCCTCTTTCTTGGGAACGACCTGGTTGTTAAATATTGTGAATTATAATATTAATGATGAATAAGTTCGTGTTGATTAAAGATGAATTTTATAGTTCCATTGTGTTGGACCTATTTCTGTTAGTATAATTGATGTCTGGAGGATATATTGTTCAATTGGGTATTCGGGAAACTTTTTGTGTCGGAGTACTATTCACGAGTTACTATTCACGGGGTACTATTCACCCGTAAGATATATTTATTTTCGGTCCAAATTATTTTTGGGTACAATATTATTCCATTAGGAGATGTGCTAATTTTTCAGACCGTTGGTTGAAGATATAATAGTAAATCAATATGAACCGTTGGTGGAAGTTATAATAGTAAATCAATATGGATCGCTGGTTTAAAGTTTTAATAGTAAATCAGTATGGACCTTTGTTTTAAGTTTTAATAGTAAACCAATCTGGATCGTCCGTTTAAAGTAAATCAATCTGGACCGTTCATAAGTTAGTTACTATGCAGTCCATTCTTCTATAAATAGAAGCTCATTCCTTCATTATTTCTTACGAATTCACTGAAACTCTAGAGAGAGAATTATAAGAGAACCTATAAAAAAGTATTCTGCTACTTCCCTACTCTTATATTCAGTTTCTTTTACGGTAAGAGATGTTATTTGTTGTACTCATGAAGAGAACTTCTGTTATTCCATTATTTATTATTCTGTTGGAATAACTTATATACGCGGGCTACCCTATACATGGTGACATTCTTCTAATATTCCGTTCTTTATTATTCTGTCGGAATATCCTGTCTGTGTGTTTACGCCGGACCTGATTTTATTATTTAATATTCTGTCAGAATATCATGTCTGTACGTTTACGCCGGACCTGGTTCCATTATTTATTATTCTGTCGAAATATCCTGTCTGTGCGTTTACGCCGGACCTGGTTTCATTATTTATTATTCTATCAGAATATCCTGTCTATGCGTTTACGCCGGACCTGGTTCCATCCTTTATCATTATGTTGGAATAACCTGCCTGTGCGGGTCTATCGCATGCATGGCGATTTCTTTTTTTATTCCATTCTTTATTATACTCAGTTGGTTAAAACTTTGACTTCTATACCCATGAAATTAGTGGAATATCTTTGATATTTAAGTTTCATCAAGTATCTTTTTATGGAAATATTCTTCTGAGCATTCTTGAATTTTACTATACAATGCAGTATCATGTTGACAATTTGGACGTTATAAGTTCCTAGATAAATTAATTCTTGAACTTGTTTTATTGAATTCTTATATCATTGTCATCATCCTCATGTTTATATTTTGTTGAAAGTCATCTGTGGCCTGTAGTGCATAGATGGACTTGATATGATTATGACCAGAAATTATTCGGTGTAATCATGACCAGAGATTATTCGGTGTAATCATGACCGTAATGTTACAAATAATATGATAAAAGTCCTCATTGACCCGTAGTGCATTGATGGACAGTTGTTGGCATGATCATTACCATTAATGAATACACGAAAGTCCTTGGCCCGTAGTGTATGGATAATTTGTGGTCGTGATACTAAAGAATATCCTTGGCCGTAGTGTAGGGGTGATTCGATGATGTGGATTATTTATTAAGCTGAGTCCCAGCGATAAAAGTGATGAAAAACCTTTTAAATCATAGAAGATAGTAGATTTTATTCCCTACTTGACTCTTCTAATGGATTGCTTGTTCCGCTGCAGTTAAACTTGATAGTTATTATATTTTATTAGTTTAACACTGTTGAAGGCTAACGATAAATTATTATGCATTATCTTAGTCATAATATTTCTTACTAGGCTAGTTGAGCTCACCCTTTCTTTCACTATTCTCTTCTGGAAATGAGAACGTAGTTGGGACTAGTCGGGGAACAGAGTGATGGTCCTAGATGGTGCATTAGTAGTCCTCACTATTCTGTGAAATAGTGTGATAATAATTATAATTAGAACTCCTTTTGAGTTTGTATAATCTCTAGTAGACAATATTTGTATTCAAACTCACAGTTTATGTTTTGTCGTATTATACACGACAGTTATATTATTAAGTTGTATTTGAATTCTGTACCATGTATCTGGCGACTCAAGATGGGTGATGTATACCTAATTTTGGGGGCGTCACAGTTGGTATCAAAGTTTAGGGATATGATCCCTGGCTAAGATGTGAGAATAGAACTAGGAGGGGAGAGACGGGGAATTCCTTTGCTAGTATGACCTACCTAAGTTTTTTTTTGGTATTTAATTGGTCGGTCAGAATATAGGGATAATATGTTACATGTCAATTAACCTTTTGTTTTGTGGCAGTATCTGAAAATGACATCTAAGAATGTTGAGAATAGCAATGGAGCACAGGCGACCGTTGATTCACCACATATCAATAATCAGGATAATATGCATCAGGAAGGTGACAATCCTCATGCAAACAACAATACTGACCAAATGATGAATGATGGAATGTTCAGATGCTTTATGCAATTTATGCAACAGCAGGCGAGAGCGGCTCCTGACCAAAATGTAGGTGGAAACACTGCAGGTTTATGCGGTTTTATCATTTTCCTAGCATCATTAAATGCATCTGACATTTGATTTGCAATATTTTGTAAATACTTAATTCTTTGAACTTCAATTTCACATTGTCCTATGCGAGTATCAAATGAATTTAATTCTGATACATTCCATGATATTTCAGATGGATTTTTATTTAAAAGTTTCCCTCCCCCTAACGGTGGAAATACAGATTCATCAAAGTGACAATCTGCATAACGTGCAGTTAAAATATCTCTAGTTAAAGGCTCAATATATCTAATAATAGAAGAAGAATCAAGACCAACATAGATTCCAATTCTTTGTTGGGCTCCCATTTTAGTATTTTGTGGAGATGCAATTGGAACATATACCGCACTTCAAAAAACTCAAAGGTGTGAAATGTTGGGCATCTGACCAAGAACTAACTGTAGAGGAGAATATATATGAAGAGTTGTTGGCCTTACTCGAATGATGGCTGCAACGTGAAGAATTGCATGACCCAAAACTAAGGTTGGTAAGTTAGCCCATAATATTAATGGATGTGCAATTAATTGAAGTCTTTTGATTAAAGATTCAGCTAAACCATTATGTGTATGTACACGAGGACCATAATGCTCAATGGAGATTCCAATAGTCATGCAAAAGTCATTAAATGTCATTGATGAAAATTCAGCTGCATTATCAAGTCGAATTAACTTGATTGGATGATCTCGGAACTGAGCCCGTAACTTGATTATTTGAGCAAGAAGTTTAGAGAAGACAAAATTTTGAGAGGAGAGGAGACAAACATGAGACCATCTAGTTGAAACATCTATTAAAAACCATGAAATATCTAAATGGGTTAGACAATGGATGAATGGGTCCACAAATGTCTCCTTAGATTTTCTTTAGAAATTTTGGGGTTTCATTAAAAACTTTTGTTGGTGATGGTCGAACAATTAATTTTCCTATAGAACATGCAGCATAAGGAAAATCACTATTAGGAAAAACCTTCTGATTCTTGAGAGGATGACTAGTAAAATTTTTAATAATGCGACGCATCATAGACGTGCCTGGATGACCCAGTCTTTCATGCCAAAGCATAAATGATGTAGGATCTATGAATTTTGGAATCACAATAGTATGAGACTTAATTGCTCTAATCTTCATAATATATAACCCAGAAGAAATTGAATGAAGTTTTTATATGATTTTCTTCTTTCCAGAAATAGTAAAAGTGATGAGAAGATATTCATTATCATTTTCATTTGTTGTTTCAATGTGAAAACCATTTAGTCGAATATCTTTAAAACTAATCAATTTTTTTCTTGATTTACTAGAATATAGAGCATTTTTGATAAAAAAAAAAATTGTGTCTCATTTAGTAACATGAAATTAGCTTTTTCAAATCTCTCGATTAAATTTGATATCCCAGATATAGTTCTCACGCTTCCCTTAACTTTGGTTAGTCATGAAAAATAGGATTGTATGAGTTGTTACTGTCTGCTAGGCATGTATCTTTCATATCCATTAAAGTTGTCCTAACATATAAAAATATATTAAAAACGTATATTTGATTCATAATATTATCCACGAGGAACACGTAATATTATACATGTAGCGTACAAAATGAAAACTAATAATATTATACATGCAATGGTGCTTAATTAAAATAAGAAATTATTTGATATCCAAAAAGATGCTTTCAGAAGGTCCAACAATATCGTCAAACTTTTCCTCATTGTTGGTCATTGTTGGAGCATCAATAATATTCAATTGGTGGTTAACAGAGTTTATTTCTGTAGGTTTCTTTGCTCTTTTGAGACTCCTGGTATAAATTAACCAGGTGACTCGGCGTACGACAGGTACGCGACCAATGCCCTTTCATCCCACACCTGAAACAAACATTTGGTTTGTTCTTTGTCTGTGATGTATTTTCTTTATTTTTATCCAATCCAGACTCTTGCCACTTCTGGTGCCCTGAATTGTTGCGATTGTGGAATTTGTTGATATGATAGCCTCGTTTAATTTTCCGTCCCCGAAACTTCTTATTATTTTGCCATCCATTATCACGTTTATTCTGCTGAAATGACGTGTTGTTAATGTCTGGCAATTTGGTAGAACCCATTGGCCGTACTTGATGATTTTTCAACAAAAATTCATTATTCTTTTCCGCAACAAGGAGGATAAATAATAATTCACTAAATTTTGTGAACTTACTTTGTCTATATTATTGTGACAGAATCATATTGGTGGGATGAAAAGTTGAAAGCTTTTTTTTCTAACATTTGGGTTTCAGAAATTGGATCTCCACACAAAGTCAAAGTAGAGGTTATTCTATAGACATTAAGACTATACTCCACAATTGATTTATAATCTTGTAGTTTTAAATTAAGCCACTAAAATTTGGCACTAGGGAGAACAACCAATTTTTGGTGGTCAAATATTTCCTTTAGTTGTATCCATAATGTTAAAAGATATTTGACTGTTAAATACTCAGTTTTTAATCCTTACGAATAAAGATTATGGCTTGTGCATTATGTGTCGTAGTTGCTTTGTTTCCTGATTCAGTGGTGTTTTTCTAACCCATTTGCACTAAGGTGTAATTATGCATCAAGTGTCCAAGCCAAATAGTTGTGTCCGTAAATTTTCAAAATTGAAAAATCTATTTTTGCCAGATTTGCCACCTATTCTGATTAAAAACATAATAATTTCCATTATTTATTAATGTATGTAATAAATAATTACACACATAATAGGGAGAAGAAAAATGCATGAGAACAAAAAAATTTAGAGGCCTCAATGATGTCTTCATCAACATAACTCAGCTTTTCCCGCCGAACCTTTGTGGGCTAAGCCACCACATCAAGCGATGATAAATATATAAACAATTTAAATATATAAACGTTTATTTTATTAGCATGTCATTTTAGTCAGAAGGTATGCAATCACTAATGTATATAGAAGTATTATTGTACACAATATAAAAAAATTCATGTACAAAATTGCAAATGGATCTTTACCCAGCATGTTGTAGTTCGCGTAAACAAATTATTTCCACAAATTGCTAATAAAGAATGAATATGAAGGGGTATTCACCAAGCATGCGATAGTCCGCATAGTCAGGTTATTCCCACAAGTTAATAAATGGTAAAAAAGTTCCCACCAAGTCTTGTAAGATCAAGGATAGATGGTACCACTGTAAATATCAAAAATTAAAAATAGACAATAAAACATGAATATAATTTGACACCTTAAAAAAATATAATTGGTGTCAAAGCTATATCAGCATTATAATTCTTAAGAATTTAAAACTTTACCGTCACAATTGGTTAGAGTTTCGTGCTGATAACATGTTATAGAGAACTAAAGAAATAACAAGAGATGTAAGATAGAAGTTTAGAGAATGTCTTCTTCTTTTGGGTGTGTTCTTTCATTTGATAGGAGTGGCCTTTTATAGGCAAAAAAAGGAGACACAAATCCAACAATATTAATTACATCATAGAGCCATTGACCTGATTTTATAACAATTGACTTAAGAGAAAATCATAATATTATAACACACATCATTTATAAAGAGAATAAATTTATTAATTAAATTTTTTTTTTGGCAAATGATAGGACAGAGCGACTATTAAGAGTTTTTGGATAATAAACAATGCTTAGGAGACTTCGAACGGAATTATTACTCCCACATCACAACAAGAAGAAAATAGCAGCATTTGTCATTATTTTTTCGTTAATTGTTTTTAGTAATAGTATAAAATAACACAATCGGTTATACTTTATTATCATTATATTATGCCATCACTAATAAACTAAAAATTCATTAAATTTACGAATAAGAATATATCCTTAAATTATATAAATTAGACTATTATTTTAAAAAGTACATGAGACATCATTAATTGGTACTACTTGAAATAACAAATTTTGGCAAATAAGAGTATGATTTTGCATTCAATCAATTGTTTCTCATCCAACATTAATCCGGTCAGAAAAGATTTGAACAGGGGCATAGGCGGCAAAGGTTACTTTGGTCAGATGATTACATTACACTTGTCACTGAAAAGGAGTATCAAATCACAAATTTGTGGGGAGACGGGGAGGAGAGTAAAAGAAGTCTGTCATCTGCTCCGCACTTGAGAAACAGGGTTGTGTGTTTATTATTATATATACAGTAACAGGGGAGAGTGCAGATTCAAACAAAACCCAGTCCAAGGGTGGAACTATTCCCGCCAATATCCAAGTTATTTAACAACTAGCTTCTTGCCAAATCTTATGTGACCGGTTGAAAAGTGAGCAAAAATCTTATGTGACATGAAACTCATAATAACCAACTTTGGAATAAGAAATTATGTTGCTAATACATCATAAACAAACTTGGAATATTCTCAACCTTTAAGCAGTTGCAGCCATGGGCACAGATCTGTAACAT
Organism: Panax japonicus; assembly: GCA_020205505.1. Taxonomy (NCBI): domain Eukaryota; kingdom Viridiplantae; phylum Streptophyta; class Magnoliopsida; order Apiales; family Araliaceae; genus Panax; species Panax japonicus. The sequence continues at coordinate 65,065,916 of CM035111.1, read as the reverse complement.
GCTCTCTTCACTGCACGAACAATATCTTCAACCTGCAAGATCAAAAGAAGAGAGGAATAAATAAATAACTTTTAAAGTTTAACCAATCCAAACAGGTCAAAAGAACATACAATATAAGAATCTGAATGGATAGAAGACATGATGCTGAAAATTTATCCACAAAGTGCAAGAAACCCCACATGTTGTAGTAGTAAAATGTGCAAGAAACAACTACAGTTTTAAGTAATCCTCAAAACAAAAGGAAAAAAAAAATAACTGACCTGTGGAACAGCCAGTCTCTCAAGATTAGCAGCATAAGGCATGGGAACATCTGCCCCGCAAATCCTCTCCACCGAAGAATCTAGATAACTAAAGCTTTCCTCAATAACAGATGCACTATTAAGAACACAAGAAACAGTTGATACTAAGGGCCCATCAAGTCACCAAGTACAAGATCTAGATGTTTATACATGAGTTATTGATGTACATATTAGTTTTAATATCAGTACAAGGTATTTTGTAAAAAGGAGATGGACCAAACCAGATTTCAGCGCCAACACCATGTTGAGGAAAACCTTCTTCAACTGTTACAAGCCTGTTAGTTTTCCTAACTGAAGCATTGATTGCTTGTCTATCTAGTGGCCTAATTGAGCGCAGATTTATGACCTACAATGGAATAATAACAACTGAGAGGAAGATAATTTTCAGATTAAACAAACAGAAATAACTCAAAATTGAAAAATAATAATAAATTTGAGAGTTTGATTTTCCGATTATGTATTTATTTACCTCAGCATTTATCCCCTCCTTGGCAAGTATGTCAGCTGCCTGAACATCAAGCAACACATTACATTCAAATGAAGGGAAATTATATCTTCTAATTAAAACTCAATCACAATCTAAACAAGAATTCGAAAGAAATTCTAAAACAAAAGTAGCAAAAGAAAAGACATGTAATAGTCTATATATAAGACAGTCAAAAATATAGAAAAGAAATTCCATTACCAAAGTGGTAAAAAAGTAAAGGAGTTCAACATCCTCTAGCAAAAAAAAATTGCGGCAAAAAAAAATTGCGGCCACAAGCACCCATAAGCAGGCAAGATTGTTCAGTTGTAAACTCAACAGCAACAAGAATGTTGGATGTTAATTCAAACTCCACCAGATTTTCGATTACTAGTTTTCAGCTGTTAGTTATTTTTGAATAAAATCCTTTTATCTGAAGGATAGAATTAAATCAGTTTAGTTTTAAATTTTGAATCAGCCTTATCATGTTGTTAGGCTTATCCTTGATTCTAATGCCTATACAAAGGCCAGCTTGCTGTCATACGTAAGGTACCATAAATAAAAAGTTCAGTTCTTCTCATTCCTTTAAATATTCATTGTTCTGTTTTTCTTTGCTGCTGCTGCGTTAACAAAGTTTGGCAACACGTAACAACTCTCAACCACATGTTCCTATCTTTAAAGGTGAAAAGTATCAGTTTTGGAGTATTAAGATGAAAACCATGTTTGTTTCTCGACTTATGGGAACTTGTTGAGAATGGTTATACAATATATGAAGGAGATGGAATCAGTGTTGCCCAAATGAAAGAGATGAAAGAAAACAACAAGAAAGATGCAAAAGCATTGTCATATATACAACAAGGGTTGGAAGATACAATCTTTCCTAGCATCATGCGTGCACAAACATCAAAGGAAGCATGAGACTGGGAGTTGCTGCGAAATGAATATGAAGGTTCAAATCAGGTAATTACTCATAAATTGCAAACTCTTCGTCGAGACTTTGAAATGTTGTTGATGAAAAGTTTTGAGACAATACATTATTTTTCTACAAGAGTTACTTCAATTGTTAATTAAGTAAAGTCTCTTAGTGAAAATATGTCTAATCAAAAGATTGTTCAAAAAGTTTTGCGGAGTTTAACTCCAAAGTATAATTTTGTTGTGGCTGCAATTGAGGAATGAAAATATTTGTCTACTTTATCATTTACTCGGTTAATGGGTTAATTGAAAACACACGAGGAAAGATTGAGCAGGATTGTTGAAAATCAAGTTGAACAAGTTTTCCAATCAAAGATTGACTTGAAGGGTGCAAGCTCACATTCCCATGGGTGGAAGAATCATTCAAAAGATAAACGTGAAAGTGCTCGAGGCGGAGGAAAGAGTTGAAACCAGACTCAAAAAAATTACAGCAGAGATAATGGTGACAAAACCTGGAGCAGGAATAGTGGTAAACACTTTAACAAAGCTAGTGCTCATAAACACTTCAACGGTTGCAACGGTGAGAAACACAACTCAGGTAATTATGAACTTCCCACCTGTTATAATTGCAATAAGAAAGGTCATATTGAGAAAGATTGTCGGTATAAAAACAAGGATCCAAATATTCTTATTTGCTCTATTTGTGGAAAATATGGACATAGTCAAGATAATTGTTGGTATAACAAGAAAAATGAAGCAAAGTTTCATGAAGAAAAATGTGATAATAATGAGTCGTCATTTTTGTGTTGTTTAACTGAAACTGTAAAGCATGTTTGGTATCTTAATAGTGGCTGCAGTAATCACATGTCCAGTGATAAGTCTATCTTTGTTGAAATTGATGACTTCGTAAAGTCTTGGGTCAGCTTAGGGAATAATGAGCATGTTCAAGTTTATAGAAAAGGAGTTGTCTCCATTGATGCCAAGTTTGGTAAAAAAAACTTATCTCAGATGTAATGTATGTTCCACGATTGGGTCAAAATCTTACTAGTGTGGGTCAACTACTTAAGAAAGGATATTACGTTGTTTTTGATGATGATTGTTACATAATTTACAATAAGGAGGATAATAAATTATTATTGACTGTAAAAATGACTGAAAATAATATGTTTCCCCATTAATTTTCTAAGCTTAATTGTAATGCATTTAGTGTTATTGATGACTCGTGGCTATGGCACAAAAGATATGGGCATTCGAATTTTGATGGCCTAAGGTTGATGCAAAGAAAGGCAATGGTGAATGGGATGTCTGCACTAACTAAAGATCAGGAATTTCAAGTGGGGAAGTCTTGGAGAGCAAAAGCACCGTTAATGCTAGTGCATGTTGATTTATGTGGTCCTATGCGTACAACCTCGTTTGCTGAGAACAAGTACTATTTGGTATTTGTAGATTTTTCTCGACTAACGTGGGTTTAATTTATCAAACAGAAATATGAAGCATTTTCAAGATTCTTGGAATTCAAAGCATATGCTGAGAAACAATACGGACATTCTTGGAAAACACTACGAACAAATCGCGATGGTGAATTCACATATGAGTTCTCCTTTTTTTGTAAAAGTGCAGAAATTCGGAGAGAACTTACTGTAAGTTATACTCCGCAGCAGAATGGGGTTGCCGGACGAAAGAATAGAAGCATAATTGAAGTTGCGAGATGCATGTTGAAAGAAAGAAGACTACCCAAGAAGTTTTGGACTGAAGTAGTGTCAACTGCAGTGTATTTAATAAATCGGTTTCCTACAAAGGTTGTTCAAGGCAAAACTCCTTATGAAGCTTGGCATAGGAGAGGTCAAATGTGAATCACATAAAGGTATTTGGTTAATTGGTTCTATAGCTTATGCTCACATTCCATGTCAAAAAAAGAGGGAAATTAGATGATAAAAGTAAAAAATGTATCTTTATTGGTTATAGTGAGGAGACAAAGGGTTATAAACTTTATGATCTTTCTAACGATCAATTACTTGTTAGTCGTGATGTTTTTAATGAAAATGATTATTGGAATTGGGAAAGAGATACTGAAAATTTTTCTGAGGTGTCAAAGGTGATAGGGGAAGAAAAGTCCTTTGAAGAATAACTCTTGATGAAAAGTCTGAGTCGCCACCAAAGAAGTTATGGAGTCTAGCGGACATATATCAATCTTGTGAATTTACTTTTGCAACATTTGAACCGGTTTTATTTGAAGAAGCAAAGGAAAGTGCTGAATGGAAGGATGCGATGAAAGAGGAAATTGATGTCATTGTAAGAAATAGTACATGGAACCTAGTCAATCTATTGGACCGAAGTGGATTTACAAGTGCAAGTTTAATTATGATAGTACACTTCAAAGGCACAAAACACGATTAGTAGCAAAGGGATATTCACAAATACCTGAAATCGATTATTCTGAAACATTTTCTCGTGGAATGTTTCTCTTGTGGCAAGGATTGACACCATCAGGACTGTCCTCGCATTAACAGCGCAGAGGAAATGACAAGTTTATCAATTTGATGTGAAGTCAACATTTCTTAATAGAGAGTTAGAAGAAGATGTATATGTTGAGCAACCGAAAGGCTTTGAAGTCAAAGGGATGGAAAACAAAGTCTACAAATTGCAGAAAGCTCTTTATGGAGTTAAACAATCTCCTAGAGCTTGGTACGGGAAGATTGACAAGAATTTTATCCAGCACAACTTCAAGAAAAGTAAGAGTGAGTCGACCTTGTACGTAAGAACTCATGGTACTGATTTCTTGATTGTTTGTCTCTATGTTGATGATATGATATATACTGGTAACACAAAGATTGATTAAAGAATTTAAGAAAAGCATGATGTCTAAGTTTGAGATGACAGATTTGGACCTACTACATTACTTTTTGGGTATGGAGATTGTTCAGGATTCTTACGGAATTTTGTTGTGACGAGAAAAATATGCTACTGATCTGTTGAAGAAGTTTAAACTGTCAAGTTGTAATCCTACAAAAACCCACATGAACATCAATGAAAAACTGGTGTTAGATGATGGAGCTAAAGGATGTGATTTGAAAGAGTATCAAAGTTTGGTCGGAGGATTGATTTATCTCACTCGAAGCCAGATATAATGTTTGCCGTTAGTTTGTTGTTGAACTTTATGTAGAATCCAAGCAAAGTTCATTATGGCGCAACAAAGAGAGTTTTGAGATATGTTCGTGGCACGATTATTATGGGATCAGGTATCATAATTTTGATAATTTTAAGTTAATCGCCTATACTGATAGTGATTGGGCAGGTTGCGCAGATGATTATAAAAGTACTTCCGGATTTGCTCTTTGTCTTGGTTATGGAATGATGGGTAACAAATAAGCAATACTCAGTTGCTTTATCAAGTTCAGAAGCTGAATATGTAGCTGCTACAAAAGTGGCATGTCAAGTTGTGTGGTTGAGGAGGTCCAGGAGGATATTATTTGATTTAAAAGAGAAGCAAGAAAGGCCAACAACTATATTCTGTGATAACAAGTCCAGCATCGCGATGACTTGAAATCCAATTTTTCATGGAAGAACTAAACATATTGAGTTTCATCGTCACTAAATCCGAGAGCTCGTAGCAAAAGGTGAAGTAAAACTAGATTTTTGCAGCATGGAGGACCAAATTGCATATGAGTTCACAAAAGCGTTGACCATAGAAAAGTGCTACAAGTTGAGGAGCATACTTGGATGTTGTGGTCGTTCGAATTAAGGCAAGATATGTTGGATGTTAATTCAAACTCCTCCAGATTTTCAGTTACTAGTTTTCAACTGTTAGTTATTTTTGAATAAAATCCTTCTATCTGAATGATAGAATTAAATCAATTTAGTGTTTAATTTTGAATCAGCCATATCAAGTTTGTTAGACTTATCCTTGATTCTAATGCATATATAAAGGCTATCTTGCTGTCATATGTAAGGTACCACAAATAAAATAAAAAGTTCAGTTCTTCTACTTTAATTATTCATTGTTCTGTTTTTCCTTGCTGCTGCGTTAACAGAGAAGGCCAACCTCTTAGCAGGACCAAATTAAATAGGGGTATAATCATTTATAAATTCCCTTGGTCGCAGCAACGAGAGAGCACATGGCACAATGAAAGTGCAGGTAGTACTAAGCTGAAGGCAACCTCACATTCTTTTATTTGCTCTCTCTGTAAATGATTCAATTTTAAGACCAAAAAGGCAAAAAGGGGGAAAACCCGAGTACACACGAAGAATACACACATGCAATTACTAGGCTCTAGGCAATCTCACAAGATACAAGAACCTGAAACTCGTCAATACAAATTACCATGCAGTGGTTCATGGTCTTGGTAACCAAAAACATCATGCCTGGTATGTTATTTTATTGTTGCATAATCCCATACATATTCCTCAACATGAACTTTGGTTTCCCCCTACAAATTTTCTTCTAACATGGGCTCCTTGTACACGACACTGGAGAGCCCTATGATGACAATTAGAAGTTAAATTATGAGTCTTGCTATACATTGCGAAAGTTTTCAGTTATCTCTGAATTGCAAACATCATATCCCAATGGCTAGAGGTAGTATAAAAACAAACCTTGAGAGCATATCCCACCATTTTCGAGAAAGCTGTAATTGTCACATCCTTTCCACTTCTCTCAATCTGTTAAAGTTGAGCAAAAATTAAGAAAAATTTACAAATGACTTCTATAAGCATATAATTTGAAAGTAAGCATATGAGGAAAACATCATCAGAATGTATGGAGGTAGTACCTTAGCTTTACCTATGGGGAGGCAAAAACTTGAATCAAGAACTTCTTCTGATACAGGAAAAGACTCACCATATCTGAAACCAAAATTTCATTCTAGATGCAATCTATTTTCAGGATAAAATAAACAGAAATATGCATAATTAAAATTGTATTATTATTATAGCTTACTCACAACAACTCATTTTCAAGAAAAACAACAGGATCAGGGTCTCTAATGGCAGCTTTTAGAAGTCCACGAGCATCTTCTGATGAATATGGGGTAAGAACTTTCAACCCAGGGCATGCACCATACCATGCCGCATAACACTATATAATTCCGAATAAAACATCATCAAAGGATTTTGTTGCTGATTTTAGTATCTTAAATATTAGACAAAGAATTCAAGCCCTGACCAACAATCATGTTAGATAGCTCAAATGTCGAGGAACCTGTTGAACCCAAAAAAAAAAGAGAAAAAAAAAAGTAGACATTGAGAAAGAAGTAAAGAATCTAGTCATTTTCACTTTTTAGCAAGGATGACATGGAGCCGAATGATCAAGAATGAGTCGCCAATAATTGTAAGCATACTCGTTTTTTTTTTTGCTAATCAAATTCCAGAATAAGCAAGCTTATTTCTCTATTGACCAGTTACCGTTGACATGCTGAAACCTTCCAGCAACATCAGCTGACAAGTTTCCAGTTTTGACACTTGCAAATCTTGCTAAATAAAAACATTGGACCCATAAAATTTATTTTCCATATTTAAAGTGACATACCTGAGAATGTTGGGCACCCACACCAGCAGCAGCACCATTTGGTCCTCTAAAAACAATTGGCACATTAATTTGGCCAGCAGACATATAGTTTGATTTTGCAGCAGAATTAATGATGTGATCAATTGCCTGAGAATGTATAAAAGTTCAAAAAGCAGATCGCCAAAGCACATTCATAGACAAGCAATTCAACAATGACATGCAACAAATCATCCACTCACTTATATGATATTCAAAACATTACATTAAAACAAGATGACAGTATAGTAATTGAATATTTAACAAATATTCAGTGGCTTTATATATATATATATATATATATATATATAGAGAGAGAGAGAGAGAGCGTATTTCAGTCATTAAAGATGATGTGCTAAATGTATGGGCAAGTAAAAATTTATGATGCCGGCTCAAATTTACAAAATTATTGAGGCATAAACACTTCAGCTGCTTATGATGATTCAAATACAAGCATGACGTAACTGCATAAATTTAAAAGCTTATATAGAATACATGACTGACATGGGAATATTTCCTTATTATTCACTGAATGTTGTCATCAACTACAAGTGACAGTTACATATGTATATAGTAACTTCTCCTTGTGATACATTAACATGTAGCACTGGCTTTGTATGACAAATTCTGGCCTATCATGCCAAGTTAGTATTCACTAGCGTGCATATGAGACATACATGATGCCTCGATTTATGAAAACTTCATAAATCAGACAACTAGTTGCTCACGAGGGGATGATGCGGAAGCAACAAGCTAACAGAAGACACAAATAACAACACATTAAATACAGTTTTGAGAGTTGATATTTGTTCGTATGATAAAAAATTTATGACTAAATACAACATGTTTAGGAATCTCATAGTGAGTGGTTAAAATTTCAAATTATGATGTTCGGACGATTCAAAAGATTTCATGGTTATTTCCTCGAGAGCAAATATCTATCCAAAAGAGACTTTCACTTGCAGAAAAGAGAGTCCTGCTGTCAAAGAAGTTAAGAAGGTGTTTTTAAGACAAGTTCAACTACCTCAAATAGGAAAGTTAAATGGTTGGTGGCATGTCACACAGGAAAACTATGATCATTACAGCAACATAGCTGTTAGCAATGACAATGCATCTATATAACTGGGTAAGCATTATCCACCACCATTACAGCTCAGTGATTAGTGAGTAACTTAGTATCAGATGCAGCTGCATAGCTAGAAAAGTGACCTATATAGGCACCTACCTTCAGAACAATTACGAGAAGCACCAAGCAAGCAGACCTATTGTAGTACAAGTTTATGTAAAAGTTCTTCACTTGAGTCATGGGATGAACAAGGTTTTAACCTTCTGGTTTGACCCAGGTGGAGCGGTTACTTGGGAAGGTGATCATAGATTTAATAACTATTTTTCATATTTCGATTTAAATCCACGAGGACATGGATTGCTTGGATCGGAGGGTCATAATTGTAATTATTGTACAAGTTACTTTTTGGCAAAAGTAGTTATTTAATTATAAGTAGTAGTTATTATAATTCTCAGGAGTAGTTATTAGCATAGATGTCACGGCGTCACGGCAAGTCATGGCAGTAGCCGACTGCCTGGACGCGGCCTAGGCGACAAGGCGACCGCCATGGCGTCTGTATGGCGACAAGTCATTTACAATGTGCAATTTATATATTATTTATTTTACTTAACAAGTATATTGGCAATAAAACTTCATATACATTAAAACTCAAAACATAACACTATAGAATAACATTAAAGGCATAATTATGTAAATACTTAGCAATAACAATCCAAAAACAAAGCACTTAATATTAAAAATTAGTAAAAGAAATGAAGAATTCAACAAACACCACATAAAAAATAAAGTTGTAACCATCACAAATATGTAGTCTGATAAAGATGTGTCGAATCCGATTACTGATAAGTTTTTTAGAGTTTTATTTCCTTTCTCCCTGGTTTTTAATCGATGGGTCATGGGTTAATGGATCAGAATTGTAAAATACTTTGATTGGGCCAGAGCTGTCAAGGAGTCCAAGGCGTCCGCCTTAGCAGCTCCACCTCAAGACGCCCATCGCCATATCAGTTTTTCATCGCCTGGACGCCTAGGCGGCGACACCTTAACAACTATGGTTATTAATAGTTTTATTATAAATACTTGTACTAGCAGTTTACAGGACATAATGTATGGATTATTGTATTTTTAGATATTTTTCCTTCTAATGAATTCTCTGAAGTTCTTTCTTAAGCCTCTTAATTTCACTTTTCTTTCTCAAAATGTCTATTTTTCTCTAATTCTTTTCCTCATTCTCACTACTTCCTATTCTTCTCTACTTAATCAATTAAATTCAGTTATATAATACAGATCACACTTTTAAATAGTGAGATTTCGTACGGGCACGATTGAGCAAGATAAGTATGGGCTTTTGAGGGAAAACAAGACAGAATGGCTCAACAAGTGTTTGATTGGCTGAATGGTTTGGACAAGGAGTTATTAGTGGTTGACTTCATTTGATTCGAAGTGAGGTTAAATGTTTTTTACCTCACTATACTTTAGGTCAACTTACAAACGTCTTTGTTATACTTTTGTTCTTACTGTCAACTAACTCAACTTTAATTTACTTACAAAAAAAAATTCAACTTCTTCTATATTCACACTGATTCTACCCTAGAGTTTAAATTTATGAACAACACATTTTGGGAAAAAACTTGCAGATGGCACTCCAACAATTTGAAACAACTCCGACTCATCTGACCACAAATCAAACCCAATAGACATTTGAATCAATTTGGAGTTGCTCATCGGCACTAGTCGGAAACAATTTGGGGGCTATACTGACAACTTCTCAAGGTCTTTTTCATTCTGAAATGTCAGATTTGAGCTAGGTGTGCTGTTGATGCCGCCATGGTATGGCCTATCACTGCCGTTCCATTCAAATTATTGGAGTTGCAATTTTGAAGGAAGTGGTGTTGAGTGAGAGGTGAGAGAATTTGAGGATGAGGGAGAATTAGGTTTGGTCTGAAAGAATCTAGATGGTGATAGAAAATTATGCAGGGAGAGGGACATGGAGGATTCGCATTTTTGAATCTTCTATGTTTTTTGCTAAACTTTTGGTAACCTAGATTTCCACCATTTCCATGTTCAGTAAGTTTCTGTAATAATAGCCTCTAAATCTTGAATCCTAACCCCGATTTCCTCCATTTCCATGTATCTTTCCCTTCCTTGACTTCATTGAGCAAAGAAACACCTTGGGTTGTTTCAAGAAGGAATTCTAGGTCTTTTCTTGCCATTAATGAAGGTTTGGAGAGTTGAGGAAGAAAGTGAAAAGTGCACGGTTTATCCATGTTTAGTAAGTTTCTATAATAGCATATCTAAAAGTCTCTGTTTCAATAGCCTCTAAATCTTGAATCTTAACCCCGATTTCCTCCATTTCCATGTATCTTTCCCTTCCTTGACTTCTTCGAGCAAAGAAACACCTTGGGTTGTTTCAAGAAGGCATTCTAGGTCTTTTGATCTTTTCTTGCCATGAATGAGGGTTTGGAGAGTTGAGGAAGAAAGTGAAAAGTGAAAGGTTTATCTTAATTAATTTTGTGTATTGATTGTATTTTTATAATTTCCTTCTATTTGACCATAAATTTCTATATTTTACTTATGTTTTGAAATGTCATTTCATTTTCCTCAAAAAAATAGTTTTATTTATCATTTTTTTTTAAATCTTATATTTATTTGCTAATTTTCTGGTAAGATCTTATATATATATAAAAATATCTTTTCATTTTTCTCTTAATTTCCTTTCATTTTCACTCAAGTGTGGCCATATCATACATTTGAGTTCCATGTCAGTTTTCTCTCTTATGTGGAATTACATGTGGCAAATCGTTTAAAATCAATACGATTTAACGGATTTTGTGACGTATTGCAAGAAAATAAAAGTTCAGTTAGTTGACTGTAAGGGGAAAAAAGTATAGCTAGTCGTTTGTAAGTTGGACTTAAAGTACAGTGATGAAAAAAACATTTAACCCATTCGGACTGTTACGTTGTTGGACATGTCTGAGATACAAGGAAACTAAATGTGCAGTTACATTATTAAAAGATATGGCAATTATGCACAATAATGCTTCTTTATTGTTGATTGGTTAGAAACTTAACAGTTCGGGATGTCTATTGCAAACCTTTCAGGCTATGCTAGAGCACTAATTCTGCAAGCCATAATCAGATTTTATTCCTTGTACTAGAAAGAAAATAAAGGTAGGTTTTTTAGAACGTAAATCATGGGACTTTGTTTGTATTGCTTGTTTTACTAGTGTGTGCAATTGTGTGATGACGTATATGCAAACTTAGGCTGTCATGGGCAAAACTTTTGGTGTCAAAAATTAGCACCGAGACAACAACCATCACGAGACCATGTTAGTAACTTAATTGCACCATCTGGGAGATAGAATTCGCGAACTTTTATGCTTCAATTATTTCAGCTTTTTTATCCTTGACAACTTTCTAGCACATTTCAATGTCGTCAAACAAAGTAATAGTGCCTTATTTAGCCAAAAAGGAAAGGGAAAAAACACAATCAGGAGAGTAAGAGAAACATTATTTGGAAAAATACATACAAAATGTGATGCAAGTGTGTAACTAACCTGCATAGAGAAATTAAACGTCATAAACTCTATAACTGGCTTAAGACCATAATAAGCAGCACCAACTCCAATCCCAGTAAAGCCTGCCTGTACAAATATAACAAATACATCTGCTGATACCAAATAAAGATATATTTTAACGATAAGACAAACAAACTGAAGAAAAAATTAATCAGATAAGCACTCAGTTGTTTGCTAAATTAAACACAAAAAACATAAGTCGCAATTAAATGGTCAATTTGAGGAAATGGGACCTCTGTGATTGGGGTATCAACAACTCTCTCAGGTCCAAACTTCTCTAATAATCCTTTCGAAATCTGTATAAGTGAGTTGTTAAAAAAAAATTGAAATGTCAGATGACCAAATATCAAATATGTCTTTCAGTTAGCCATACACATAGGCAAACCTAACCTTGTATGCACCTTGGTATTCCCCAACCTGCATTGAAAATAGAGAAACAAATAGAGGGATCAGAGAATAAATTTAGACAAACAATTTTGAAGGACTTAACTTTACCTCTTCACCCATTATGAAGACTCTAGGATCTGCAGACATTTCCTCATCAAGGGCAGAGTTTAGAGCATCTCTCACAGTTATCTGCAAGGTTTTAAAATTTCATTTGACTAAGTATTTCATATTTAAATTTTAAATTTGTAGAGAGCATGTTTTCTAGAAGGGGACGTAAATGCAGATGAAAAGGTGTAATAGCAGAAGGTTAAGTGGAACAAGTATGGCATGATCATAAATGGTCAGGGGAAAAAACACCTCTTTGGCTGCAGAAGAGTATGTCCTCAACACCGATATTGCAGGACTCTTGGAGATCTGGAAATGAAGGGGGTATAGCATAAGAAATAAAAAGGGAGACGTTTAAGATAGACAAACAAATAAAAAAACAGAACAATCTCCGAGGGTAGTAAAATGAGTATTACCAGAGAAGGAAAACCTCCAGCTCCAGCTCCAGTGCCAATTCTTTGCCTTATAAACCCCCACATGTTGTCTGTTTCTCAGCCACAATTGGACTGGAGTATAAAAATATAAAATCTGAGAGTCACAAACTTTTAACTTGGATGTGGAGATCAAAGGGCTATTTAGTTACTGCATGAAATTTAAAATAAAAAAATGAATCTTCCAATGGTTATAGTTATTATCAGAGCCGGCCCTGGGTCAGGTCTACCGGGGCGACCGCCCAGGACCCAAAGCTGAGAAGGGCCCAAATTTTTTTAAAAATTATGTATGTGTATAAAAAAATAAAAAAATAATTATAAAATATAATATAAAATAAATCAATAAATTAATATGGAAAATCAAAATAGACTCTTAGCCACAAAAAAAAAAAAAACCCTTCAACCCTCTCAGTTCATATTTGATTCACGGTTTAACTGCAAAATTTAAAATATTTTGTATTAACTGACGAGAATGAATATTTGATTCACGGTTTAACTGCAAAATAAGGCATACTAAATTAAAAAGTTATTTATATTACACATCTCCATATCATAGATGCTAACAACTTAAGAAAACACAAAAGTCCTATTTTGATTTTTGATTATGAGTTTTAATATTATATTTATTATTCCCTCCGTAATATGATAAAAAATTTAGTTGACTTTTTATGTATATTAAAAATATAAAAAATAAAAAATTTATTCATATTTAAATTTTTATTTAATTGTATAATTTATTTTACATAATTAATGATATTTCATAAATATTCATTTTAAATAAAAATACGACAATTGAACTTAATATATGGTCAGAGCAGTGGCAAAACTGCTCTCGAGATAGTAATTAACCTTTAACAAAAAGATATTAAAGTGAATTTTATATAGTTATATAAACAAACTAGTACTAATATATAGTGATTTTATATAGTTATATAGTGTAAATTATCTGTCTTGTGTTGAATACGCCTTCAAAAAAGTCACAATCAATATCAAATAGAATTATTTTGTAACAATCTTTGTATCTGTAGATATGTAATAATCCTAGATATTTTTAAAAGTTAAATAAATTATATTAATTTTAAAAAATTAAATTTGATTATATACTTTAAAAATAATTTATAATACTATTAGAATTTTAATTGATTGAGATATGTAGTTAATGTAGGTAATTAGAATTATTGTTTATTACAAATTATTTTATTATTTTTAATATTTATTATTATTACTATTTTTGGTGTAGCAAGATTTTGCAAATAAATAAATAAATAAAGGAAGAAGCCTGCGGCTCGGCCCGACCCGGGCCACGGGCCTCACAATTTCAACCCGTCAAAACCCGGGTCATTTTGGACCCGGCCTGAACCCGGTCCGTCCACCTGTTTATCACCTCTAAAAGGGGCACACTTGGAATTTTTTGCCCTGGACCTTGTAAAACCCAGGACCGGCTCTGGTTATTATGATTATATCTCTGGTATTTCGATTTAGCAAGGATTTTTGCAATTAATAAGAAGCGACTGAAGATATGGATGAATAGTGAATAAATAAGATAAGAAAGAGAGAGAGAGAGAGATGAGTGACATTGAAAACCTAATTAGCAGAAAAGCAAATAAATAAGTTTTGAATAGTTGCCTGGTGGAATGAATTTGAATACCGGCGAGACGTCAGTAGGTGTGATGTGAGGAGGAGGAGGAGCTGTGATTGATTGTTTGTAGGTGTGACGTCAGTAGGAATTTTGATGCGGGAGGGACGAATGTCGAGAAAACTGGAAAGAGCTAAGCTAGCTAGAACTGTACAGTGCTCCACCTATTATGTCACACAATATAGTTGGTTAATTAACCCATATTAACTTAAATGGGTTGGTTAACTATTTTTATTTATTTGAGTTGGATAATGTAAATATGAGTGAAAAAAAAAATTTAATTTGGATTTGGAATAAACTATGGATCCAAACATATTTAATCGGGTTGAACCTATATTTCTTTTTAAAAATGTGATTCCAAACTTTACCAACCCAAATAAATAAAAATAGTTAACAAACCCATTTTGTTCTAGTTAATATGGGTTGATACGACAGTTAAGCAACTATATTGCCAGGTCTAATATTCAAGAAGCTCACCCACACCACACCACCCCCACCCTCCACCCTCACCCCACCAAAAAAATAATACTACCTCCGTCTCATAATAAGTTATTTTTTAGTTTAAATCACACATACCAATACACAAGTTAAAATGACAAAATACCCTTAATATAATTTATTTGAAGTTGAAGAGTTAATGAGTGTCATTTAATTGTAGTGATGGTAAGATGCAATAAATACCATTAAATGCATAAGGGCATATATGAGAAAATATTGTAAAAATTGTATAGAAGTTCTAACACATCACTTATTTTGGAAAAAAATATTAAGCATAAAAAATCACTTATTGTGGAACGGAGGTAGTATTATGTGATTATGTATACACACCTCTTATCCCTCATCCCTACACCCCCACCCCCACCCCCACGCCCACGCCCACCCACCCCACGCCCACGTATCTACCCCAAAAAAATAGTAGTTATTATGATTATATATTTGGTTTTAATTCTTAAATAGAACCATAACCATATTTTAAAAACCAAAACTAACCCATAACCATATTTTGTCAGACCTAATTATGAGTTAATAATAGTCTTTCTACGAGATGGAATTATTGGATCAAAAAAATTAGACATTTACAATTATTATTTTTTTGTTTTTTTGGTGACTTTTGAAAAAGATATAATATTTATTTTAACTATTTTTTTTTACAGAATACAATGTTTTCAAGTATAATTTGAATAGATATACAAAAAAATACTATATTCTGTAAAACAGTATATTTTATAAAAATTTCAGGTGGAATAAATACTATACATTTTTTAAAAGTCAAAAAAAAAGGACCGGTCCAATTTTCCTGGTCCATTGGACCTGTCAGCCAAGACTTATTCTTAATAATAACATGTAATATAATCTTCTCAATCAACATTCAACAATGAAGAGATGCTAGATCTAGGTTATGAAAACCACTCTCTTTATGAAGTACGTAATATTCTTCCAGAACAACAAATATCTATCGAAAAACATGGATATAAATCTTATTATACATTACAGACAATGACACCTAAATGCACTTTAGTATTATTCTCAGCTCAGCTCGGGGCCTGCTGAAGGGATATATGTGGACGAGTGCCAAGTGGACATGCCCTATCAGAGCTTGGCAAAAACAGGTTTTCTCTTTTGGCTATGAGCTGTGATCGCCTCAGTTAAATCATCAGATAAAACTACAGCAGAGTTCCATGTTGCAACATAATCCAAAGCTTGTTCTAAAGTCAGGTCCCGGCTTCTTAGCAACACAGCTTTTATCCCAGTGACAGCAAGTGGAGACTTCGCAGCAATTCCTACCATAACGGAAACAACAACAATAATTATTAATCAATCAGCCTGTTATTTGTCTGATGACCATCTCGGGTTCTCAGTTCAACTAGGCGTGTTTGTCATCATTGTATAACCATCAACAATCAGCTCTGTGTTTCTTAACCAACAACCAATAGATTGAGTTAACAACACATCATATATATAAGTTTTTTTTTCCCACTGAAAAGCGCAAAGTATGGTAATACTCTAAAGCAGACTCGAACAGTTTCCTACCAACAATGAAAGGTATATGGAATTATGGATAGCTATATGTATCTAATCCTTGAATAACTAACTATGACCCATAAAGATAACCTCTCATTACATGAAAAGGGCAAACCCCAGTATGCCGATATAGAACTTACAAGAGGTAATCTCACTTTGATCTAAACCATAATAATATTTGTTGGTCATCTTAGTTTTAACATATTACACAACCCTAGTAGCCCATATATGAACATAAAAAATAGCAGTCCGCAAAATTATCACTACACACTGTATTATTCCCTAATCAGGATAACAAGAAAGCATAGGCATTGATATAATAAACAATCATGATTCATGAGTCTACAGTGATGGGGGCACCTCAAAATCACACAACTTAATAAGGAAAAAATGTCTCAAATTAAAGTCATTTGATAATTACAAGCATCAAGCAAATGCTAATATGTACACACCGTATTCAAAGAAATTTTGATCACCGGTCAATCATAACAGTTGCTAAAATGGTTGAGAAAAATCAGCAGTCTGGCTGTGTAGCTGAAGTTCATAATACAATATTCTTTTGACATATACACCATCTAGATTATAACCACACATGGTTGCATGTTAGCTGCTGAACTAATGTGATAAGAATGCTTATCGCAATTACCTTATACTATTCAGTAACTGATCTAATTATGCATAATCATTAACTCAAGAGGAATGACAAGCATAAAACATTTAAACTTAATTTACTCTTAACAAATTGAGAAATAAACAGGGTTATTGAGTTTGTTATTAAAACTAGAGAATCAACTTGAATATCATTAGAAGAAAAAAAGCGAATTATCTATAATAAATAAATAAAAGGAGAACTGTTGTTGAAGCCTAAAAATATGTGGGATGATTTCCTACACCCCGGGGGGGGGGGGTCAAAAGGCAGGAATCGTGACTATTTACCTACTCCCTCCGCCCCATATTAAACGCCCATTTTTTAAATGACACAAATTAAGGTAATAAATTTGTTCCTAATATACCCCTATTAAATTAATATCTCCAACTCATTCTCTTTCATTCAATATATAAGATTACAAGTATATTTCAGTTTTCAATGTTTTACTTACTTTTGCTCACGTAATTAACACTAGCATTTAGTCAACTTTTTATTTTTTCAAGATCGCCAAGTTGTTAATGGTTTCACTTTCCCGTAAGCTAATTAGATGTATCTAGAAAATATGGACGGTATACTTGGAAAAAAGTGAGCAAAAACAATACAAATTTAGAAAGGGGACAATTAATTTGGGACACAAAAAAAAGTGGGCGTTTAATATGAGACGGAGAGAGTATTAATTGTCTGAAGCCCAAATCAATTAACTGGAGTGAAAAAAAAATTATGTTTGAGCCTTACATGGTGGTGAAGGTGAACTGTTATGTAATGCTATCTAAAGAAAACCAAAAACAATAGACAATACTTGGAAAAAAGTAAGCAAAAATAATACAAATTTAGAAAGGGGACAATTAATTTGGGACAGATAAAAAAAAAGAAAAGTGGGCGTTTAATATGGGACGGATGGAGTATTAATTGTCTGAAGCCCAAATCAATTAACTGGAGTGAAAAAAAGGTAATTTTATGTTTGAGCCTTGCATGGTGGTGAACTGTTATATAATGCTTTCTAAAGAAAATCAAAAACAATAGACAAATAATACAAGCACTTGCCACTCTACAATAGACACTATGTAATGCTTTCTAAAGAAAACCAAAAACAATAGACAAATAATACAAGCACCTGCCACTCTACAATAGACAATAATAAAGACCAAGTAAATAAAGTTCAACCGGTAAGATTTGACAGAGGTCAATCAATGTTCTAAAAGACGCTAGGCAGGAGGTGGGTGACCAGGAGGGGCCTAGGCAAATTTTTTTATATTTTAAGTCAATTTCAATATTTTATCTTACATTTATCCAAACAAAACAATAATATAAAGCAAAATAATCTATAATAAAAATAATAAAGGTTTTTGCTTAAAGTTTAACCACATATCCATATTTTCAATATCAAAGTTCAAACACAAACATGCAACTGTTCAAAGTTCAAACATATCTTTAACGTATTAGTTTTATTCATAAACAAGATTGCTATTAAAAAATAATAAAATTTAAAATTTCAAGAATTCAATTCAATATTAAAACTTAAGAAAATAAACATAAATTTAAAAATTATATTGAATTAAACTAAATATTACAAATGTATCATCATTTATATAATTTTTTGAAGTTGGTACAAGTTCAAAAAATTACAACTATAATAAAATTATCTATTTTGACTTGATCTTTTTCACTTCTTGTTGTGATTTGATATGCTACAACCTACATTATGAATATGATAAATCATTAGAAAAACAAATTTATTAAGATCTGATTTGGGTAGTTATTAAAATAAATAAAAAACTCTCCGCCTAGGCCCCGACCTAATTTCTTGGAGGGATTTTTTTGCCGCCTAGGTGAGGCACTAGGAGGGTCTAGCGTCTAGGCGGGGCGCCAGAGAGGGGCCTAGAGCCTAAGTAGGGCGCCAAGGGGCCTAGCGCCTAGGCGGGGCTTAGGCTGACCTAGACGGAGATTTTTAGAACACTGAGGTCAATAGTAAAATATGATCCCATCTGTTGAAAACAGAGTCCTCTTTAAAAGTCTGATGCGATGTTAATGATGCATCTTTGAATTTTTAATGTCATATAAATGGTTTGCAATTCATCAAACTCATTTTGGTAAAGTTTTTTTATGCATCTTTTTAGCTATTTTAACAATATTGGCAACAATTTCAATGTTCTAAAAATCCCCGCCTAAGCTCCACCTAGGCGCTAGGCCCCCCTGGCGTCTCATCTAGGCGGAAAAAATATCCCTCCAAAAAATTAAGCGGGGTCTAGGGAGAGATTCTTTTATTTATTTTAATAAGTACATTTTATAACCAAATAAGTAAATAAGTTAATTAAGAAAACATTGCCAATGATGCCTGAATGACATTGTGTGTGGAGAGGATGAATAAGGTCCAAATGTCTCATATGCATAGTCCAACTTCAAATGATCATAGTTTTTGACCCAAGAGAGTTAAGAAATGTGCAAGTATAATTTTAAAATTGCCTTTTCTTTGATATCTATGTCCCAAACCAGGCAACCCCGATTGAGGTCGTTTTATATGTCAAAATCCACTCTGATGATGCTTTCCAGACTCCCTTATTTTGGACTTTTCAGTAGAATGTTTACTTATTGCTTACAATTATTTATTTTAAGGTTTATTTAATATAGTTACTCTCTTGAAGTGTTTGTTGGAGTCGGATTATTATTACTCCCTCCATCCCATTTTAGTTGTAATAGTTTCCCTTTTGGTTTGTCCATTTTAATTGTCTTGTTTCCTTTTTAATACTGTTTTTTGGTCTTATTTTCCAACACGGCCCTTCTATAATTTGGTGTATTTATTCATTGGGAAACAACAATAGTTAAGATCACATTGGAATAAATAGGAGTATCTTCAATATGGAAACGTAAACAAGAATTTGTTCTCTTTTTCTCACTCCCCGCCTCAACAGCTATTCTAATCCTGAATAACATAGAGAAAGTTGGAGTTTAGTTACCTTTAACTTGAAATCACTATATTTTTTTTACTCAAGTTAAAGATGTGGAATTCTATATGACCCTTATATCTGTAGACTAGTTTATGGTATATTGGTTTTATCTACATGGGTGTGCTCCTATTTTTATTTATTTTAATCTAGTTTTATTCTTTTATTTTATTTTATCTATTTTTTCTTATCGTTATATATCCCATCTCTTTATTTTTCTCCTCACCTTTCTACTTTTACTCTTACATCTGAGATTCATTTTCAGCTTACCTCGATTAGTCTGGTATACAAGGCGAAGGCGTAGTTGAGTTGAGTGTATGTTACTTGGATTATGATAGAAATTGTTTAAGTAATTGCCAAAAAATATCCAAGTTCCCATTGATGGTTTGATGTTTAGTAACTTCTTACAAATATTAGGAAAGACAGGAATAAGTTCTTATTCGCAATAGTAAGCAAATTCTTCAGAAAAATCATGACTACATTTCACATGCCAGACAACTAGTTTTTTAAGTGTTCTTACAGAACATGAACGAGAGGATTTCTAACAAGAGGGGAGGGAGAAAAATGTTATTTACCGAGGAAGGAGAGGATTTTATGGCCCTTAGTGTAGAGAAATCTCTTTTGCAGGTGTCAGATGTCAGCACACCTATATCCATGTTGCGACATCGCAAGCTTACAAGGGAATCTATTGATTAGTTGGGAGCAGCAGCATATTCAAAAGGTAGAATAAACCCACTATCCAGATAATGATTCAGTTGAGAATATTTGTAACTAGTTGTGTCCGTGCTTCCGGCACTACATAGACCGTAGAATTTATCCAAATTTTTGAACGACACCGATGATTTATTAGGGTGAGCGGAGAATTCAAAATAATTTGTATTTTGTTAGATAGATTTTGGGAAAAAATTAAATTCAAAAAAGACTCCTACTGTTGCACCCAATACTTGTAATTAAGCACTGGACATACACGCATCCAACAAAAAATGTTAAAAAAGAGCATATAAACAGCACACATTAACTACACCATGTACGTTCTCTCAAGGGAAAGGAAAAATTAATTGCGAAACTGAAGAAGAGAAAATACAAACTTACCCTCAGCAAAAGCTTTTACAGCTTCATCCATGGCGGTCTTTGAAGCAAAAACCTTGGAAACAAGTCCTAGTTCTTTTGCCTCATAAGCCGAAAACCTTCTTGCCGTTAATGCCAGCTCCATCGCATTGCCATACCCGACAATAGCCGGCAACCTCTGAAGCGTCCCGAGATCAGCAGTGATCGCCACTTCGCCAGGTCAACCTCCTTCACGGAGAAAAATGCGGTCTCCGTACAAAACCGAATATCACAGGCCGTAATAATATCAATTCCACCGCCAACACAAGCCCCGTGGATAGTGGCGATAACCGGTTTCCTGCATTTCTCGATAGCCGTGATCGCTTGCTGCATGAACAGGATGTCTCGGCGGAGGCGTTCGCCTGTGTGTCCGCGATCTGCTGATTGGAATTGACCTGAAATGGAGGTTAGGGATTTGAGGTCGATACCCGCGCAGAAATGGTCGCCGTTAGCGGAGAGGAGTATGAGGGCGACATTAGGGTTTTGGTCAAGGGAGGACAGGGCTTGAGGGAATTCTATGAAAAAAATCGGGGGATAGAGCGTTGAGAGTTGATGGGCGATTGAGGAAGAGATTGAAAACCCGTGAATTTGGGGCTACCTGCGTAATTTTGATAGTTTTGTACTCCATTTCCATTTCGCTCTGCTAAAAAGCTAAAACACAGTTTCTTTCGACAACTTCTCTTTCCCATTGTTTATTATCTTGTGTAGTTGTACTTAGTTGACACTTTCCCAATGTTTATTTACTATTAGTATCTTGAGCAGCGGTACTTAGAGGTAAAAGGGACCCTTAACGACCGGTATGATCGGTGCTTTTTTTTTTTTTTGGGTTTTTTACCACAATTATGAGAAAAAAAAATAAAAAATAATAGAGCAAGTTTGAATAAAAAACGGTAAAAGAAAGTATATTTTTTATTAAAAAAATACGATAAACAGTTTACAGTATTTTTTCAATAAAAAATATACTTTCTTTTATAATTTTTTGTTCAAACTTGCTCTATTATTTTTTTTTTCTCATAATTGTGGTAAAAAACCAAAAAAAAAAATTAACACTGTATACCGGACATTAGTCCGGTATATTTGCACCGGACCGCCCCCCAATTATACTTAGAGGATGTTTATGAGCAGCTAATGAACTAAAAAAATATTAATTATTCTATTAATTATATTAAGTAATATTAAATAAATTTATAATAATTTTGAATTTTTTCAGATGGGTAAAATAATAAATTTTTGTCATTCAGATGTTTCAAATATGTCAATTATCAAACAACTTTTTTCATTCATATTTAAATTCAGCTCATTCATATTTAAATTCATTCAGTTTTTATCAAACACCCCCTAAGTTTACCAAGCCTGTTCGAAATGATTTATAAGTTAGGTCGTTATTATAATTTGAGTTTTAAGTAAAAAAATTAAGTATGTATTTATAATTTATTTAAAATGACTTATAAGTTATTTTGAAATAAGTTAGTTTGAATAAATATAATATCTATTTTACCACTCTTTTATTTTGTCACTCTTTTTATTAATATCATTCTTAGTAATCCTTACATTTATTTTAATTTATAAGTCATTATGAGCCGAACATTTTTATAACTGGTCTTAACTTAATTTTTGACTTATAAGTCAAATTAATGTCGAACACTTTTTTTATAAGTCAACTTATATTTTAACTATTTAAAATAAGTCATAGCATTCTCGTGTAGCAGCAATAGTTTGTTTGACATTAATTTGTATATGATGTACGTAGAAATTAATTTTTAGTAGTTTGTTCACATTAAGAGTGTTTGGCAATGGCTTATAAGTTGGTCAAACTAACTTATAATTCATTTGTCATAATTCTTCTGTTTGACAATGACTTATTTTTTTTACTTATAAGTTGATATAAGCCGTTTTAAAATAAGTTAGTTTGATCAAATATAATATTTATTTTGTACCTCTTTTATTATGTCCATCTTTTTATTATCGTCCTTTTTAATAATTTTTATATTTAATTTTAACTTATAAATCGTTATAAGTAAAAAAATATTTCTAACTTGTTTGAACTTAATTGCTAACATATAAGTTAAATTAATGTCAAACGTTTTTTAATTTGTATATGATCCACATAGAAATTAATTATTAGTAATTTGTTTATTAGTATTAGTATCTTCAGTAGCGGTACTTAGATGTTGTTTGTTTACCTCTCAAGAGGTCTTAATAGATCACCTCTTATTCAATAAGATGGTAGATGTGTTGTTTATTTTTTTTGTTACCTGTAAGACTCCGAATTTTATGAAATAAAAGTATTCACTTGTTCTTATA
Organism: Panax japonicus; assembly: GCA_020205505.1. Classification (NCBI taxonomy): domain Eukaryota; kingdom Viridiplantae; phylum Streptophyta; class Magnoliopsida; order Apiales; family Araliaceae; genus Panax; species Panax japonicus. The sequence continues at coordinate 65,042,479 of CM035111.1, read as the reverse complement.
ATTACTATTCAGTAAATGGTTAAATTGATAAAAGGTTAAAGTGAAGGGTGTAAGACCCCGAATTTTATGAAATAAAAGTATTTAATTTTTTCTTATAATTACTATTCAGTAAATGGTTAAATTGATAAAAGTTTAAAGTTAAGGGTGATATATGAAATTTTTTTAAAATAAGCAAGTGGTTATAAAATACTCATTGTTGTCGGAGAATATTCGTTTGGTCGTGGAATATTCTTCCTGTCGGAGAATATTTGTACGACGGTGCAACCATTTGTGGGCCCCATAACAGAATAACTGTCGGATGAAGAAAACGACAAAAAAGAGTTTTTATAAATAACGGCGTAGTTGTTACCGTTAACACTGTTGGAATACCCGGTGGTTAAAATACAGTAATACGCGTTGTTGCACAGTAGCACACGGTATTGCACAGTATTTTTGAATTATTGATTCTTACGTAAGAAGGCACTACTCAATAATTGTTACAGTAATTACTGTTCAATATTTTATTTTATTAATTCAATAATTGCTACGTTGATATTTTATATTACTGTTGTTTCAATAATTGTCACTACACAGTATTTTCTATTATCGTAGCAATAATTCATATTATCTGAATAATATTATTAGATAACATTATTGACTATGTCTAGAAAGTTCTGTCTAAGGAGAGATTTAGTCATCTAATTGCGCGCCAATAAGGAGAAATTTTTATTGGAAATCCCCCTCTTTACTAGGAACTGCCTGGTTGTCAGTATTGTGATTCTGTAATATTATTTGTGAATAATTAATTATTAATTTATATGATGAGGAAAATATTCATTTTATGTGGATATAGATGGAGGAAATTTTTAAAGTGACAATTGCTGAAAATCGATATTTTATCTTTTCTGATAAAATAATATTTTATTATATTATTATAAAATAATAATGATGATATTTTTATAATAAATGTGGTATATATGAGTAAATGAGGAGGAGGAGTATTTTTGTTGTAATAAATACTAAAAACATGTTAAACATGTTGGTGAACTCATTTCTTGACTGAAATTTGATTATAGCCTGTAAAATCGCCCGTTTGTGGATTTTGGTCAATTTCTGTTTGAAATTTGGAAAAACTTTCTTCTGCAAAGTTGTAGAGAATTGAATTTCTTATATAAAGTTGCGAGATTCAAATTTTTCTGATAAAAGGAATATTTATTATGAATTATTGAAGTTCTGAAATTCTAAAATAATTGATTTTTAGAAGTTTTAATTGTTTTATTCAAGAAAAAAGTTTTTTAATGATTAGTGGGTTGTTAAACATGTTGAAATCTGAATTCAAAGAGGCGTAGAAAATTTGTTATATAAATATAATATTTTATTAAATTTTCTGCTTTGGTGTTCTAAGTATTTTCCTATAAATAGGGTGCTTAGGTTAGAATTGAAATCACACCAGAAACTGAAGTTTTCTTTCTATTTCTCTCTCTATATTATTGAGTGTATTCTTTTGAGTATTTTGATATCTTGAGTGTTGCTATACGGTGCAAGTTCGTTCAGCGTTATTCCAGTCAGAAGTACTGCTCTTTGAGGTAAGGGATAGTAAGGGAGATTATTTTCTTCATAAATGATATTATTTCTTCAATATCATTATGCCGAAATATTTGTTGAAATTTTTATCAAATTTGGAATTTTTTCATGTCGGGGTTACTATTCATGAGTTACTATTTATAAGTTAATATTCACGAATTACTATTCACGAATTACTATTCACGAGTTACTATTCACAGGTACTATTCACTACAAAATTGGTTTCTTTTTCTAACCAAATTATAGTTGATTTATGAATATTACTCTGGAGATTAAAACTATGTATTGATTATATTGATTTTATTATCATATATAACATTTTTATAACCCTGATGTTGAAATTCTCTTTCACTGGAGTGTAAAGATGGGTAGATAATTGGTATGATCATGACTAGGGTTCTCTTTCGCCAGTAGTAAAAAGTTAAATTGTGACTGGTATGATCATGACCATTGAATTTATAATTGAATATCTTTAGCTTAAGTGCAAAGGTGAATTGATCAACATAGTTATAATTATTGTTTATATAAATTCTGAAATGATTATATATTTATTTGAGATATGAATATCTTTGGCCCATAGTACAAAGATGACTTATTGATGAATATCTTTGGCCCGTAGTGTAAAGATGAATTTATTAGTATGATTATGAACATGAACTGTGATTTGGTATAACCATGATCTTTGATGTTTCAGGTGATGAAAATTATCTTTGTTCTAGATGAAAAAAAAAGAATTTAGAACAACAATTACGATTATGAGTTATACATGTGATTGTGGACAGGAATTGTTGATTGATGTTACAGGGATAAAACATTGTTGGTGGACTTTTAACATGAAGAAGATAATAGACTTTATGGTCTATTTGACTCTTCTAATGGATTGATCGTTCCGCTGCAACTATGGTTGAAAAGTTTTATCATCTACCATATGTTCTAAATCTCTAATTTATTAATGTTGAAGGCTATTGATAATTTATTTATCTTTAGTCATGATATTCTTTACTGAGCTAACTGTGCTCACCCTTTTGCTTCACAATTCCTTTCAGGTAATAAAAGTGTAGCTGGGACAAGCGGGGAATAACAGGGGAATAGAACGGTGGTCTATAAATGTTGAGGGTGAGGCGAACCCAACTTTGGAAGGGTGTTTTGTCACTTAATACAAGATGTCTAATGACATACAACCTCGAGTCATCATAAGACAGATATGTGTTCATCCACTTGCTGAGTATATATACGAGCACTACCTATATAATCTTGGAGTTTGGTTGAAGTATAATTCTCAATTAGAGACGGTAGAGATAATGATATGTCAAGAGAAGACACACCATTGAGAAGAATATGATAGTAATCTTCTCGTTTTTCTTTGGGGTCTATTGGGTCAACCAAGGATAATTTTGTGGGCATATGATATCTATAATAACCTAGACGCATGGCCTCCCATGTACGAAGGTTTCCTTAAGCACTTCTCAAAGATTCTAATTTATAAAACAGTTTTTGACTTTACCTTTATGTAAGGTGCCATTGTGACGTGCTATTCAAGTTGGTGTCTAGAGTCACAGTTGGTATATATTTGCATCAAAACTCACAACATATGTGGTGTTATATTTTGCACGACAATTGTAGTAATAAAGTTGTAGTTATTTTATGTACCATGTATTTGACAACTTAAAATGGGTTGGATGGAATGGACCTATTTTGGGGTCGTCACAAAGGGTGATATATGTAATTATTTTAAATAAGCAAGTGGTTATAAAATACTCATTTTTGTCGAGGAATATTCGTTTGGTCGTGGAATATTCTTCTTGTTGGGGAATATTCGTACGACGGCGCAGTCTTTTGTGGGCCCCATAACGGAAAGCGATTGGATGAAGAAAACGACAAGTATAAGTTATTTATAAATAACGGCATAGTTATTACCGTTAATACTGTTGGAATACTCGGTGGTTAAAATACAGTAATACGCGTTGTTGCACAGTAGCACACGGTATTGCACCCATTATTGATTCTTACGTAAGAAGGCACTTCTCAATAATTGTTACAGTAATTACTGTTCAGTATTTTATTTTATTGATTCAATAATTGTTGCGCTGATATTTTATATTACTGTTATTTTAATAATTGTCACTATATAGTATTTTCATTATCGGAGCAATAATTCATATTATCTGTGACGCCCCCAAAATAGGTCCATTCCATCCAACCTATTCTGAGTCGCCAAATACATGGTACAGAAAACAACTACAACTTTATTACAATAATTATCGTACAAAATACAACAACACATATGTTGTGAGTTTGGATACAAATATATACCAAATGTGACACATGTCCCAACCATGGACAGTACCTCATAGTGACACCTTACATAAAGGTATAGTCAAAAACTGTTTTAGAAATTAGAATCTTTGGGAAGTGCTCAAGAAAACCTTCGTACATGGGAGACCATGCTTCTAGGTTATTATAGATACCATATGGCCACAGAATTATCCTTGGTTGACCCAATAGACCCCAAAGAAAAATGAGAAGATTACTATCATATTCTTCCCAATGGTGAGTCTTCTGTTGACATATGATTATCTCCACTGTCTCTAATTGAGAATTATATTTCAAACAAACACCAAGATTATATAGGTAGTGCTCGTAAATATACTCAGCAAGTGGATGAGCACATCCTTGTCTTATGATGACACGAGGCTGTATGTCATTAGACATCTTGTATGATAGTGGCAAAACACCATTCTAACATTGGATTCGTCTCACCCTATATGATTCACCAAATATAACTACTAAAAGATGTATACAACACACTTGTCTATACTGTTTAGGGAGAACTCCACATCTAGCGACCACCGTTCTATTTTCCCGTTACCCTTGCTTCGTCCCAGCTACACTTTCATTACCTGAAAAACAATTGTGAAGCAAAAAGGTGAGCACAACTAGCCCAGTAAAGAATATCATGACTAAAGATAATTAAATTATCAATAGCCTTCATCAGTAATAAATTAGAGATTTAGAACATATGGTAGATGATAAAACTTTTCAACCATAGTTGCAGTGGAACGAGCAATCCATTAGAAGAGTCAAATAGACTGTAAAGTCTATTATCTTCTCTATGTTAAAAATACATCAATAATGTTTTATCCCTGTAACATTAATCAACAGTTCATTTCTACAATTATATGAATAACTCATAATCATAATTGTAATTCTAAATTCCTCTTCGCATCCAGGACGACGATAATTTTCATCACATGTCTTTACCTGAAACATCAAAGATCATGGTTATACCAAATCACAGTTCCAGTTTATAATCATATTAATAATTTCATCTTTGCACTACGACCAAAGATATTCATCAACAAACCATCTTTGCACTACAGCCAAAGATATTCATCAACAATTCATCTTTGCACTACAGGCCAAAGATATTCCTCAAAAGTTCATATTTGCACTATATGCCAAAAATATTCATCAACAGTTCATATTTGCACTACAGGCCAAATATATTCATCAAAAGTTCATATTTGCACTACAGGCCAAATATATTAATATCTCAAATAAATATATAATCATTTCAGAATTTATATAAACAATAATTATAACCATATTGATCATTTTACTATTTGCACTTAAGCTAAATATATTCAATTATAAATTCAATGGTCATGATCATACCAGTCAACAATTCAACTTTGCACTACTGGCCAAAGAGAACCCATAGTCATGATCATACCAAAAATCTACCCATCTTTACACTCAAGTCAAAGAGAAATATCATCATTAGGGTTATAAAAATATTATATATGATAATAAAAACAATGTAATCAACATATAAATTTAATCTTAAGAGTAATATTCATAAATTAACTATAATTTGGTCAGAAAAATAAATCAATTTTGTCATGAATAGTACCCATGAATAGTAACTCGTGAATAGTAGCTCGTGAATAGTAACTCGTGAATAGTATCCCCGACATAAAAAAAGTAGAAATTCCACAATAAAATCTATTCCAATATTTCGGTATAATGATATTGAAAGAATAACATTTCTTAAACTTATAAATAATTTATTTTAATTGTTTACACTTTACTAAATAATGCATTTAATCATCCTAGAATGCCAAACTCTTAATATTTCATCACCAATAACCAAAACCCTCATAAAAAATCTGCATATACCTCATATAGGATTCTTAAGCCATAAAATCTAATTTTCGAATTTTCTTACTTCACATAACATATTTAATTCATTTACTCATAACTAGTCTATTTTTATGAAAAATACCAAATCAGTCCCAAAAATATTTCTTTTCTGGGATTTAGCATAATATAGTCCCATATTGAACATATATTTTTCTCAGAATTTTTAAAATTCATTTACTATTTTTTATATGGCCAAAACCGTCGAATATTTAGACATTTATCATAAATTGTAATCTTGTCCAAAAATTCCGAAATTCACAGAGTACACTAATATTATATAGATTTACTCCCAATAAAAATTTCATCAATTTTGGAGTTAACCACAAGCAGTTATAAGCGGTTACTTTTAAAATAGTCTTTTCTCATAAAATTCACGACTCTTAATCTATACATCCAAAAATCACCATTTTTGGACACAATCAATAAAACTCATCAACATATCATTTCAAATTTTTCTAGAATTTTCTTGAAGGTTAGAAAAATTACGAAACTGAAAAACATAACAACCCTTAAAATCCCTTACTATCCCTTACCTCAAAAGAGCAGTACTTCTAACTGGATATCGGATATGACGCTGAAGGAAACTTGCACTGATAAATAATAACTCACCAAGTATCTAAATACTCACAAAATACACTCGATAATCTAGACAGAAAAAGAGAGAAAACTTATGAATTCTGGTGTAATTTTCAATTCTAACTTAGCCCTCTATTTATAGGAAAATATTAGCACGCCGAAGCAGACTTGACCTGTAACCTGATGGCTTTACCTACTACTATTCTACCCACCAAAAATCATCCATCTTTCCCAACAACCAAAAGTAGGGCCCACCCATTCCTAAAATTTTCCACCAAAATCATTTATAACCTAATTTCCGAAACAATCACCTCTTAAAATTCATAACAAAATATACGCTCATTTTTAACGGTTCAAAATTTGTGGACATATGCTCAACTTATATATGTATAACATATCCAAAAATTACAACGATCCAACGGTCGGATTAAATATTATAACTCACACAATAAAGCTGTAATAACACCGATTTGATCTTTTAATACCTCAAATTCGACAAAATACTGATAAAACACCTCAACATTAACTCCTTCATTTATAACCACATAAATAAACCCATCATTTATATCCACATCAAATAAATATTTTCTTATCATATAAATTAATAAATAATTATTCACAAATAATATTACAGAATCTCAATTATGACAACCAGGCCATTCCCAGGAAAGAGGGGGTTTTTCGATAAGGATTTCTCCTTACTGGTGCGCAATTAGGTGACCAAACCTCTCCTTGACAGAACTTTCTAAACATTGCCAATAATGCTATCTTATAATATTATTCAAATAATATGAATTATTGATCTGATAATGGGAAATACAGTGCAGTGACAATTATTGAACAACAATAATATAAAATATCAACGTAGCAATTATTGAATCAATAAAATAAAATATTGAACAGTAATTACTGTAATAATTATTGAGTAGTGCCTTCTCACGTAAGAATCAATAATTGAAAAAAATACTGTGCAATACCGTGTGCTACTGTGCAACTACGCGTATTACTGTATTTTAACCACCGGGTATTCCAACAGTGTTAACAGTAACAACTACGCCGTTATTCAATTTTGTTGTTATGGGGCCCACAAATAGCTGCGTCGTCTTACGAATATTCCCCGACAGAAAGAATATAAAACGACCAAACTGTTAGGTTTGTAATATTCATGAATGCAATTAAATTGCAAAAATATGCGGAAACGTGGAAAATCAGAGTTTTAAAAATTTACAAACCATAAACCCGGATCACCTTTTATGCACAATTATTAATTAAACGAAAAGATAAAGAATAAAATCATACCCTTGAAGATCGAGCTTCCTCAGGTACAAGTTCACCTCCAATTCTTTTCGCGTTCAACTTGAATCCACCGGGTTTGGTTCCTTCCTTTGATCAACGTTAGCCACCCAAGTGTTTGGCCTCTAGAGGTGATCCACCAAGGAAGGAGAAGAATTCAAGAAGATGGGTATTTGGCAAAACCCTAGTTTTTCTATCTCTATAGAAAAGACGTACTCTCCAAACTATTGGAATTACGTATGTTGTAAAAGTCAACAACTCCTTCACCCATAATAAGACTCCTCTTATTTATAGATGTGGTAAACCCTCCTTAATAATTAAGGAATTGGGTTTTATTTTAATTAATTAAATTCTTTTAATTAATTAAGCTCCTTAATCTTATTAGAGATAATTAATTAAATTCCTTTAACTAATTTTCCCTCCTAATCATATTAGGAATAAATGAGATTACTTATATTAAATTAATTCCTAAACTCTTTTAGAAATTAAAATAATAATAATTGTAATAATATTAATAAGACTCCTCTTATTAATTTATATTTAATATTTCTAAAATATTAAATAATAAATATTAAGCTATTTAATTTATTCTATGACCATAGATTAAATTAAATATACTTAACATATTATTACGATTATGCCATTAACTTCTTAAATAATTATTCTTCCTTTTATGGTGTGACCCTTTAGGTTCTCCATATTAAACCGGTTGTGAATAAATCAATTAGAACAATTCTAATCTTATTTAAATAAATAAATTAAACTAATAATTTATTTAAATAAATAATATTTATTCTACAATAGGGATAAGCCTCCCTAGCGATCAACGACTTTCCAGATAATATAGATTTCAACATTAATCATAAAAGAACCTTTGAGTAAATAGTTACCGTACAATTCAATCTTTCCACCATACAATGTCCCAATTAAATATAAGACATGGAATTACTGTCAAGTCTTATTTTATTTAATTATATGTATTTTGACTCTTAAATGCACAACTCCAAATAATGCAAATTAGAAACTCCTTTCTAATTTCATTCTGCCTTGGCCAAGGACTACTGGGTTGTCATTTATCGAATCACATAGGACATTTCTCTTCTTTTACTAGAAGTGGTAGATTCTTTATTGATCATACATTATTTCCATGTACAACTTATTATACCCAAGCATACCCTTTGATATACCCTAAGGGTCTTAAGGAATAAGTCAAAGTATAACTCATCATACACAAGATACTATGATGATCTCAAGTCCAAGGATCACTTGTACTACTATCACTACAGGAATTCCTATTGACATGCAAGTAAAACTCCATTAGGTATTCCTTAGCGAGTCACGTTCAGTGAACTTATTCTCTAATAAGCACCTACATACTTGCTTTAGTGTCTCCACACAAATGATCATGAGATCAATCATCCTCATCCAATGAGCAAGCAACGTATGTACCAATCTATCCGGATTCACTAATCCCCAATTTAGTAATCCAACGATTGGGAACTATTTTAGTTTTAAGCTTTCTAAGAATTTAGATCTCATTAGAATGATCATCATCATTATTCTAAAAGCATTGCTTAAAACTATGGGTTTATCACATATTATAAAACAGCATCATGTAGATAATTAAAAGCCTTCAATAAATATTATTAATAAATGAATAAGATTGTTACAAAGTATATGCTTTATCATCAAACATGATTGGCTTGTATGCATAGTACTTTCACAAACAAATATTCCCCGACAACAATAAGTATTTTATAGCCACTTGCTTATTTTGAAAAAATTTCATATATCACCCTTAACTTTAACTTTTTATCAATTTAACCATTTACTAATAGGAAAATTGAATACTTTTATTTCATAAAATTCGGGGTCTTACATTATCTAAATAATATTATTAGATAACATTATTGGTAATGTCTAGAAAGTTCTGTCTAATAAGAGATTTGATCACCTAATTGCGCGCCAGCAAGGAGAAATTCTTATTGGAAAGCCCCCTCTTTCCTGGGAACAGCCTGGTTGTCAGTATTATGATTCTATAATATTATTTATGAATAATTAATTATTGATTTATATGATGAGGAAAAATATTGATTTTATATGGATATAGATGGATAAAATTTTTAAAGTGACAATTGTTGAAAATTGATATATTATCTTTTCTGATAAAATAATATTTTATTATATTATTATAATATAATAATGATGATATTTTTACAATGAATGTGTGATATATGAGTATATGAGGAGGAAGAATATTTTTGTTGCATTAAATGATTAACACATGTTTTGTGTGTAAGACCCCAACTTTTATAAATAAAGATGAATTTTCTATAAATATTATTTTTGAATATTATGGAGTAAATTTGATATAATGTTATAGTTGTGGGGAATATTTATAAATTTTGCAAAGTAAGCAAGTTGTTATAAAATATTCGTTTGGTTGGGGAATATTCTTTTTGTCGGAGAATATTCGTACGACGACACAATCATTGGTGGACCCCACAACATAATTATTGTCGGATTGAGAAAACGACAAAACTACTTTATGAAAATAATGCCGGAGGTGTTACCGTTAAAACTGTTGAACTACCCGGTAGTAAAAGTACAGTAATATGCGTGGTTGCATAGTAGCACACGGTATTGATTATTGATGTTTACGTGAGAAGTCACTCAACTATACTCAATTATTGCTACAGTAATTTCTGCATCATATCTCTTATATTATTGATTCAATTATTGTCACAGTATCATCTGTATAATATGTTATATTATTAAATCAATAATTGAGACGAAAAGTTATAAATGATTAATAATTGTTGAAAGATTAAATATGTGTTGATTAAAAAATAAAATGATTTGTGGTAATATTTATTCAATTTTTGATGTATATAAAGAGTCTATTATGAGACGTTTGTGGTAAGTTTTGTTATTTTATGGGGGGGGGGCATATGTCATCTAAGAGTCTTTTCGTCAATAGTAATTATCTTCGTCAATAGTAATTACCTTCGTAAATAGTAATTACCTTCGTCAATAGTAATTATCTTCGTCAATAGTAATTACCTTCGTCAATAGTAATTACCTTTACCAGACGTCAAACCACTTGCCGTTTCATATTATAAGCGTCGAACCAATTGTCGTTTCACATTACAGGCGTCAAACCACTTTTCTTTTCACATCACCAGTCGTCAAGCCACTTGCCTTTTCACATTTCAAGTGCTAAGCTAGAAATCTTCTATAAATAGAGGCCTAGTGCTTCATTATTTTTCACGAATTCATTCAAGCTGCAGAGAGAGAAAGTATAGAGAGAATAATAGAGAAAAAAGAAGAGTATTCTGTTATTAAACTACTGCAGTATTCAATCTCCTACTAATGTAAGGGATGTTATTCATTCTTATTCATGAAGAGAACTGTTGTTATTCCATTGCTTATTATTCTGTTGGAATAACTTGTATACTGCGGCTTACCCTATACTTAGTGACATTCTTCTATTATTCTGTTGGAAAATCCTATCTGTGTGTTTTACACCGGACCTGGTTCCGTCTTTATTATTATTCTGTTAGAATATTCCTGTCTCTGTGTTTTACACCAGACCTAGTTCCGTCTTTATTATTATTTTGTTGGAACATCATGTCTGTGTGTTTTACACCGGACCTGGTTCCATTTTTATTATTATTCTGTTGGAACATCATGTCTGTGTGTTTTACACCAGACCTGGTTCCGTCTTTATTATTCTGTTGGAACATCCTGTCGGTGCAAATTTTGCCTGACCTGGTTCCGTTATTATTATTCTATTGGAATAACCTGTCTATGCGAAGTACCGCATGCATGGTGATTTCTTTTGTTATTCCATTCTTTATTATACTCAGTTGGTTAAAGTTTTGACTTCTATACTCCATGAAATTAGTAGAATATCCTTGATATGATCCTGGCTAAGATGTGAGAATAGTACTAGGAGAGGAGAGACAGGGGAATTCCTTCGCTAGTATGACCTATCTAAGTTTATGTGGTATTTAATTGGTCGGTCAGAATTTAGGGATAATATGTTACATGTCAATTAACCTTTATTTTGTGGCAGTATCTGAAAATGACATCCGAGAATGTTGAGAATAGCAATGGAGCACAGGCGACCGTTGATTCACCACATATCAATAATCAGGATAATTTTCATCAAGAAGGCGACAATCCTCATGCAAACAACAACACTGACCAAATGATAAATGATCAAATGTTCAGGGGCTTTATGTAATTCATGCAACAGCAGGCGAGAGCGGCTCCTGTCCAAAATGCAGGTGGAAACACTGGAAACTCGCGGGCGGTCACCGCTAAACAGTTCAAGGATCTGGGACCACCGGAGTTTAAGGGAGAGCCAAAACCACTTATGGCGGAAACATGGATAAAGTAGATCACCAAGATATTTGATGTCTTGGGATTCTCCGAGGAGCAAAAGGTTCCCTTTGCCGCCTTTATGTTGCGCGGAGAGGCAGATTACTGGTGGGAATCGGTAAAACGTACTCAATCTACCGTACTGAAGATGTCTTGGGAGAAGTTCCAAGAGCTGTTCAACGACAAATATTTTCCCGAAAGAATTCGTCACATGAAGGAGGTGGAGTTTATCAAGTTGGAACAAAACAATATAATCGTGTCGCAATACGAGGCTAAATTTGCGGAGTTATCCCGATTTGCGTCCCACTTGGTGGATAATGAAGAGAGAATGACACGAATGTTTTTAAGAGGTTTGAAGCCGGAGATACGTCAACATCTTATTTCTCATAAACTGTGTTTATATTCAGATGTTGTAAATAGGGCTCAGTTAGTGGAGCGCGATAACGAGTCAACGCAACTAAAAGAGAGAAACCGACAAAATGATAATACCAGCGAGAGCAGTCATCGAAGCGGTAACAACAAGCGTGGAGGGAATCAACATGCCAAAAATGGTAACCACTTCGGTGGTAATCAGGGCCAAAACAATAAGAATGGACATTTCAAGAAGAGGAGATTCAACAACTGATGGAAAGACGTCAGCACCAACACCTGTCGTTAAGGAAGGAGAACGATCCACCTATCATATGTTTCAAATGCGGAGGGGAGGGGCACATCAGTCCAAACTGCGCGATGTCATCCAAAGCATGTTATAATTATTGAAGAGAAGGTCACTTAGCCCGATTTTGTCGTTCACCGAAGACAAATTCAGCTAGGATGGAGGCACAAAAGGTCGTCCCAGAAAAGTTAAAACCGGTAGTGCAAGGGAGAGCGTTTATTGTGACCTCCCAAAAAGTAAGGAACCCGAATGAGGTCATCACGGGTAAGCTTATCATAAATTCTAACGAAATCTATACTTTATTTGATACTGGTTCTACCCATTCTTTTATTTCTCCTACTTGCGCTCATCGATTAAATTTGACTCCGGAGAAATTAGACTTTGACTTATCTGTGGAAACTACGTTGGGAGAAACCTTCATCACATCCACTATTTATAAGCCTTGTTTGGTTCAAATCGGTACCCTCACATTACCTATAGATCTTATTTCATTGAAAATACTTGCATTTGACGTGATTCTAGGGATTGATTGGTTAACTACTCATCATGCAAAAATTGATTGTTTCCGTAAGGTTGTTAGCTTACATATTCTTAATCAACCTATTATGCGAATTCAAGAGACCAAACCATTAAAATCAATCATGGTCATCTCAAGCCATAAAGCTATTCGTTTATTGAAAAACGGATGTCAATCTTTCTTAGCTCATGTCACAGATTTAAACAAAAATACGTCAGTTTTGAACGATATTTCTATTGTTAATAAATTTCCTTACGTATTCCCCAATGAACTTCCAGGCCTACCCCCTGAGCGTGAAATTTAATTTTGTATCGACCTTGTACCCGGTACAAAATCCATTTCCAAAGTCCCATATCGAATGGCTCCTATTGAACTTCAGGAGTTAAAAACCCAACTGCAGGAATTGTTAGACATTGGCTTTATTCATCCTAGTACTTCTCCTTGGGGTGCTCCTGTTCTATTAGTGAAGAAGAAAGATGGGAGTATGCGACTTTGTATTGATTATCGGGAGTTTAATCATGTCACCATCAAAAATAGGTATCCATTGCCACGTATTGATGACCTGTTTGACCAGTTGCAAGGACCCAAATTCTTTTCAAAGATTGATCTTCGTTCCGGATATCACCAATTGAAGATTAGAACCGATGACATTCTAAAGACGGCTTTTAGAACTCGGTACGGGCATTATGAATTCCTAGTCATGTCCTTTGAATTTACTAATGCTCCTGCTGCCTTCATGGATATGATGAACCGAGTATTCAAGGAATATTTAGATCACTTTGTGGTCGTCTTTATTGATGACATCTTTATTTATTCCAAAAGCCGTGAAGATCACGGGCAACACTTGAGGTTGTCACTCCAAAAGCTTCATGAATACAAGCTTTATGCCAAGTTAAAGAAATGCGAATTCTGGCTTGAGGAAGTAGCATTCCTTGGGCACGTAGTATCAAGTCATGGAATATCTATTGACCCAGTAAAGATTGAAGTAATTCAAAGCTGGGTGCAACCTAAATCAGTGACTGAAGTACGTAGTTTTCTCGGCGTAGCTGGTTATTATCGGAGATTCGTGGAAGGATTTTCTCGAATTACTACTCCATTAACTCAGCTGACTCGAAAAGAAACTAAAGTTCGGTTGGAGCGAACAATGTGAGAAGAGTTTTCAAGAACTCAAGAGGAGACTCATTTCAGCACCTGTTCTGACAATACCATCTGGCTCGGAGGGATTTGTCATCTACAGTGATGCTTCGGGCAAAGGGTTGGGATGTGTTATCATGCAACATGGGAAAGTCATAGCCTATGCCTTAAGACAACTCAAAGAATATGAGAGAAATTATCCTACTCGTGATCTAGAGTTGGCAGCTGTTGTTTTTGTACTTAAAATTTGGAGGCATTACTTGTATGGGGAGAAGGTGGAGTTCTTTACGGATCATAAAAGCCTCAAATATTTCTTTACTCAAAAGGAACTCAACATGCGACAATGACGTTGGCTTGAACTGTTGAAAGATTATGATCATACCATCTAATACCATCCTGGAAAAGCGAATGTGGTAGCTGACACATTGAGTAGAAGATCATATGCAAGTACGAGTGCGATATTGTCAACGCAAAGGTCCATTTTATGTGACTTGTAAAGGATGGAGATAGAGTTAAAGACTCCAGGGACCTATGTGATGATGGCAAATATACGAGTAGAATCGACTTTAATCGATAAAGTTAAAGATGCTCAAGTTACAGACCTGGAGCTGATGCGTATGAGGAAGAAAGTGGAAGAAGGTGCTATGCCGGAAGTAAGAATCGATGAAGAAGGAATACTTCGAGTCAATTTCAGACTTTGTGTTCCTAACGGCCCTGATTTAAAGTATAAAATCATGATGGAGGCGCACAACACACCGTTTGCAATCCATCATGGGAGTACCAAAATGTATCATGATATTCATCATACATTTTGGTGGAGCAATATGAAGAGAGAGATATAGTTGTTTATCTCAAGGTGTCTAACTTGTCAACGAGTTAAAGCGGAGCATCAAGTATCAAAAGGTCCATTGCAACCACTTGAAATTCTAGAATGGAAGTGGGAACACATTACCATGGATTTCGTTACCGGTCTTCATAAGATTTCTAAAGGCATAGATGCGATTTGGGTCATTGTTGATAGATTGACCAAGTCTGCTCATTTTTTACCGATACGAGAAACTTATACACTTGAACGTCTTGCTCGTATGTACATAAACGAGATTGTATGACTGCATGGTATGCCGGTATCCATAGTTTCTGATCGAGACCCAAGATTCACTTCACGATTTTGGGTTAGTTTGCAAAAAACTATGGGCACAGACTTACGATTTAGCTCGGCATATCATCCTCAGACGGGCGGACAGTCGGAGAGGACTACTTAAACTCTTGAAGATCTATTCAGACTCTGTGTCCTTGATTTCAAGGAAGGTTGGGACAAGTTCTTACCATTGGGACAGTTTTACTCGGATGCTTTTG
This sequence comes from Panax japonicus, assembly GCA_020205505.1. NCBI lineage: Eukaryota > Viridiplantae > Streptophyta > Magnoliopsida > Apiales > Araliaceae > Panax > Panax japonicus. The sequence continues at coordinate 65,026,796 of CM035111.1, read as the reverse complement.
CCAGAAAACATATTATTTCATCAGAACTTAGTTGACTAGGATCCACTATGTAAACATTCCCTTCTCTTGTTCCGGTCAACTTTATGGCAGATGTCTTCAAATCTCTGACTTGACATTGATTATTGAGAAATGTTATTTGGTGACCCTTGTCCCAGAGTTGGCTGATGCTTAGAAGGTTGTGTTAAAGTCCTTCCACATAAGCTACTTTGTTGAATGATACCGCACTATTGCCAGCAGAGCCATATCCTCTTGTCTTGCCCGAGCCGTTATCTCCAAAGATGACTGAGGGACCCTCCTTTTCTACATAGTTGGATAGTAGAGCTTTGTTCCCTGTCATATGCCTTGAGCAACCACTGTCCAGATACCATGTTGAGGTCGTGGAGCTCTTTTCCCGTCAAAACATTTGAACCTACATTTTGGTACCCATATTTGCATGGGTCCTTCTTTGTTAGTGCCTTTGGGGACCCAAATTTGTCTAATCTTGGGTCTCACAAGCATGGAATTATAATAACACTTTGTAGCCCTATGACCATATTTATTGCATATGAAACATCTATTATAATGCATGTCTGTTTGATTCATCTTCCACTTGGACTTGTGTGGTTCCTTAGTTAACCTTCTGTTAAAGTGATTCTCTTTCTTCCACATGTCCTTAGTTTCATAAATAGTGATGAGTGTGCCTTACCTCTGATGTACCTTCCATTTGATTCGTAGAGTTATTTTTGTTTGACTCTACGATTCTTCGAGGTTGGTAAGTAGAGGTTGAGTTACTCTTTTCCTTGATGAAACCCAGACCAGCGTGAGATGTTTTACTTCTCTGAGTATAACTAGAGACAGTTGAACTAGTTCTTCCAACTGTGAGGATTTCACAAAAGCGATGCCTCTACCAAAACTTGAGACATTACTAGTGCTAGTTTCTATTGTCTTTTCCACACTTAGCTCTGAGATGGATTTCCCAAAGCCTAAGCCTGTTCTGTCGAATGTGCTTCTCTAACTAGAGAACAGGCAGTCCATGGATGATAAGGATCTGTTCCATGCAGAGATAGTCTTCTCTAGATCCTCAATTTTAGAGGTTAGCTTAAACTCTCTTTGTGCATGATGTGTGTTTGTCTGTTTTAAAGTTTCATTCTCAGCTTCAAGCTTGGAGAGAAGATTAGTGCTTAGAAGGGCTGTTTCAAGCTCTTCTTGAACTTTCTTCTTCTCATGTTGAAGAAGTGAATGATCTTTAGACAAGACTCTGAACCACTTCATGTATTAATGTAGGTTAGTGGTTACGCCATGCAAAGCAGTTCTTAAGTCACTTATATCTACATCAGGAGAATTAAAATCAAATACCTCATCGATACTTACATCATATATGTTTAGGCTTTGTTTGTCATTTGCATGTTTGGCCATTAAGCACAGATTGGCCATATGTGGTTCTTCCTCATCTCCGAAGTCTGCATTTGAGTCATTATCTGAATCACTCCACGATCCTCCGGCAACCAGGCCTTTGTCTCTTTTCTGAGGCCTCTTGGTTCCTTTGTATTCTTTCTTTGCATGAGATTTATTCTTTAGTTCTTCTTTGATAGGCTTGTTGCAGTTGGCAATGAAATGATCAGGTTTCTTGCAGTTGTAGCATAAATCATTTATTTGTTCCTGGCTGACATAGTTGCTGACTTTCTTTGGCTTGTCGGTTCTGCCTTGTCGCATGAACCTTCTTAGTCTCTTTACCAGCATAGCAAAGTTATCATCATCGTCTTCATCATCTTCAAAGTCAATCTCAGTTATGACTTTTGATACACCTTCATTTGTCCTTGAGAGCAAAACCTTTATCCTTTCTTCTTCCTTCTGATAAGGTTTCGGTGCGTTGGGTCAACTCCAGTTCGTACGTCAGGAGATTTCCATACAATTGTTGAACTGTCATCTCATTAAGATTCATTGATTCTCTTATTGTTGCGGTCTTTGGATCCCACCTGCTCGGTAGGGCTCTCATGAACTTTATGGTTAGATCTTTGTTAGGATAGATCTTCCCATACACTCGTAGAGAGTTGAGCAGAACGTTAAATCTTTCATAGGTTGCAGTCACGTTTTCTCCCTGCACATGAGCGAACATTTCATACTGTTGTGTCAGGAGAGACTGCTTGTTCTCTTTGACTTCTTCAGTTCCTTCGTGCATTGTGACGCCCCCAAAATAGGTATACAACACCCATCCCGAGTCGCCAAATACATGGTACAGAAACAACTACAACTTTATTAATACAACATAAAAACTGCGAGTTTAAATACAAATATTGTCATCTAGACAATATTCACACTCAAATAAGTCCTCATTACAATTATTAATACACTATTTTACAGAATAGTGAGGACTACTAGAACAACTTCTAGAACCATCATTCCACACCCCTACTAATACTTGCTACATTTTCGCCTACTGAGAAGAAAAATGGAACAACAAGGAAAAGGGTGAGCTCAATTAGCCCGGTAAAAAACATTATGACTAAGATAATATAGAACAAATTATCGTTAGTCCTCAACAGGAAAAATCTGATAGAATACAATAGACAACAAGTTTTAAATCAATATTCGCAGCGGAAATAATAATTCATTAGAAGAGTTAAGTAGAGAATACAAACTACTATCTTCTATATATGAATTTAAAAGTTTGTCGTCTATCTTATATCCCTGTAACATCAATCAATATATATCTGGAATCAATTATTCATCTTTGCACTACAGGCCAAAGATATTCATCAGTTGGTCATGTTCATCAAAACACCTGTTCATCTTTGCACTACGGGCCAAAGATATTAATCAGTCGGTCATGTTCATCTCAACACCTGTTCATCTTTGCACTACGGGCCAAAGATATTCATCAAGAAATCATTCATCTTTGCACTACAGGCCAAAGATATTCAGTAATATCATCATTTAGGACTAAAGATGATGAAAAATATTTTAAAAAAAACGAATCTAGTGAAATAAAAGAACAAGTATTAAGGATTCGTACTTTAAATAATCAAATTCAAATATAATTCATAAATAACCTAGATTGGAGTAAAATTAAAGAATGAAGATCAAAATATAGATCCAATCAAAGATATGAATCATAACAGACAGTCTTAGACACAGAAAAGAAAATTTAATTTTTATGTGAATAGTGTCGTATTCGTGAATAGTGCCGTATACGTGAATAGTGTCGTATACGTGAATAGTAACTCCAACACCATAAGATAGAAATTTCACAAAAAAACATCATCATGCTTTGTGAATAGTACTCGTGAATAGTAACTCGTGAATAGTAACTTATGAATAGTAACCCCGACATGAAAAAAAAATTTCAACCAACATTTCAGTATAATGATATTTAAGAAATAATATCATTTGAGAAGAAAATAACATCCCTTACCTCGAAAGATTAGTACTTCTAGCTCGAATATTGGGTATAGTGCTGAAGAAAACTTGCACCGTATAACAATACTCAAAGTATTAGAATTATCACAAGAATACGCTCAATATATAGAGAGAGAAATAGAGAGAAATCTGTAGTTTCTGGGGTGATTTTCAATTCTAACCTAAGCACCCTATTTATAGGAAAATGCTTAGAACACCAAAGCAGAAAATTTAATAAATTAATATTATTTATTTTTCCACATCTTCCTACGCATCCAAGAATCTGAATTCAGCACCTAACACATGTTAATGATGCTTCCACACATTCCAAAAACATTTTTGTTATTTAAAATAATTAAAACTTTCAAAAATTAATTATTTCGGAACATCAGAACTTCAATAATTCATAATAAATAGCTCTTTATAAAAAAATTCGAATCTTACGATTTTATATAGGAAATTCAATTCTCTACAACTTTGCAGAAGAAAGTTTTTCCAAATTCTAAACAAAAATTGACCGAAATCCATAAATGAACGATTTTAGAGACTATAATCAAATTTCAGTCAAGAAATGGGCCCACAGACATGTTTAACATGTTTTAAACAACTTTTGTAACAAAAATACTCTTCCTCCTCATATACTCATATATCTCACATTCATTATAAAAAATATCATCATTATTATATAATATAATAAAATATTATTTTATCAGAAAAGATAAAATATCAATTTTTTTAACAATTGTCACTTTAAAAATTTCTCCATCTATATCCACATAAAATCAATATTTTTCTCATCATATAAATCAATAATTAATTATTCACAAATAATATTACAGAATCACAGTACTGGCAACCAGGCCGTTCCCAAGAAAGAGGGGCTTTCCAATAAGAATTTCTCCTTACTAACGCGCAATTAGGTGACCAAACCTCTCCTTAGACAGAACTTTCTAGATATTGCCAATAAAATTTTCTAATAATATTATTCAGATAATATGAATTATTGCTTCGATAATGGAAAATACTGTGTAGTGACAATTATTGAAACAACAGTAATATAAAAAAATCAACGCAACAATTATTGAATTAATAAAATAAAATACTGAACAGTAATTACTATAACAATTATTGAGTAGTGTCTTCTTACGTAAGAATCAATAATTGGTGCAATACCATGTGCTACTGTGCAACAACGCGTATTACTGTGTTTTAACCCCTGGGTATTCCAACAGTATTAACTGTAACAACTACACCGTTATTTATAAACAACTTATACTTGTCGTTTTCTTCATCCAATCGCTTTTCGTTATGGGGCCTACACAAGACTGCGCTGTCGTATGAATATTCTCCGACAGTAAGAATATTCCACGACCAAACGAATATTCTCCGACAACAATAAGTATTTTATAACCACTTGCTTATTTAAAAAAATATTTGCGCATTTCACGCATAACTAACCACATTAATCAAATCAACCCTTAATATTTCAAAATAATAAATAAAGGAAATTCCATTTTTATTTTAAAAAAAATTCGGGGTCTTACATGCATAATCAGCATTGCTTCCCAAACTTCCTTAGTTGTTTTGCTGTTTACAACATTTTTAAACAGATCATCCTCTAAGGATTGGAAAAGGATGTTCTTCGCCTTTTTATCAAGTTGGACAACTCTCTTCTCTGTGTCTGTCCATTCTTCTTTAACTTTGATTTGTACTCTATTTGGATCGTCAATAGTTGGTGCAAGCTTTGTTGGTATATAGAGCCCATTAAGAACAGTCTCAAATAGATCTTTATCTATTGAGTCCATGTATGATTGCATCTTGACTTTCCAGTTAGTAAATTTCTCCTTGTTGCACATTGGTGGCTTGCAGCCTCCCCGGTCCTGGATTCGCTTGGTACGAGTGTCATTTGGATCTATTAAAGCTTGTAAGCTGTAAAATAGAACCTGCTCTAATACCAATTGTTAGTTTTTAGTAGGCACAAGTTATCTAGAAGGGGGGTTGAATAGATATTTGAATATCTTTTCTCTTTAAACTTGTTCTTAGATAATGATTAAAACTTAGCGAAATTAGTATTTGTTTTAATCTTCTTTACCAAGCAATAGAGTTATGATCAAGTAAGGCAGTTATGACAGATATAGCAGTTAAAACAGATATAACATGAATATAAACGACACAGTTGTTTGTAAGTAGTTCAGAGCACTCAAAGCTCCTAGTCCATTCTTCTACTCAACGAGTAGGATATCCACTAAGGATGTCTTTTACAATCTGCTGAATCACACAGATTCCTTCTAGACCAGCAGTCTAGGAACTTCTCTAGTTCAATCTTTAACTCTTCAAGTCCAGCAGACTTGGCTTTCTTACAGTTCACTACAAACTCTTCAAGTCCAGCAGACTTGGTACTCTTCTTCAGTTGATTGATAGTTGTTGAGTTCTTGATGGTTGCTACTCAGTTGCTGTGTAAGCACTGGTTCGTTAAGAACTGAGTAGCTGGGCAAGATTTGCAATATCTCAGATCGTAGAGTTGAGCTTGAGAGAGATGTTCGCGTTGTTTGATTAATGCTTGTTTATAATCTCTCATCTGTCTGATCTGTATATATGTGATGTTAAAAACTATCCGTTGGATCTATCCGTTGTGGCATTAAATGCATCTGAACTTTCTGTACTGTGATGGAGATATTTCTGTACATCTTTTGAATTCTGCATTCTGGCCCACTGACACTGCAGGCTGTTTTCTCACCTACCACCTGAAAAGGTATTTTGTCCCTCTTAACCATGGTACTATCCTTAGCTTCTTCACTACGCTTCTTTGTTGCATACTAAGGATATTTCATATATTTTAGGACTGATGACCATTGCAGCATCTGGGATCCATTCCTCACTTGTTGAAAACACAGATCATGAGGCTTGACGTTTTCTGACATGAGACAGATGATGCTCTACATTTTGAATCGTGGTGTTCTAAGATTTAGATCGTAGTGTCTTTGACATCTTTGCATACTACGAAGCTATTATTTCGAGAGCACTACGATTTCTCTTCATCCTTCGCACACTACGATCTTCTCTTGCTCGTGTTGTTGACTCTACGTTCCCGAGAGCACAGTACGATCGTTGAATTATAAAACTTCATGTTTCCTTCAGCATACTGTGATCGTAGAGTTAGCTCAGCAAATGTTGGGACCACTCTACTATTTCTGAAGAGTCCCCTTTAAGGTAAGCTCACTATGATATTTAGACTCTACGTTTTCTGCCTTGACTTCTGCAATGTTGATCAGATGGATGCACTACGATTTCTTCAAGACTAATCTATTACATCTTAAGATCAAACTAACAGTTTTGATCTTTCTATCTATACATTCTTTATCAGAATGATACACGTTGAAATCTTAGATCAACCTAACAATTTTGATCTATCACTAAGTCCTTCTACATATATTCATTTAAGGACCTTACAAATAATCATGAACATATACATTTAAAACATCAAATCATAATATGCATTCTCCCAATAGAACATATGGTAGATGATAAAAATTTCAACCATAGTTGCAGCGGAACGAGCAATCCATTAAAAAGTCAAATAGACCATAAAGTCTATTATCTTCTCTATATTAAAAATCCACCAACAATGTTTTATCACTGTAACATCAATCAATAGTTCTGGTCCACAATCATATGAATAACTCATAATCATAATTGTGATTCTAAAATTTCTCTTCGCATCCAGGACGAAGATAATTTTCATCACATATCTTTTCCTGAAACATCAAAGATCATGATTATACCAAATCACAGTTCCTGTTTATAATCATACTAACAATTTCTTCTTTGCACTATAGGCCAAAGATATTCATCAACAGACCATCTTTGCACTACAAGACAAAGATATTCAACAACAGGTCACCTTTGCACTACGGGCCATAGATATTCATCAACAATTCATCTTTGCACTACAAGCCAAAGATATTCCTCAACAGTTCATATTTGCACTACAGGCCAAATATATTCATCAACAGTTTATATTTGCACTACAGGTCAAATATATTAATATCTTAAAGAAATATATAACCATTTCAGAATTTATATAAACAATTATAACCATGTTGATCATTTCACCTTTGCACTTAAGCTAAACATATTCAATTATAAATTCAATAGTCATGATCATACCAGTCAACAATTCAACTTTGCACTACTGGCCAAAGAGAACCCATAGTCATGATCATACCAAAAATCTACCCATCTTTACACTCAAGTCAAAGAGAAATATCATCATTAGGTTTATAAAAATGCTATATATGATAATAAAAATTGTAAGACCACAACTTTTTATAAAGATTTAATTTCTCTAATTATTATTTTGAAATAGTAAGGGGTTGATTTGATTAATGTGGTTAGTTATGGGTAAAATGCGTAAATATTTTAAATAAACAAATGGTTATAAAATATCACTGTTGTCGAAGAATATTCATTTGGTCGTGGAATATTCTTGCTGTCGGGGAATATTCGTACGACGACACAGTCTTGCGTGGGCCCCATAACGAAAAGCGATTGGATGAAGAAAATGACAAGTATAAGTTGTTTATAAATAACGGCGCAGTTGTTACCGTTAATACTGTTAGAATACTCGGTGGTTAAAACACAATAATACGCGTTATTGCACAGTAGCACACGGTATTGCACCAATTATTGATTCTTACGTAAGAAGGCACTACTCAATAATTGTTACAGTAATTACTGTTCAATATTTTATTTTATTGATTCAATAATTGCTACGTTGATATTTTATATTACTGTTGTTTCAATAATTATCACTAAACAATATTTTCCATTATCGAAGCAATAATTCATATTATCTGAATAATATTATTAGATAACATTATTGACAATGTCTAGAAAGTTCTGTCTAAGGAGAGGTTTGGTCACCTAATTGTGCGCCAGTAAAGAGAAATTCTTATTGGAAAGCCCCCACTTTCCTAGGAACGGCCTGGTTGTCAATACTGTGATTCTGTAATATTATTTGTGAATAATTATTTATTGATTTATATGATGAGAAAAATATTATTTTATGTGGATATATATGGAGAAATTTTTTAAAAGTGATAATTGTTAAAAATTGATATTTTATCTTTTCTGATAAAATAATATTTTATTATATTATATAATAATGGTAATATTTTTTACAATGAATGTGGAATATATGAGTATCTGAGGAGGAAGAGTATTTTTGTTACAAAAATTGTTTAAAACATGTTAAACATATCTGTGGGCCCATTTCTTGACTGAAATTTGATTATAGCTTGTAAAATCGTCCGTTTATGGATTTCGGTCAATTTCTGTTTGGAATTTACAAAAACTTTCTTCAGCAAAGTTGTAGAGAATTGAAATTCTTATAAAAAAACGCGAGATTCGAGTTTTCTGATAAAAGGGCTATTTATTATGAATTATTGAAGTTCCGAAGTTCCAGAATAATTGATTTTTGGAAGTTTTAAATAATTTTTAAAAGAAAAACGTTTTTTACAAGTTAAGTGGGTCTCACATGTGTTACAAATGGGCTGAAATCAGATTTCAAAGATGGGCATGAAAATTTTGTAAATATAATAATATTTTATTAAATTTTCTGCTTTGGTGTTCTAAGCAATTTTCTATAAATATGGTGCTTAGGTTAGAATTGAAAATCACACCAGAAACTAAAGATTTCTCTCTCTTTCTCTTTCTATAATATCAAGCGTATTTTTGTGAGTATTCTAGTACTTTGAGTATTGCTATACGGTGCAAGTTCTTTCAACATTATATTCAGTATTCCCGTCAGAAGTATTATTCTTTCTGAGTTAAGGGATGTTATTTTATTCAAAAAATGATATTATTTATTCAATATCATTATGCCGAAATATTGGTGGAATTTTTATCAAATTTAGAATTTTTTATGTCGGGATTACTATTCATGGGTTACTATTCACGAGTTACTATTTATGAGTTACTATTTACGAGTTACTATTCACGAGTACTATTCACGAAGCATGATGATATTTTTTGTGAAATTTATATCTTTTGGTGTCGGAGTTACTATTTACGTATACGGCACTATTCACGTATACGACACTATTCACAAATACGACATTATTCACAGAAAAATTAAGTTTTCTTCTCTGTGTCAAAGATTGTCTGTTATGATTCCTATCTTTGATTGGATTTATGTTTTGGTCTTCATTCTTGAATTTTACTCCACTCTGGTTATTTATGAAGTATTTTTGAACTTGGGTTGTTTAAAGTACGAACCCTTAATATTTGTTCTTTTGTTTCACTGGATTCGTTTTCTTTAAAATATTTTTCATCATCCTCAGTCCTAATTGATGATATAACTGAATATCTTTGGCCTGTAGTGCAAAGATGAATGATTTTCTGATGAATATCTTTGGCCCGTAGTGCAAAGATGAATAGGTGTTTAGATGAACATGACCAACTGATGAATATATTTGGCCTGTAGCGCAAAGATGAATGTTTGATTCCAGACATATATTGATTGATGTTACAGGGATAAAATATCGACGATGAAATTTTAAATTCATATATAGAAGATAGTAGTTTGCATTCTCTACTTAACTCTTCTAATGAATTATTGTTTCCGCTTGCAGTTGTTGATCTAAAACTTGTTGTCTATTGTATTCTATCAGATTTTTCCCTGTTGAAGACTAAGGATAATTTGTTGTACATTGTCTTAGTCATAATATTCTTTACTTGGCTAGTTGAGCTCATCCTTTTTCTTTTTGTTCCATTTTTCTTCTCAGGAGACGAGAATATAGCGGGAACTAGTCGGGGTGTGGAGTAATGGTTCAAGACAGTTATTTTAGTAGTCCTCACTATTTTATAAAATAGTGTATCAATAATTATAATGAGAACTTATTTGAGTGTGTATATTGTCTAGAAGACAATATTTGTATTTAAAGTCACAGTTTATATGTTGTCGTATTTTGCACGACAATTGTATTAATGAAGTTGTAGTTATTTCTGTACCATGTATTTGGCGACTCAAAATGGGTGATGTATACCTATTTTGGGGGCGTCACAAAAATAATATGATAAACATATAGTTTTAATCTCAAGAGTAATATTCATAAATCAACTATAATTTGGTTAGAAAAAGAAACTAATTTTGTCATGAATAGTAACTCGTGAATAATAACTCATGAATAGTAACTTCGTGAATAGTAACTCATGAATAGTAACTCGTGAATAGTAACTTATGAATAGTTATAAACAATTTCGGTATAATGATATTGAAATAACATTTCTTAAACTTATAAACAATTTATTTTAATTGTTTACACTTTACTAAATAATGCATTTAATCATTCTAAAATGTCAAACTCATAAGATTTCATCACCAATAACCAAAACCCTCATAAAAAATCTACATATAACTCATGTATGATTCTCAAGCCATAAAATCATATTTTTCAATTTTCTTACTTCACATAACATATTTAATTCTTTTACTCATAACTAGACCATTTTCATGAAAAATACCAAATCAGTTCCAAAAATATTTCTTTTCTGTAATTTAGCAGAATTTAGTCCCATATTGAACATATATTTTTCTCAGAATTTTTAAAATTCATTTACAATTTTTCATATGGCCAAAACCGCCAAATATTTAGATATTTATCATAAATTATACTTTTATCCAAACATTCCGAAATTCACAGAGTACACTGATATTATATAGATGTACTCCCAATAAAATTTCATCAGTTTTGGAGTTAACCACAAGGAGTTATAAGTGGTTACTTTTAAAATAGTTTTTTCTCATAAAATTCATAACTCCTAATCTATACATCCAAAAATCACCATTTTTGGACACAATCAATAAAACTCATCAAAATATCATTTGAAATTTTTCCAGAATTTTTTGAAGGTCGAAAGAAGTACGAACTGAAAAACATAATAACCCTTAAAATCCCTTATCTCAAAAGAGCAGTAATTCTGACTGGAGAATATCAGATGAAAAGCCGAAGGAACCTTGCACCGAATAGCAACTCTCAAAATATCTAAATACTCTAAAAAAATATGCTTGATAGTATATAGAGAGAGAAAACTTATGTTTCTGGTGTGATTTTCAATTCTAACTTGAGCTTCTATTTATAGGAAAATGCTAGAACGTCAAAAGAGACTAAAATAATATAATAATATTATTTCTTTTCTTCCTTCTACGCCACTTCACCAACCAAGTCACCAGCAGCCATTAAGGAAGAAAATTCAGCAGCCCACATTATTATAACATAAGTGGGTCTCACCCATAATTTAATAAAAAAATCATTTTATTTTCTAAAACTTCAATAATTCATAGAAAGTAGTCCGGTTATCAGAAAAATACGAATTTTATGTCCATTCTGCCTGAAATCGAATTCTCTACAACTTTGCAGAAGAAATTTTTTCCAAATTCCAGACTGAAAATATTCGAAATTCATAAACGGATGATTTTAAACACTGTTTCAATACCTTTTAAAATTCATAACAAATCATGCGTTAATTTTTAACGGTTCAAAATTTGTGGACATATACTCAACTCATATATGTATATCATATCCAAAAATCACAACGATCCAACGGTCAGATCAAAATTATAACTCACGAAATAGAGCTTTAAGAACACTGATTTGATCTATTAATACCTCTAATCCGATAAAATACTGATAAAATACCTCAACAGTAATTCCTTTGTTTATGACCACATAAATAAATCCATCATTTATATCCGCATCAAATAAATATTTCCTTATCATATAAATCAATAAATAATTATTCACAAATAATATTACAGAATCACAATAATGACAACCAGACAGTTCCCAGGAAAGAGGGAGCTTTCCAATAAGGATTTATCCTTACTGGCGCGCAATTAGGTGACCAAACCTCTCCTTGACATAACTTTTTAGACATTACCAATAATGTTATCTAATAATATTATTCAAATAATATGAATTATTGATCTAATAATGGAAAATACTATGCAGTGACAATTATTGAAACAACAATAATATAAAATATCAACGCAGTAATTATTGAACCAATAAAAATAAAATATTGAAAAGTAACTACTGTAATAATTATTGAGTAGTGTCTTCTTACGTAAGGATCAATAATTTCAAAAATACTGTGCAATACCGTGTGCTACTGTGCAAACACGAGTATTACTGTATTTTAACCACCGGGTATTCCAACAGTGTTAACGGTAACAACTACGCCGTTATTTGTAAAAACTCAAATTAGTCGTTTTCTTCATCCGACAATTATTCGTTGTGGGGCCCACAAATGGCTGCATCGTCGTACGAATATTCTCCGACAAAAAGAATATTTCATGACCAAACGAATATTCCCCAATAATTGAATATTTTATAACCACTTGCGTATTTTGAAAAATTCATATCTCACCCTTAACTTTAAACTTTTATCAATTTAACTATTTACTGAATAGTTATTATAAGAATAATTGAATACTTTTATTTCATAAAATTCGGGGTCTTACATGTTTTGCCACTATCATACAAGATGTCTAATGACATACAACCTCGTGTTCTCATAAGACATGGTTGTGCACATCCACTAGCTGAATATATCTACGAGCACTACTTGTATGATCTTGGAGTTTATTTGAAACATAATTTTCACTTGGAGACAACGAAGATATTTATATGTCGAGAGAATACTCACCATTGGAAAAAAGATGATAGTAATCTTCTCGTTTTTCTTTGGGGTCTATTGGGTCAACCAAAGATAATTCTGTGGCCATATGATATCCTAGACGCATGGCCTCCCATGTACGAAGGTTTCCTTGAGCACTTCCCAAAGATTTTAATTTCTAAAATAGTTTTTGACTATATTTTTATGTAAAGTACCATTGTAAGGTTGTGGTCGAAGTACCAGGAGACTTACATACATTTGTATTAAAACTCACAGTTAACTGTGGTCGTATTCTATACGACAGCTCAACAGTTGTATAAATAAAGTTGTATTTGAATTTTGTACCATGTATTTGCTGACTCAGAATGTATGATGTATACCTAATTTTGGGGGCGTCACATCAACAGTCGGAGTCAATCAGTTGAACTTCAGTATAATTTGCAAGCACCCAAAGCTCAACAATATATCAGGAAGAGATATTTATCATTCCTACCCACATGTTACCTCGGTTTCTTTGTTCTATTTATTCTATGTGCCTGCTTTTCCTGGTATCCATAGCGTTGATTCTTTTTCAGCCAAATCCTAATTTTGTTTTGCTTCTCCAGGTCGTCGAGCCTAATAGACTCGACTATTTTCTGTGTCTTTCGGTCCCTTTCTTCAAGTATGAATGGTTTAGTAAATTCATTTTGGAGCACCCAAGTGATGGTAACTGTGACGCCCTCAAAATAGGCCCACACAACCCATTATGGTCGCCAAATACATGGTACAGAAAACAACTAAAACTTCATTATTATAATTATCGTGCAAAATATGACAACAAATACACTGTGAGTTTAAATACAAATATTGTCTTCTAGACAATATCCAAACTCAAATAAGTCCTCATTACCATTATTCATACACTATTTTATAAAATAGTGAGGACTGCTAAAACAACTGTATTGAAACATCACTCTACACCCCGACTAGTTCTCACTATATTCTTGCTTTATGAGAATAAAAATGGAACAAAAAGGAAATGTGTGAGCTCAACTAGTCCAGTAAAGAATATTATGGCTGAGATAATGTAGAATAAATTATTGTTAACCTTCAATAAATCAGATAAAATATGCTGGACAACAAGTTTTAGATAAATATTCACAGCGAAAATAACAATTCATTAGAAGAGTTAAGTAGAGAATGAAGTCTACCATCTTCTATGATTTAAAAGTCCATCATCAATATTTTATCCCTGTAACATCAATCAATATATATCTTTGAACTAAATATTCATCTTTGGTCTACGGGCCAAATGTATTCATTTGTATCACCAGTTGGTCATGTTCATCTCAACACCTGTCCTTCTTTACACCACAGGTCAAATATATTCATCAGGTAATCATTCATATTTGCACTACATGCCAAATATATTTAGTTATATCATTATTTAGGACTGATGATGATAAAAAAATATTTTAAAGAAAAGAATCCAGTGAGATAAAAGGACGAAGATTAGGGATTCGTACTTCAGTTTATCAAAGTTCAAAAATACTACATAATAATCAATTGTAGAGCAAAATTCATGAATGAATATCAAAACATGGACAATCAAATATAGTAACCATAATAGACTACTTGGACAAAGAAAAAAAATTATTTTTTTCCTTGTGAATAGTATCGTGTTCGCGAATAGTGCCGTATTCATTTATTAGGGATAAAACACCCTATACTCATTAATTACGGAGTCAATTTGGTATGTTACATGTCTTATTTTATTTCACCACCATTACAATAACCAAACTTGGTATGTTATAGTATCAAATGAGTTCATCATCACTATTGTTCAATTTATTGTTAAACACAAAATATGATATTTAAAATGTATCTTTCCGTTTTTAAAAGACTGTCATTTTAAAAGAATTTTTTTATAACTGATTTTTACTGTTAAATAAAATATTTTATTATATTATATTGCATTGCTCACATACTACGCACACGTAAGGGATCTCAAAATATTTCGAATGGAAGGTAAAAAAGTTAATGTTTAATGGTATAAAATTTTATTTATTTTAAATTAAGAAATCTGAACATAATTAACTCAAAGAATATTACAAAATCTAAATCATAAAAAAGATATATAAAAAATTAACTTAAAGAATATTTTAAAAAAATGAAAAATTTATCATAAAAAAATAAATAATAAATAAAATTTGAAAAAAAAGATTAAAATAAAACAAACCTTTTAAATCAAAAATAATATTATTTATTTTATTCAAAATACTATATAAAGAAAATATAACTAAAACTAAATATAAAATTAGGATAAGACATCGTCCTTTTCAAAATTTAAACTGTTTAATGGAAGGATGGATTCTAACTCTTGATTTGGCTGTTCTGACCTGACCACCCAAACAAACCCTCACCCTTTTCCTCCCTCGTCTCGCTCTGTGCTCACAAGTGTCCTCCCAAAGTTTTTGAAACCCTAAAAATCTCTCCCTCAATCGAATACCCCCATTCACTATTCGTCGCTGTTTTTATTAAGCCCTCTCTATCTATTATATCCACTGCGCTTCTTGTCTAATCGACCGTCCGATGGCTGAAAGCAAGCTTGATCTCTCCGACGATTTCTTGTCTTCAAAGACGTCTGATCAGTTTTGGACCCCAAGGGGTAGACATCATTTTCGCTATTCGTGTTTTTCTCATTTTAATTTTATTTAATTTAATGATGTATTTCATTCTGTTTGTATTTATATTGGGTTAGGGTTCATTGATCTGAATACATTTGAGCTTATGATGATACTTCAGTTGACATCTAATTTTGACGTTTGACGTTTGACGTCTGGGGTTTCAGATCAGACATCTGTTTCTGTTTTCTTGTTTTGACTTTATTTTGGATATTACTCAGCATTGATTTGCTTTAGTTGTCAATGTATGAATAAAGTTTAAGGTTGTCTGATTGCGTTTTGTGAATTACAAGTATAGGCTTTTTCTTGTTTTTTTCTTCAAATTCACATGGTTTTTACTTTTAACGTTTATTGCTGGATTTAGTAATTAATTTTACCTTTTAACATTTTTTTTGTATTTTGCAACGAGTCTGTCCATGGTCTGATAAGAATTCTGTTTCTGTTGAATATGGCATGTATACGGTACTTGTAAAATGTGTACTTTGATTATGTTCAACCACTATTTTTCACGATTGAACCAGCAATCCTCTGTGTAATGAATTCTTTTTGAGATTTGTTTATCAGATCTATACCGTTGCAAGATCTATTGGCATTATCCATCTTTTTGTAGTTCATTTTGTTAGTTTTATATTTCTATATTGTTTATGTGATCCCATCTCTTTAAAATTCTTTGTTGTAATTTGCAATTTCAGTTGAATTAGTTAATTGGAGTACGACTATTTTTCTTGGGAGTTAATGGGAGTATGACTATTTTTTCTTTGTTATTTGGATTGATTTAACAACAGTGGAAGCATCTGGAGGAAATGATGACGAAAAGGCGATGATGGGAATGCTTGACGAGTCAAAAGGTAATTTATTTATACTGTTGTTGTATAAACCTGTCCTTAAATAGTGTAAGTAACAATATCTTCTTTGGTGTTGACTTATAGTAATTATAACTTTCTATGTTCCTTTCATTACTGCACTAGTGAAATTGTTACTCATGTTTGATGATTTCTTCGACAGATCAATTAGCATCAGAAAGCAGCATTCCTTTGTCCCCTCAGTGGCTTTATGCTAAACCAAGTGACACCAAGGCAGTGAGCGTCCAGTCTCTCTAAAAAATTTCATTTCATTTTTATAATGTTTTGTTGAAATGAATGATACAGCTGTTAATTCTATATTTTTTTAAAATCTTATCAGGAGATCTTACGTTATATAGTTTGCTATTGTGAATTGTTTTACCTTTTTTGTGTATCAGCGGTTATGATAGTCATTTGATTTGAGTTAATTTTAATGTTTGGGTAGCCTTCAATAATTTATTTATGGAAAGCTATCATCATACAACTGTTTAGTTAGATCTTGATTCTGATACAACCTTATTAACTTTTGTGTTATGTCCAGCAATTAGTAGTAATATGGTTGACCCCGTCAACATCATTTTTCAATCAGTAGACTCATCTACTTCATTTGTCAACCAATAAACCCTTTCAGAGATATTTTTTTTAATGATGATCAAATGCAGTCTTTACCTTAAAACTTTATTCCAATAATGACGTCGAAATAGGAAACTTTTTAAATACTCATAACTAAAAAAATGTTTTGGAAATCATGAACAAAGTAGGGATGTTAGAAGAGTATATTTCAGTTTATTTTTAGCCTCTATCTTTCTATATCTTAAACCAAAATAATTAGAAACATCATAATTCTTTTGTTGTTCATGTATATGACAGGAAATGCGGGCACCTAGCTCTCTGTCCCTTGGAAATTCTGTTGATTCCAATCAAAAGGAGGCTTGGCGTCCAGATGGAGTGGATGACAAAAAGGATTGGAGAAGAATTCCAACAGAGACCGAGAGTGGCCGCCGCTGGCGTGAAGAAGAAAGGGAGACAGGCTTGCTTGTCAGAAGAGATCGCAGGAAAACTGATCGTCGTGCTGAAAATGCTCCTGGAAGAGAAACTACTGATAATAGAGCTCTGCCTGCGACTGATAGGTGGCATGATGTTAGTAACCGCAGTTCCGGCCATGAAGTGAGGCGTGATAGCAAATGGTCATCTAGGTGGGGACCAGAAGACAAAGAAAAGGAATCTCGAACTGAGAAGAGAGCAGGGACAGAGAAGGAAAATGCTCAAAGTGACAATCAATCATGTGTGAATAACAGCCGTGCTGTTTCTGAGCGTGATACTGATTCTCGTGATAAGTGGAGGCCACGACATAGAATAGAAGGAAATTCTACTGGCCCAGGTTCTTACCGTACTGCACCTGGATTCGGACTGGAAAGAGGACAGGTGGAGGGTTCTAATATGGGGTTTACAGTAGGACGTGGGAGATCTAACGTAGCACTTCTTCACTCTACATCTTCAGGTCCCATTGGAGCTGCAAATTTTGACAAAGATGAAATTGTATCTGGAAAACCAATCCTTTCCCCTGATGCATTTTGCTATCCGAGAGGGAAGCTTCTTGATATTTATCGTAGGCAACATCTTGATCCATTTTTTGCTACCATACCTGACAATCTTGAGGAAGTAGCCCCTATAACACAATTAACTGTTATTGAACCGCTGGCTTTTGTGGCTCCTAATGTGGAAGAGGAGGTAAGCTACGTAAATTTGCATGTTGAATTTATCTTCTTGTTGGTTGTGGTTGTGTCATTGACATCCATTAACATTATACAGGCCATTATTGGTGAAATATGGAAGGGAAAAGTTATGAGTAGCGGGGTGTCATATAATTCCTTTAGAAGGGGCAAATCAACTGATAATGTTTCGGGTAATTAACTATCGATTCAATTTTACTTGTCCAACTGCAAATGTCTTTCTATTTTAGGGTGTGATTCAATTTTTGGATTTCTTTTCTATACTTTGGAGACATGGAAGCCACTAATGGAAAAGAAGGTATCTTTATCTCAGGTTTCTCTGAGGAGATGGTCGATGACTTTCCAAAAGAACAAAATAATGATGTATATCAGGCTGATAGCGATGGCATCTTCTACGGGGATGGTATTAAGATGAATCTGATAGATGGTGAGTAACAGAACCTTTTTATCTTTATAACCAAGTGTTTTTCAGTTTAGGATTTCTGAAGAAACTATATGTACTTTGTTTCAGACAGAGATGTTAATCATGACGGGGAACAAAATATTCCCAAGGCTGTTGTAGGGATGGATATTGATAAAACAACATCAGCAAGGTCAAATAGTAACGATGAGAGCCGCACACAAGAATTTAATGGTGCTTATCATAGCGCTTCACATATTAAAAATTTCGTTTCTTCTTTTCCCAAACATCCTCTTTTTGAGGAAAATGGGTCTGCCGTTTTGTTTAATAATGGTGTTAAGCTTCCTGATGATTCGAACCGGCCATCTTTTTTGCCATCTTCGGAGCAGTATTGGGCCGGCAATCTGCAGCCACCGGAAGGCAGTATTAATGAAAATCAATCGGAAAGGAACATCCCCCCTGAAGATTTAAGCTTGTACTATTGCGACCCTCAAGGAGAGATCCAGGGACCCTTTCTTGGGGTTGACATCATTTCATGGTTCGAGCAAGGATTTTTTGGGGCAGACTTACCAGTACGCCTGGCTGATGCTCCAGAAGAATTACCTTTTCGACAATTGGGTGAAGTTATGCCACACTTGAAAGTTATGCATGAGTATGCCACCAGCCCAGATTTTGAAGGGAAGTTGGAGGTTAAATTACCTTCTTCTGTTTCCGTTTCTGAAATCATTCATTCTGCTACCTTGGATGATCCACATCGGCAGTTGTCTGAGTTTGATGTTCTTTCAGCAAATAATGTTCAGTCAAGAATATCTGAGCATGAAGGTCCATCGAAACTCCCATATCCTGATGGTCAAAGCTTTCAAGATTATGTTACTCAAGATGAAGGTTAGTTTTTCTTTTATTTTGTGACATCAATTTTCACTAGCGTCTATATTATCTCAAGTCTGATCCTAGTCCTTTCTTCTGTTCTCACAGAAATTGTTTTCCCCGGAAGACCTGGAAGTAGTGGCAATCTTAGGGGAACTTTTAGGGGCACTAGCAATCCTTCTACAAATATGATTAGTGAGCCTCCTACAAATGAATTTAAAGAATCTCGCATGCAGACCTCAAAAAACTATCAGCTGCATCCTTTTGGATTGTTATGGTCTGAGCTTGACGGAACATATTCCAGGAATGACCAGACTTTAAATACAGCTTTTAGTGGTGGGGTTCAGAATCAACATGTGAACCCTATGGCTGGAAGGGGTGCTCCATTAAATTCAATGCTAGATTCAAATCATGGAGCTGATACGTGGCCTGATATTTATAGAAAAAATATACTTTCTGAGCCAAGCTTGTATGAAGATGGCATGGATACTCACCAGTTATCTCATATGGATCAAGAATTAAAGCACTTTGATTTAGCAGAGAAGTTTTTGTCCCAACAATTTCACCAACAGCAGCTACAACAGCAGCATAATCTGTTGTCTTCTCATGGACATTTAAATGATTCTGTGTTGGAGCTAGTTCCAAATAGGAACCCGATGCACCAACAGAAGCAGTTAGCTAGTCAAACAGGGCAAGATCTGGAACACTTTCTGGCAATTCAGCTTCAACGCCAGCGGCAGCTTCAGCTTCAACAACATCACCAATTACAGCAGCAGCAGTTTCAACAACAACAAATGCTGTTGAAGGAGCAGCAGCAGTCTCAAGCTCGACAGCTGCTGCTTGAACAGTTGTTGAAGAATCAAATGCACGATTCTGTACGTGGGCAATCACACGTTGATGCTGTTAGATCTAACAACAATGCTCTCGATCAGGTTTTGTTAAAGCAGCACTTACTAAATGAACTACAGCAACGTTCCCAACACCTTTCAAGGCATGCTGATCCATCTCTTGAAGATCTTATTCAAGCAAAATTTGGTCAAACAGCACATCAGGGGCATCAAAGTGATTTAATGGAGCACATACCACGTTTAAAGCATGGGCAGATGCAACCTTTGGAACATCAAATCCTTCAGCAGGACCTATTGCATGCGAGGCAGTTGCCAATGGATTTAAGGCAGCGTGTGGAAATCGAGGAGAGACAACTTGGCTCTGCCTGGCCTGTTGACGAGTCCAACCAGTTCCTCAGAAATTCTGCTGGTGCCCACCGATCCAATGCTGTAGGATTTGGCCAAATAGAATTTTACCAGCAGCAACAGAGACTGTCTCCTGAGGAGCATCTGAGTCATCTCAAACGAAATCTTTCATTACAAGATCGAATCCAGCGGGGCCTTTATGAGCCTGGCTTGCTGCCATTTGAGTGGTCAATGCCTTTGCCTGGTGGTGGTGGTCCTGGAATGAACCTGGATATGGTTAGTTCTATAACCCGTGGCCAAGGTTTAGATATGCAGGAGTCAAATGCACGAATGCATCCTGCTGGTCAAGTGTCTGGGTACTCTCATCACTCTCACCGTCCTTCAGTTTCAAATCAGTTTCACCCCTCTCATCTGGATGCAATTGAGGGACAGTGGTCTGAGAGCAATGGTCAGATGCCAAATGATTGGATGGAGTCCCGGATTCAGCAATCGCAGATTAATGAGAGACAGAAAAGGGAAGCTGAAGTTAGAAGGACTTCTGATGATTCAAGTTTATGGATGTCAACTGGAACCAGTGACGATACTTCAAAGAGGTTGCTTATGGAACTGCTGCACCAGAAATCTGGCCATCAGTCTACCGAGCCGTTGGATGTGGCCCGAGTATCATATGATAAAAGGCCACCTTCTAGTCATTATTCTGGGACAAGTCCGAATCATTCATTCAATCTTCTCTCAGATCAAGAATCAGGTCAAAACCACTCATTTGCCGTGGGGTCTTATGGTTCTAATTCAGGTGGGCAACCACAGGTTCGAGTAGTTGAAGAGTTGGTTATTGGTCCGGAAAGCACTGAAAGATTGCCTCTTAGATCCAATTCTGGAGCATTCAGTGATAGAGGCCCACTGTTTTGCGGTATGAATGAAACCTCTCAGGCGATTTACACAAACTCTATCATGATAGGCACGCCATCTGCTGACTTCTTAGAGGTCGAGGGAAGAAGGAATGGTTTCAGGAGTGAAGGTGGTATGATAAAGGGGCCAACTTCAGAGACTCATGAAGAAATGGTTCAAAAGGAGGGTTTGACTGCTATTAATCTTGGAGAAATGCCAGTTAATGTCACTAGCAGGAATACTTCGCTTGGCGATGCTGGTAATTTTCAGTTTATCATTCCTTCGTGGCTTGCATTTTGTTCACACAAATTATGGTATGTTTGACTTGGTTTCAGGTGGGACTTCTGGCTTTTATGATGACAAAATTGGACATAAAGATTCTTTTGGAGAAGATGGCGCTAAACACCGGTAATGATAACTTACTAGTTTTTTTTATTACTGCTTTTTGATATAGAAAAATGTAGTTTGATTGATAGTAGGGACTTGTAGCGTATGCTGCTCCTTCTGTTTTGGGCTAGAGTATAAAAGTTTGCTTTTGATCTTGATCTCGCAGACTTCATTACTAGAAATTTGGAAATTCTTTGTCATTGTTTTCTCAATCAAGGAGTAACTACCAACAAGCTTATATATGTTTGTTTACTTGTATATATGTGCGTTTATTACTTATTTTCTTTTTCATTTTTCCTCTATTTTTCCTGGCCAGAAGTATCTATTTTTTTGGGAGTGATTTTGAGTCCAAACCCTGAGCTAGTTTGAGGACATATTGTTCAACGAGCATTAATATTGTTTAGATACAATAAGTTCATTAGAAAGAAGAGATTATAAAGAGGAGAGAACAAGTGGTCAAGCTAAATACATAATGAAAAGCAAAGAAAAACTACTGAAGCACCCTTCCACTCTCCATATAAAGACCGACATAGCTGCATAGTAACAAATCAGTGTGAACAATTAAGTGATAGAAAGCCTAATAAGATCATGTTAAACAATACTGTCTCTCATCAGGCTGATTTTGGTTTGCTATCTATGAGGCCAGAGCATTTATAGAAGATATGGGTTTGAGAAATCTTCACGCGAGGGAAGGATGTGGAGTTGAAGCGTAAGAGTTTGACTTGTTAATTCATGGAAGGGTTGGAATCATTTGTATTAATTATCAATAATATTGTTTCTTGAGGTGGTTTTAATTAATAACTATAGTCGGAAGTTAGAACGACTTTCAAGTGGGAAACTGGTTCATGTCCCTAGAAATGCTCGGTCTGATAATGTTTGTACAATATGTTGCTTATACAAAAAGTTTGTGCTCAATTTTTCATTGGGGTATTACGTATTTAATAGGGAGTGCAGAGAAACCCTGTGAGCAATGGAAGGGAGATAAAGCTAAGAAAGATAAGAGGCTTACAATTAACTTTTATATACGTTTAATTTTATTACTTGGACGCCTATAAGATTTCATCTTTGTCTATTTTACGTGGAGTTTTCTAAATGGGTTGAACTACCCGGGACACACACCTGACACTTGAGTTCAAAACTGGATGCTCTCGACACCTATAGGTGTCTATATTCAAGAGAACGTAAAAGCTTGTATTCAATGGTCAAAGGACACTTGCTTCCCTCGCTTACAATGATAATGTTTCTGGTAAACCAAATTACTCGTGCGGGCTTACACCGTGGGAGTCTTGATTTATTTATTCTTCTGAAAAGATTTATATTACTTTATTCTTTTTTGAAGTGCCATTTACTTTTCCTCTGTTATTAGAATGAAATTGGGTAGAACAGTTGCAAAATATAAATGAATGAGTAGATTTTGAAATGAAGGGATCTAGTTTTCAGATTTAAATACTTGTTCTTGGTGCTGAATTGTTTGATTCAAGGGTTATAATACTGCATACAGTGAGAATGAAATTGTAGAAGTTTTAAATACCATCTTTACACCGAGTTCGAGTAATCTCGTGTCCTTTGCTATTTTAAATCTATTCATGTGACATAGTTCAGTGTTGGATTTATCCATTTCTGTGGATCAATAGATTTATAACCTGTCAAGCATAGCAATGCTTATTGGATTTCTTGTATGTTTTCATTTCATGATTTTAGTTTCACCCTTGATAGGCTGCCTGCTGTACAATCTAAAAGGCCGGAAAATATATTGTTGAAACGTCCACCTGTCTCGAGAGCTTCCTCATCCCAAGAAGGCATGTCTGCCTTACCCTCTGATCCTGTTACCAGAGGGAAAAATCTCTCGAGTATTATGGTGCCTTTGGAAGGTATGATCTATTAATATATATTCTACACCTTTTTCAAGAATATAGAAACTCATGAACATGAACATGAACATGAACATAGGTGAACCCATCGTTAAACCTAATTTTAAAATAGTATTCCCTCTGTTCCAAAACAAGATCAATACTTTCTTAAAGTCTTATTTGGAATATTTTCAAATTCAAAATTATGATTCATTTAGTTTTAGTCGATATATTTATGAATATTGTAAACTAATAAAAATATACTAATATTTATTAGCTATATTGTTTTCAAAACTAAAATGAATCATGTCAATTTTGAATATTAAAATGTCATAAAACGCTGTATACTTTTAGAAAGTAAATACTGATCTTATATTTTGGAACAGAGTAGTTGGCAAGGCACGTAACAAAAAGCATTATGTTTTCTAGGTTTGTGTCAAACAAGTAACTATTAGATTGTAGATATTTATGAATATGTTACAAATCAATAACCATGTCAAATTTGATAAAGGCACGTCGTGTTTGTTTAACATTTGATTAAGTTTCCATAAGATTTCCAAATTGGTTGTACTTCATTGATGTAAGTAGAACCCCCCCACCCCCACCCCACCCCCACCCCCACCTCTTGCATGTGTACGGAAGCTGAAATTGTTAGTGAGCTGTCAAATTCTTGGGTGTAATATTTGTATAATTTGGAATCCTTTAGGGGTAAGAAGCGAGGCAAGCAGAAATCCACCAAACACAGTATCCGACACTCTGGCCTCTGGAAAAAGAGACATGCGTTTCAGGAGAACCTCATCTTGTGGGGACGCCGATGTCTCGGAGACATCATTCAGTGACATGCTTAAAAGCAATGCCAAAAAGCCACCACAACCAGAGAGTCATGTTGCTGCAGCAGCAGCTTCAGAATCATCTGATGGACAAGGAGGTCGTGGTGGCAAAAAGAAAGGGAAGAAAGGGAGACAAATTGATCCAGCTCTTCTTGGATTCAAGGTTACCAGCAATCGCATCATGATGGGTGAGATCCAACGTATAGATGATTAGTAACCATGTTTTGGCATCCATTTTTATTAGTAACTGTACAGGTTTAAATTTAGTGTAAAGCATTTGCAGTTTGTACGCCTCAGCTTCACCCTCGTTTGATCTGAAAATTGTGACATTGTGGGGTGATGCCAATTATAGTTTGTAAATTTTAGGATCCAAAGAGAACGTGGGAGGATAGAGTTGGGAATAAGCTAGTGTCTATCATAATTTGTAGATTTTAGGATCCAAAGAAAACTAGGGAGAAGAGTTGGGAATAAGCTTTTTTGTATAAACATTTGTTTATAAATCATAAGATCAAGTGACATGTATGTATACCTACTTTTGCTTGGTGCTTTGATCTAAGTGTCAATTTTGGCACTAATTTTTTCTGCTTAGAGCTGGACTCTAGTATTACTAGGCCTGTTCGCGGGTAAATAACCGGTCCGTACCTGACTGAATCGAACCGAACCGGTTACTACCCAACTCGGTTAGACTTGTGCCCAGAATACCGTCTTCCAAAAGTTTGAAAAATGCTGTTCATAAGCCTAAAAGACGAACAAAATATTAAATTATCAAGTTTGAAAATTGATGTTTCTTAATTTAATCAATAATGTCTGCGTGCAAATATAAATAAAGAATAAAATAAGTTAGAAGGATTGGATCAGGTGTCAACAATCAAAGGAAATGGAGGAGAAATAACAGTATATCATTTGGTTTATAATATTAAATTATTTCAAACACTTTTTCACCATTTGAAATTCGAGTATTTTTCATAACAGTTGTAAATTTTTAGTAATTTTTTTGATCTCATTATCAATGAAATATCTATTAACATTGTTGGATCATTATGAACAAAAATGTTGAGATAAAAACAAAGTGATTAATAGGTGTCGAGTCTAACTAAGTTTTATTTATAAAAAAAGGAAGTCTAATTAATTAAGCCGAGTATAATATTTAGAATATAATAATAATAATAATATTATTATTATTAATTTTTTTTTTGTTTTCGTAATAAGAATATTGTAAGATATTTCTTGTCATCTGTGATATTTTCTGTTTTTGTGTGAATTGAATGAATAATTAGAATTTGCAAATTCAAGCTAAGCTGTGTTTGATAACCGATTAGAATTAGAATTTGTGGCTGGCAAATTGTGTTCAATGTTCTTCACATTATAATATTATTATTGGATTTAACTTCGTTTTGAGTTCCTGAGGGCGTGAAGAACTTTTACAGATACACATAATTTTTGTTGGAACTTTTTTTATTGTGGGATCAGCTTTCGTGTCCTTATGTCTTGTAACTTGATCGGATAATTCGACCCGAACTTTCGATAATCAGTTTTGATACCATCTCTGTAACACCTTGAACATGCTACACGCAGGGGCGAAACTAGCATAGGGCTGGAGGGGGCCATGGCCCCCCCCAAGGTTTGAAAAATTTATAAAGTCCACCCCAAGGTTGAAAAAATTAAATTTATTATAATTCTAAGTTTGTATAATTGGAGCATAATATTGTATATGTGTTATTCCAATTAAATGATACATTTGTATCCAAGTAACCAACTTAAACCCTTATTTAATTTTTTTTATTTTTTGTTTATTTTATGAAACTTGATATTTTACTTTTTAAAAGTTTAACGAGTGATCATATTCAATTTGTTTTCCGGTAACCAACTAAAACCTTACTTATTTGATTGTAAGTTTATGAAAATTTTATTATTAAAAAGTTCAATAAATGGTCCAATAATATTGGTTAAGTCATTCTTGTAGTGTAGTTAATTGAATTTTTATTTTTTGTTTAATTAGAATCATGGGAAAATCACATATTATTGATTCATTTTTCAAGAGAAAGCAATCAAATCATGTCGACATATCTATGCTTACCCCTGAGCCTAATGTTAAAACATCTCTGCCTACTTCTGAACAAGAACAACGTGAATTGAAGGTAAAGAATGAGATATTAATTATTTGAAATGTGATCCCAGAAAATGTATCAAAATATAGAAATGTTGTGGTGTGATTGAAGTTCTTTTTCTGAATATATATTATGTTGTTAAAATTTTTTTTGGCCCCCCCCAAAAACAAATCCTGGTTTCGCCCCTGGCTACACGTCGCACGCCTAAAGGCCCGCAATACAAAAATATCAATAACGCACAACTTAAACAAAACAACTCAAACAATAATCCTAAATTAAAACCCAACAATAAATATCTTTCAATCCAATTCAAAATGAAAAATAACTAAATACCAAAATCGTATGCAACACAACGAAACTAAAAGTTTTATCAAAAATCAACGACAAAAAGAAATAAACATCTTAAACTAAACTCTACCTATCAAAAATGTATCAAACAAGTGCTCAACTATCAACGATGTAACCTGTAAAAATTTATGTCAGGTGCCACTAAAGTCGATGCATACTTGACGAGTTTTACAAATTGGACTTCATATTAAGCAACTGTCTTACTCCATAAATTCCCTCTCCTTTTGTAGTCGTTGCTAAATGATTTTTTGAACATGGTCCTAGTGTAGGGTTTGAGATTCTCATGGCTTTCTTCTCTTTTTAAGCCACCAATCATAAGCCCTACCTGAATGTAACTTATTAGCTTTACTACTTCTTAGCAAGTCAAACGTACGCTCACATACAGTAGTTTGGCGTAAACAAGTATATATGCATACGTCTTTCAATATTTTACACAGTGCCAAAATATAGCTTGGCGCAAAAAGAAGATTTAGATTACTGCGATTGATCCAATCTCATCTTGCATGCATGATCTCTATATGAAAATGGCGGCAGCAGCAGCAGCAAATGTTGGAGTTAGAGTACTATATATATATATATATATATATATATATATATATATATCTTGGGGCCAACAGTCTTGTCATCAGGGCAGGGCAGGGTAATTGACACCTCCCCTTGTGCGGTTCTTATACCGTCCTATATATACTCCTACCACCGCATCATCAAGTTGTATAGGTCTCATTGAACGAAAAACTTTGACCTGAGCCTGAGACGCACCCATCAATTACTTTATACTATACATATGCACAAATATATATATAAACATTGATAACAATATCCTATATATATATTATTAACTCATCCTCCAATATTGAAACAAGACACCTTTTCATTTCTGATGATATCTTCTTATTCATCCAAACTGCATGCAGACGGGTGTTTCCATGGCAAAAAGAGCCAGTATTTGAAGCAGATGGCTTTGCATTATGTCTCTGATTATCTCATATATAATTGTCAAAATAGCTGGAGTAATTAAATAATACCCCAGTTTTAAAATAAACTACCCTCCCCTTAATTCCTTGGGTGTCAGAAATTAATATATAACTTAAACTGCATTGAAATTAATACAGTATATAACTTAAACTGCATTGCATGGGTCGTCAGATTTAGCAGCTGAGGATCGATGATGCTCTCTACACCCTGTCCACTGTCCAGTCCAGCCATTAGCCATTAGCCGAGGGAGGATGCAGAGAGGCTTGCGCATATATTTTACAGCATTTATAAATAAAATTAATTGCATGTAGGACAAGGAGAAAGTTGATACTTCCTACATATATCCCAAATTGAGTATCATCTTAAAGACCACAAAACACATTTTCACCATGCTTATATAGCTAGTCAAAGTATATATCAGATACTCCTATTTTAAATGCTGTGCAATACTCTTTTAACAACTTTCTCTTTTTATTTTTCTGGTAGGTTAACATATATCCATGACAACTAAAAATGATCCCAATCCTCATATGTTATGTAGTCCTAAACCAACACATATTTGCTACTGATCCTTAGAGACATACACCATCTCTATCATCCATCCATTTTAAATTAACGAAATTAAAAAAGTCAAAATAGTCGTCTGAAACTAATAGTAGCGGACGGTTAAAAAAACACCTACATCCGTTACTAATAGTAGCAAACGCTAATAAGAATAAATGTTTTAACTTTATTAATTGGTAGAGTTTATTACTAGGCCAGGTTTAGTGTTAATAAATCCTAAACCCTGATTAAAAAACCTTAAACACCGATCATCCGGCTATCTTTGGACTTTTCTTTTCATCCACTGCTTTCTATTTAATCCTCTTTCAATCTTTTCAATGGAATTTATGCTCCCAGTTTTTAATCTAAACAAAGGAAGAGGTGGAAGAAAAATGTCAAGTGTATTAATTTCGGTTTCATTTTCTATCGAATCAATGGAATACATGATAATGCTGCTGCTGCTTCTTTATATATACTCCATAATTAAATGCATGTATATGTGTGTGTGTGTGTTCGTTTGTATGTATATGTATATATTCTTGTTGTTAATATTGGAAAAGTTGACTTAAATTTTGGGTTTTCATCTACTCTTCCTTGCAAATTACACTTCCAAAGATCAAGTCGGTGTAATTGAATAAATTGTATTATATCATCAAAGAAAATGAGAAAGGGTCGCGAATAAAATTTAGCTACAATTCCAGAAAGAATTACAACTACCCCCTCCCTCCTACATACATGATACAACTCAACCATAAAGCCTGTCGTAAACACGTGTCTAGTGCAGGCTAGGCACATAAGAAAAGAGTCAAAAAAATCGAAAGCAATGCAATGAAAAATCTCTCCCTTGTATCTCTCTATCCTAATTCCTAGGAAGGGATGATCGCATTGGAGATCGAAAGAATGATTACTTGTATTAGAATATCTTCTAAGCCACAAAACTGCAAATCAAAGTACCATTGCAACCTTCTCCATAGAAATAAGTGAACAAGGATGAGCAAAAACAGGTTCATAGTGATCAGCTCCAGCCTCCAGCAGCACACCAACCTGGAAGCAAGGAAGAAGATATATATATCACAATAGTTGAGCGCAAAATGAGTTATCCATCACCTCAAAGAAAACATAAAATTAGCCTGTAGAAACAAGTCTACTAGCAATACAAAGTTTATAACCACTAGAAAAACAGTTTTTTAATACTCCAACAGTAGTTGAAAGATGACAAAAAATGTCCATTTACCTGTTCCTTTCATGAAGAGGAAAAACGGAGGGTCATAAATTTCACTCCTTGGACGATGTGGGAGGAAGAAAACACAATTTTCTTCATCAACCATTGCATCCGATCCATGTGCTTGCATCTGTAAATGATAGACCAAAATAAGCAGCTTGCTTAAGTTTAAAAATCCATTGACCCCAAGCAGTTAAACAAGAGAATGTGCCCAACAAGTTAAACAAAAGAATGTGGACAGAAACAAACATTTATTCAGGAAAGTGCATTGTAAAATAAACTCCTCACTACATATGATATTGCCCTATATAGCTTATTTGAGTTGACATTTCCTAGACGACCCCAATCACATCTAGAAAGTGGAGTATGTTCCATTGATCATTTGAATTTATGTTTGAGGATTACAAGAAGGTCAAAATGGGACTCTTTTTTGGAAAGGACTTCTTAATGACAATGATGTACTGAAAATTAAGGATACTTCCAACATGCACATAATTAATTTACATCTTCTAGTACAATATATGTCAAAAGTTGATATAATCATCAGACTTGAGCATACAACAAATATTGCAAGTTATAATAAGGCATTTCCACATATATCTTGTAAGGAATCAAAATCATCTTACCACATATATCTCTCTTTTGAACTCAGTTGCAAGACACTCAATTGCTATGTCATCACCAAAAGCAGCTGCATGACCTTCTCTATTCTCATCTACACTTAATAAACCGTCCTCCGTATATTGCAAACTGATGATATTATATTCATCGTCGGGGGAACCAGAGATTGACATATAGTGGGCCCAACTTGGCCCATCTTCCACAGCAGTACATCTCTCTCGGTAAATAGACTCAGAAGCCAATTCTCTTCAATCACCAATCATAAATCTAATATCAGACAACATACATACATATAATAAATAATGTTTATATATATATAGGGAGCCCTTCCATAGCAGCCGGTTGCTATGAGTACTGTGCAACACCCCTTTTTGGACCGTTGATAAATTGAATTGATGGCTGCGATTAACTTTTTTTTTTGATAAGCCGGCACATGTTGTTGTGCCTAATTATTTACCTGTACCGGCTTCTATTTTAATAAGTGAGGCCCACGTAAAATTAACTTGTCAGTATAGTTATAAAAAATGAATATTTATTATTAAAATAATCTGGCCGGGAGAGCTTGTACCGGCTTACACATTTTTTTATTTCTCCATTATATGTCATGACTCAGCACATTAAAATGGAATAAAAAAATAAAATAAATTCCGGCCGGTACAGGCTGATACGGCTGGCATTAAAATAATATTAAAATGCAGGCCGGTACAGGCTGATACGGCTTGCAATAAAAATTGAAAAAAATAGCCGGCCGGTACAGCTTGTCACGGCTGACAATAAAAAATTGAAAAAAATAATTTTATTCAAGCAATTCGCTGCTAAACATATTCCAACTCGCAACCTCAAACTCCATACACTCGTCATATGACCACCCGAGCACCACGGGCCTATCTGTTAATTTCAACCAAGGATATATCTTTATATTAAAACTTCACCATCCCCCAAAATCTATATTCTTGCATTAATATTATATTATGATTTATTATTATTAATAATTCTATATAATACATATGAGGGTTTTCTATTTAGAAATAAGTTAATATCTATATTTATTATTATCCCCTTTAATATTTTTTCTTATTTTTGTAATAATATCAATAAAAGGATTATTAATATATTAAAAAAATATCATTCTTTAATAAAATATAAATAATGATTTTATATTCATGTATTACTATTATTATTATATTCATGTATTAATATTATTAAAAATAATATTAATAATGATTTTTAATATTAATATAAATTATGTGATTATTAATATTAGTCCGAATAAAAATATCCATACAGTTCAACAAAATAGATAATTTTTTTTCGTATTAATAATATGAAGTGGTTTTATGTGATTCAATAATATTCATATTACTAAGTTATGAATTTGAAAATCTCATAAAGTTCAACCAAATAGACATTCTTATTAATTAATATGTACATTAGATAACGTTGGATAAGTTCTATATCTCAGAGGCTGGAAGTAATCTTGCAAACTTCTTGTAGAGCTCCCATGCGACGCGGTAACGAAAGACTGTGACATCTTCCAAGGACCACTTCTCTTCAGAAATATTACCATTGCCTCTAACGAAACAGTCAACATACTTGCATACAAAAATGCCACAATCTGAGTTGTTGTGTTGTTTCGGTCGAATCTTTAAGGTCTGCACAGTAGGATTACCGCTGGGTCACTCACGCATCGGATTACCATTTCGCAAACAAAATGATATCAAATGTACCTGCATGTACAAAGTAGTTGGTTAATAATTTTTTAATATTAAAGGACATTATAAAATTAAAATATTTTAAAACTAAATATACCGCAACTTTAACGAATTCTGAGTACATTTCATGTAACTTAATATACATAGTGTCATTGTAGTGTGGGTCAATTATGGTAACCATCCAATCTTCGACTGCGAATAGGAACAAGACAAAATGGCGTTGATTGGTACTACACACCGGCATGAATATGTATTTGCATTCGTGTAAAGGTGGACCAACATCTTGGTTAACATACGGATTGCAAAAACTCCATGCAGTATTCACGTTAGTGCAGGGCACATAGCCCTGCCCAAGATGTATGAAGAATGAATTCATGAAACCAAATTGTGACCACTTTTGTATTCCCCGGGACCTGTAGTATTCCTCTCTGTCTCGTAGCAACAACATATAAGCGTCGATGACATGCTCGAATATCCAACTCCCAGGCAACTTGCCTTCAAAATTAAATCCACTGATATCATCATCCCACATTATGTAAGGCCACCAAACCACATCCCACATAGACTTAATATCTAACTCCCCTCGGTAAAATGACAAATAGTGATGAGGATTCTCACGTCTACCAGGGTAACTGTGGGCTCCAAAATAGGACCATGTTAAAGCCCTAGGTAACCATAAGGATGATTGTGGCTAAGGGTTTGGCTTTCCAATATTTACACGCTCATAAGCCCAAATTTGTAACAATGTAACACAACCATTAATGTATTTAACTCCTTTCCTAGTAGCAGTATATAAAGATCTGTACAAATATGCTAACACTGCCGCGCCCCAAGAGTAAGTTACACAATCTTCAACGTTGACAATAAAAGACATATATCGTGGGTGCACTGTAATACCCAGTAAAAATAATAATAATAATAATAATAATAATAATAATAATAATAATAATATTTAAATTCATAGTTTAATTGAGTTTTTCTTATGTCTGGGTCAAATTGTATTTAATTTGTGTGAACTATTATAAGTATGTGACTATATTAATTTGGGCTTTTATACAAATTGGGTCTAATTTATATTTGGGTAATATTAAAATCCTATTAAAATTTGGAGACACAGTAAGATATATAAATAAGTAAAACCTAATCATATATGCGCTACAAATCAGAAAGAAAAGAAGAAGAGGCAGCTGCGGCTGTAAAGGAAAAAGAGAAGAAAAATACTATTACACTGCAATTTGGAGAAGAGGAATCTATACCTTGTGATTTTTCTTCTTTTTTCGGTAAGTTTTAATAGCAGTGATGGGAGTAGGGTATATATATTAGTATATATATAAGCTGTTTGCTTGACAGATATATGTATATATATATATATATATATATATATATAAGGTACGGTTTTGTTTATAAAAAATAATAATAAAAAAAAATTCGTTGTCATATGGTGCAGGGAAAAGCTGCTGTCATGTATTAAGAATTTCATTATTTATATATATATAGAGAGAGAGACCACGTGATTGCAGATTGCCTGCAAGTGTGTTTTTTGTTTTTATTATTATTATTATATATATATATATATATATATTTATATACTTTGTTAATAAAGTTTTGGCCATGAAATTTTATAACAGAAGTAATAAATTAATTGAAGTTATGTATATTAATTTGAATTAATTAATTTTGTGGACATAATTATAAAGTTTTAATAATAAATTTAATAGTATATTGATTTAATGATTGGATTGTAATAAAATCTTATTAAATTATTTAAATTGAACGGAGGGAATTTAAAGAGTTTTTTTTTGGAATATAAATTTTGGAGTATTAATAATTGATAAAAAGCGATGCTTAAAGGTATATTAAATAGATTATGAATTATTTTGGGAATTATTAGTTTGGATTGTCTTTAATTTGTGGTGAATATGTTTAGGTTGTGAATGACGTTTCGTATTTGATATCGTTGACATTTGAGGGTAAGATTTGGTGGAATGTGCTATAAATGGTTTAGAAGTATTAGGTACGGATTCCGTACTCTTTCCGCGATACTCTTATTAAATTTGATTTATTCGTTTGTTTCCTTATTTCGAATTCTGTTATGATTTCACATAATTGTTTTCTTTGAAATAAATATATTAGTTTTACTTTGGAGTTGATACATATGACTCGTATTTGTACTCTTTGAATTAGGATATTATGTTTAGTATTTATTTTTGATAATTGTAGAGCGGTACATGTTGCTATCTTCTTTTTGAAACCTTGTGACTATAATTTGATTTGGTTCAACATGTATATATAGAACCCTTTTGTTGGTATTATGTCGCATGTGTTGTGACATGATATTTTTGTTAGAATATACCGTAGGGTATACCTGAGCTATAACCACCTGTGGGGGTACCACAGACATGTCATCTTGGCACGAGAGGCTTGACACTTTTCGTGACAGTGTGATTAGTCCACGGCGTCTCCATTTTGGGCTCCGGAGGAAGCGGGTCATTTGGTGTTTTGTTGTGGGAGGCGTATAGGTTAACCCTAGTTTTCTGTTATGTGGATTGGTGATGTTGTGCCAAACACACTATCCGATTTGCATACATTTGGATTCGCGGTCCAATGTGTGATTTGCCTGTGTGACATTATTTTGGTTGCCTGTGTGGCATCATTCGATTTGCCTGTGTGGCATTAGTTTGACTTGCATGTGTGACAAGATATATTTTTGAGCTTATTCGGTATGAAATAACTTCAGCCGTTTGTTTCAGCCTATTATTTTATTGGATTAGTTTTATCGATTTTTGTTCAGTTCAAATCATTGAGTTAGTTACTTCATTTCGTTATTTCTTTATTCTCTTATTGGTTTCGTCAATTATGTTGATTCATATATATTCCATTCAGATCCTTAGATATTACATTTTCGTTCGTACGTATTTGCACTTGAGGCTTGTTCAGTATTTTGTCTCAACTGTTTTCGTATATCAGTTGTATATCTGTATCCGTACTGGGCAATTGGCTCATGCTGTGTTTTTCTTCTGGCAGATTTGCAGGGGTGATTCAGGGCTAGTGTGATGAGAGTTTTTCCTTTGACCAGTTAGGTTGATTCAAATTTTAAGTTTTGATTATTCTGACTCAGTTTAGTGAATTGTACTTATTACTTTATTGTTGGATAACCACTATTAATATTTTGAGTTTGTTAGTGCTTTGTTTATTTATTTTAAGGTTTGTTGTGCTTTGCACGTGACCTCCCTTTTCTTTTCGGGAAGGGGGTGTTACATGCACACTATTTCTATTCTTATTAGGGAATAATATTACCCCACACAACCACAACATGTATGCCTTTGTGTGTCGCCCTACAACATCTTTACTTGCATTCTCGGGACATTTATTAAAATGTTCGTGCAACCACAGTAATGAAATTGCACTGCATTTTTTTGAACTAAAATATTTATCAGCTAATTTATCTCCAAAATAATCCCTAAAAAAATTTAAATTGCTGACAGCAAGGGTACCCGTTAAGGGCTTTCCCACCACCGGTAACCCAAAAATAAAGTGAACATCCTCTAACGTGATTGTTATTTTTCTACAGTTTAAATAAAAAGTATTGGTCTCCGGGCGCCATCTCTCGACTAAGGCAAATATCAAAGCAAGGTCAGTTTGGTGTACAACACTTTGAAAACTAAATACTCCAAATCCACATTTATCTAAAAGGAGTTTTTGTTCTTTTGTCAAAGCCCACTGATTATATTTCTGATCAGTATATTGACTGGAGCCTAGTTTTTCCTATCTCTCCCATGATATATGTCTTCTGATACATGATCTTATTGATCATGCAGAACACTTGACTCAATTGGCCCATATTCCCAGCTATCCATCTTTTACCTAAAAGAATATATCAATTCCATATTAGCATTAAGATACATGACAAAATGAAGTTGAAAGTAACATGCTGCAAAATGACAGTAATAACTAATTCAGTAATAACA
The DNA here is from genome assembly GCA_020205505.1 of Panax japonicus. Lineage (NCBI taxonomy): Eukaryota > Viridiplantae > Streptophyta > Magnoliopsida > Apiales > Araliaceae > Panax > Panax japonicus. The sequence goes on along the minus strand of CM035111.1, from coordinate 64,990,593 downwards.
TGCTTTAATTTTAGTGTAATTTTTTTTAAAAGCACTACTCATTATAAAATTTATTGTTTACTAATAATTTTTAATGAATCATTTTTAATTTTGAGTTTTTAAAATATTTTAAATTGAATTTAAAAAAGTAATAATAATTTTGTTATTTAGAAAGGAGGGAGTACGAAGCAGGTGACCCTATTAGTGGGGGGATTGAAAAAAATTTCCAGTAATAACATACATGCATAATATGCAGTGATAACATGCATTAATGACTACAAGAACAAATACATGTATGGTATTATATCTCCTTTAATTCAGTAATAACATGCAGTGATAAAAAAATGGCTTGATTGAGTACACTGTAATAAGTTTTTTTCATTTATATAATGTAATAATATTATTTTACTATTATACGAAAATAATAACAACAACAGAAACTATTAAAAACTGAACAAATAACAATAAATAAAAACTTACTTGTTGAAGTTCGATGTCTTTAGAATCTAATAAATGGAATCCAGCCGCTTCAACTTGTTGAAGTTTTTTGCTCCTTTCTTCCGAAATACTCCCTCTCTCCATTCTCTGTTACTGTAATTTTATCTAGTTATATATTGAACTTTAATTTGAACAACGTGTGTTCTCAATAGATCACTATAAATGGTTAAATAAGCTCATGCAAGCCGGTACATGAAATACATTTAGGACCAAATTCAAACACTGATACTGTTGTTTAATTCAACTTTTAAGTTTACCGAGATTGCAGGTTTTCTTTTCCGAGGCAATGTGGCAGAAAAAGTAGTCAATCTGTAGTATTCGGTGCCTGTCCCGAGGCGATGTGGCAGCCAAAGTTTTGTCTCTTTGCACGGTCGGTACAGGCTTCACCGGCTTAGAATAAAAAATTAAAATATATTATTTATAAAAACGCTCGGCCGGTACAGACACTACCGGCTTGTAATAAATAAATTACATATCTGCTGGACAGAGTCGAACCCGCGACCTCAAGCTCCAAACATTCGTCAAATGACCACCCGAGCACCACGGGCCTAGCTGTCATATTTTACCTTGGATTTGGATATATATTAAAACATTCCATTTCCCCCCAAATTATATTTTCTCATTTTTTTATTATAATTAATCGATTATTATTATTATTCTATTATTATTACGAATTGAGTATAAAGCCGTTACATATAGTAGCGGCTTATGTACTTTTTATTATTTTATTACCATTATTATTATTATTATTATTATTATTATTATAAAGACTGTTTGGTGAATAAGTGGTCAAATATAATAATAAAGCACTATGGGAATAGAAAAAAACTGACATTGATTATATGGAAAAAGTACATTAGTTTTACCCTTTAAATATTGTCTAGGAAGCTGCTATTTTCTCAAGTTATCTTCTTATCCTTCTATAGAATTTGTTCTCCGCTTCAATTTCTCTTTTCACCTCAACTCATAATATGTTTCATCTGGTTGCCCACTTTCACTTCAGAAAATCCTGTTGAAGTTCTGATCGAGCAAAATTCATCACTATTATTCACAAGTAAGTTTTTCAAAATGTCATATAATACATCTGAATTTGTCATTGAAGTTGAAAGTAATAAATCTGATATTGTTCCATACGTTGGTCAATTATTTTGTACGTTGGAAGAGGTTGAATATTTTTATAGATCATATGCACGTAAAAATGGATTTGAGATTAGAATTGCAACTTGTCATAAACATGCTAATATGAATGATATCAGATCTAGGCAGTATGTATGTAAGAAAGTCGGTACACCAATTGTTGGCAAGAGTTTACCTGATGATGAAGATAGTAGTAATAAAATAACTAGACAGAGAGACTTTATAGGACAAACAATGTGCAAAGCTAGAATATATGTTGTCCACAATAAGAAAGAAGACAATTGGCGTATTTCTACTGTTGAATTAGAGTACAATCATCATTTAGTGACCCCCACCAAAGTAGATTTGATCGAGACTCACAGAAATATTACTCCTGTTGCAAGAAATTTAATTGACACGTTAAATAAGTCAGGTATTGGTCCTAGTAAGATGATGAATGTTTTGAGCACAATGGGAGGTGGGTTGCAAAATGTTCCTTTCTCTACTGCTAATGTTGAGAATGTGGTGCGAGATTTAAGGCGTGATTCTGCAGATGAAAATGATGCACAAGCTGCTGTCAATCATTTGAACAAACTTACATCCGGAAGTGCCAGCAAATTTTTTTTCCGAGTGAAACCTGGTGAAAACAACCGCATAGCTTGTATTTTGTGGGTTGACGCCCGATCAAGGTTTATACATCAACCGTTCGGAGATGTTGTGATATTTGATAGTACATACCGAACAAATAAGTATGGCATGCCGTTTGTTCCATTTGCCGGGGTCAACCACCATTATCAGTCTATATTGTTTGGATTTGCACTGTTACGAGATGAGACAGAGGACACTTTCGTTTGGGTATTACAGACATGGCTTGAAGCCATGGACTACAAGGCATCTACAACCATCATCACTGATCAAGACAGAGCCATGAGTAATGCTATTGCTACGGTACTTCCAACTAGTTATCATTTATTGTGTTTTTGGCATATTAGCAATAAATTTCCTGAAATATTGCATCATGTTTATTCTGAGCACCCATCGTTCAAAAATGATTTTAACAACTGTGTGTATAACTCATTGTCCATCGAAAAATTTGAAGAGCGTTGGCATATTCTAATAAGTTCCTATGAATTGTATACTAATAAATGGCTTGGAAGTTTGTATGATGTATGACAGAAATGGATTCCAGCATATACAAAGAGATATTTTGCCGCGGGAATGACTACCACCGAAAGAAGCGAGAGCATGAATGCCTTTTTTGATGAGTATGTTAATGCATCAACAGGTATACTATGATTTGTACTGCAGAGTCAAAAGGCTGTAGAAAGATAGTTTATCAGGGAGAGAAAGGCCGACTACATAACAAAACATCGTAAAAAGATTATGGTACTCGATTTATCTTTAGAAATTCATGCTGCACAAGTGTACACAAAAGAGATGTTTAGACGTTTCCAACGTCAATTCGTCGATTCCATGAAATACAATGTTCATAAACTTAGTGAGTTGTGTGTCACTGATACTAAGGTTTATGCAGTGTATAATGCAGATGCAACTGAAAGTGGTGGAAGATATAAAGAAGTTGTCAACAATCGACAACTGGGATCGGTAACATGTAACTGCCAAATATTTTCTCACTCTGGTGAATTATGCAGGCACATCTTGAGATATTTCATAGCAAAGAGTATTTCACAAATACCGACCGACATGATCCTTCATCGATGGATAAGAGACGCGAACAAAAACAATGGTGAAGACTTACTCTTTAACTCCACATCTGCTGACTTCAAATAAAATCAAGCAATGCGCTATAATCATTTGATGGGTGATTACCAGGAGTTGACGAGCAAAGCGGCTTGCTCAGTCCGAGGTTACAAAACTTTTCTTAAACTGAATGCACGAGGAAAAGAGTTGGTTGACCAGTATGATCCGGATGAGAATATTACTGAACTGACAGATGACGACATTGATTGCATAGTTGGAGATCCAAATCATGATATGGGATACGATAATGACGATGAAGATGCAGAGGTGGAAGAAGAATAAGAGTTTTTGCCGCCTAATATTTCTCAAATAAAGAGCCGCAAAAAACAATCTAGCTTCAAGAATGCACTCGAGAAAATCATTCCTTTTAATACTCATCGAAAATGTGCAATTTGTGGCTTTGAAACCGACCATAATAAGCGAAATCACTATCGAGTGCTAGGTTTTCTGAGCCAAAGAAATAGGCGTCGGTTGTATTAATCATTCTATGTTTTTTTTATTTTATTTTATGAAAATGAACATGTAATATGTACTATTTCTCTTAATGTTATGCAGTACTAGTATTGGTATAATATGTATTTCTAATATTGATAATCACATTATTATTATTATAATAATACTTCACTACTTTTATAAATTCGATAAGTAAATTAATTTCCTGAAATGACTTGAAAAATTATCATCATTACTTATTAGACTAATTGAACTAATTTTATTAATAATGAAATCATTTTTAATAATAAAATCATTGCTTAATATATAAAATCATTACTAATAATCATTGCTTAATAATAAAATTATTAATACTAATAATGCAAGATTTGTAATGATCACTTTATATTTTATTAAAGAATGATAATTTTTTTAATATATTAATAATCCTTTTATTGATATTATTACAAAAATAAGAAAAAATATTAAAGAGGATAATAATAAATATAGATATTAACTTATTTCTAAATAGAAAACCCCCATATGTATTATATAGACTTATTAATAATAATAAATCGTAATATAATAATAATGCAAGAATATAGATTTTGGGGGATGGTAAAATTATAATATAAAGATATATCCTTGGTTGAAATTAACAGCTAGGCCCATGATGCTCGGGTGGTCATATGACGAGTGTATGGAGTTTGAGGTTGCGAGTTCGAATCTGTTTAGCATCTAATTGCTTGAATTAAATCATTTTTTTTAATTTTTTATTGTCAGTTGTGACAAGCTGTACCGGCCGACTATTTTTTTTAATTTTTTATTGCAAGCCGTATCAGCCTGTACCGGCCGAATTTTTTTTTATTATTTTAATGCCAGCCGTATTAGCCTATACCGGCCGGAATTTATTTTATTTTTTATTCCATTTTAATGTGCTGAGTCATGACATATAATGGAGAAATAAAAAAATGTGTAAGCCGGTACAAGCTCTTCCGGCCAGATTATTTTAATAATAAATATTCATTTTTTTAATTATACTGACAAGTTAATTTTACGTGGGCTTCACTTATTAAAATAGAAGCCGATACAGGTAAATAATTAGGCACAACAACCTGTACCGGCTTATCAAATAAAAAAGTTAATCGCAGCCATCAATTCAATTTATCAACGGTCCAAAAAGGGGTGTTGCACAGTACTCATAGCAACCGGCTGCTATGAAAAGGCTCCCATATATATATATATATATATATATATATATATATATATATATATATATATATATATATATATATATATATATATATATATATATATATATATATATATATATATATATGGGGAGCGATCCATAGCATCTATATGCTATGGGATAAAAAATAGCATATAGGCTCTAATCCGTCCGTTTTATTGATGAAAGACTGCGATCAAATTTAGGCTTACACCATCCGCTAGTATTACTAGCGGACGCAATTAGTATAAATTCTGGACACTTAAACCCTCCAGTTTACCCTCCAATAGATGTGTAGTACATGTTCCGCTAGTAATACTAGCGGACTTAAAATTTTGTGTGAAAGGTGACCTAATACATATATATTTACAAGAACACACACGAATGCTTGAAACACTAAAGTTGTATACTTAAATATTTTAGAACATCCATGCATGGTGAAAAAAAATCATTTTTTTGTTCAACTTTGGCTACTGAATCTGCTAGATCACTGACTTGATATACAACATCAATCAGTAAGTTCTAACTTTATTAATAAATTGATGATTTTTAGAGCAAAATGGTGGCTTATCAGCATGGGAGCCTGCAGGAGCTCAAAAATGGTTGGAGGTATTTTTTTTTCAACAAGAAATATTGACAAGTTGGGAAATTATTCTTAATATTTTTTTCAGATCATAAATCATACCTCTGACAGGTGCAATGCATAATTTGATATCTTCTCTCTCATTGTGGCGTTTATGTTGCAGACATTGTCATTGAGCAGGAGTAAGTTAATTTCTTACAATTGTAGTTCTTATTAACTCCACTCATATATCTTCAATGAACTAGAAACTGTCGAATTATTATAAGAAATTTTTCAACAAAATTTACAAACAAAGCATGGGCATTTTTCTTCTGTTAAATTAAGCATGTGCAGCTATTCGTAAAGCTGTTGAAGGTAATCATATTTGAAGGTTGTTTTCATACATCAAGTGGTCCAATGCATTAACAGATTGCTTTTAAATCATGCATTAAAAAACATGTTATCCATACATGTTGTGCCTTCCGTATAATTGCGTCTGTGTTTGTGTTGATTATTGTGTCTGTGTTATAATTGCAGCTCAAGTTTAATAAATAGGAAGAAGTCGTGGTCTTTTCGTCTGCTATTATTACTAGCGGACTTTGTTAATATTGGGTCTATTTTGGTCCATTGGAGGGTAAACTGGAGGGTCTTAAGTGTTCAGAATTTATACTAATTGCGTCCGCTAGTAATACTAGCGGACGGTGTAAGCCCAAATCTAATCTCAGCCTTTCATCAATAAAACGGACGGATTAGAGCCTATATGCCATTTTTTATCCCATAACATATAGATGTTATGGATCGCTCCCCTATATATATATATATATACGGTTTCTTTCAAAAACGGACCAGATATACGGACTAGGAACGGACTGAAGCAATTACGGGCTGAAACAAAAAAAACAGGCGGGTCAAAAATCCATTTGAAACCTGTTTTGAGAATACGCTGTCTCTCGCTCTTCCACCCTCTCTCTCACAAAGCAAGAGACCATGTCCCTCTCTCTCTCAAAACGAGCGTGAAGCAGGGTAAAGATTTCTACTGAAGCGAGCCAATTGCAAATCGGAAGGACAAGATTCCTACAAAGAGAATCGGAAGGTAAAGATTCTTACTTAATTTTGTAATTTCTGTTTGATTTGAAAGAAATCTAGAGTTTGTATAGTTATTTTGTGGGATCTTTTGGGGAAAATTGTTTATCGGTGCTTACTTTGTATAGTTACTTTGACAGAAATCTAGGGTTTGTATAGTTAATTTTATAATTTCTGTTTGTCTGTGCTTACTTTGTATCTTCTAGTCATACCTAATTTTTTTCTACAAAGAATTGGTTTGATGCCAATTCAGATCCCTCCATTTGCAGTACTACTGTAATAAATTTACCAGATGTGATTTGGAAAGTGTGGGATTTTCATGTACAAGTTGAGCAACTCTTCTAGAATAATACATGCTCTATAACTCATGTTTACATGTCCAATTTAAGCCTAAAAAACTCCTGTTAAAAAGAATTTAAATAAAAAATTATCTCCATTCAATTAACTAATAGTAGTCTGTAAAAAAGCTTTAAGCCACTTTTTTCTTGTTTAAACACTAATTAAGGTGGCTTGTGCAGTAAACATTGGATCAATAATTTTACACATTTAAGAAACACTCTTGGAAAATTGATAGTAAACCAGGTTTGAGCTTGGACCTATTGGAAGTTGGGGTTGTAGCATTCTTGGTTCCTAGCAAGGTCTTTTTTGACCAACCCATCACAAGAGATGTTTTCTATTTTATAGTTGTGTGGTAAAATTGAATCTATATAGGTATTTGAACTGTTTAGTGACTTTATTGTTGTTATTATTATTATTATTATTATTATTATTATTATTATTATTATTATATATAGGTTGATGCTTGTACTGATATTTCTTTTGTGAAGTTGATTGATTCTGAAGCTTTGCGAAAACTCCCCCTTTTAATTAATCTGACCCTTACATCGTCGACTGGTAAGCTTTAGAATGACCCTCCTTTCGCATAGCTACTACAGTTTTTCATTGATCAATTGCTTGGAAATTCTAGAAATCAACATGTTATATAATCTCACACCCTTACATGGTCCGCCACATGTTTACAAAATAACATTGAAGTTCTTGTATTGTCTTTGGAGCTTCACATTTCATGGTAAATTTTTGTACTGCGATTCTTGCCTTGCCTTGCCTTGCCTGTGTTTTTCAGTCTTTACTTTCTTGACCAGACTGTCTGTTCTCCACCTTTGTCTTCCCTCCCTTGAAATGTTAATTTACTTTTATTATGGAGGTATAGATAATGATGGCACTGTATATAGAACCAAAAATATTACTATGTTCCTCTATGTAGAGTTTCTGAAGGTGTCCAAGATAGTTAAAGAAAAGTTAAGGAGAATGCATATGCATCTTAGTAAGACTTTTACATGGACAATGCCTGCTAGTTTAAGAGAGTGCGATTTTGGGATGCACTGAGATGTCTGTAACGGTGTCCGGCTAGACAGAATGGTGTTCTAATATTGCAGTCATATGGGTTTTAGAAATTTTTTTATATCTAACAAGCTGACGTAATTCATTCAAATATACAATTTGGAATTATTGTTGATTAGTTTTATGCATGTCTGCTAATAGAAAACATGTCATCAAAATCGTCTACTGCTACATCTGTATGGCCTTCGTTCATATGTTGTTGTGGCCATGAACGTTGTGGTACGGGCCCTTGTATAGTAAAACTTTCAATGTCGGAAAAGAATCCGGGTAGACACTATTATTCTTGCCCAATAATGGTATGTATTTATTTATTGTAATTTTTGTATATTTGTTCCTTTTACACAAGTGAATAAATTTATTGTGTCCCAAAATATGCAGCAATGTGTCAGCTGGTGTGACGAATGTGTTCGAATGTTGCATAATCAAGGGAGGTTGCAAATGGACACATCTGAGCTTTTAAATGTAACAACTCATCCAACGAATACTAACGACTCCAACGAATTAGCGATGGTGAAAATTAAAATGCGTCAATTGTAACTAATTATGCGATTTGTCATAATTGTTAATATTATGTATGCGGTGTTGTTAATGTTATTAAATCGGTTGTAATTTTGATAATTTTCACTGTAAAACCAACATGTTATGTATGCAGTGTATAATTTCCTCAGTCTTCTCTTTTGTCTTTTGCTCATCCTTTCAACCCTTTTGTATAAAGGAACTTGTGCATTTATAGGTATTGAATGAGATTTCCTACTATGTTGATTTTACAGTAGTAGTATTTTATAAGTTGAATTAAATGAACTGAGTATACATATAAAGTGGCAAATGAAAGACATTGATGGACAAAGTTTGGTGATTTATTGCATGCGGGAATACAAAATCAATTTACACCTGATGTTGAACAAATAGTAAACCCATAAAATTTTGTACTTGATTGTTAAAAAATTCATTGATGAGATCAATCTTTTCCTATTAATTTAATTTGCAATAGACTTCAAGACACTGATTGTAGCAGCTCACGGTTCTAAATACTTCAATTAATCTTCAAACAATAATTATTTTAACATAGTTTGAAATTTTGGCCATGCCAGTAATGGAATTTTAAAAATAAAATAAAATTTGTTTTCAAGCTCGTAAACTTAAGCTTCAATTAACAGTCATATTTGAAGCAAGGTTTCTTAATTTAAAAGAAAATGAAAGGTGATAACTATCACAATATTTCTCATAAAATATTTTACACAAAATTTGATATGATAAAAAATTATCATCTCAAACAAAAAAAATGTGCCAAAATATCTTGGTTGATCTTTCATCACTTATGAGGATTCAATATCTGCAAATTCCTCCAACCTTTCTTTGTAAACAAACACCTAGATAACCAACACCTTGATTTTGGGGATACTTTCCATAACCAACATCATCTTGCATATCTGAACCTGTAAATAAAATAAAATATATGTATATTAGATTTATTGATATGTAACTCATAAAATATGGAGGGATCTGAATTGGCATCAAACCTAACTGTTGAACATGAATGACAGGTTCTAGAACAGAATTGCAGCTAACGAGACTAGACAAAAGTCTGTATTTGACATTTGAAAGTAATGAATCTGCAACAAGGTGCCTTTAGTTTTCATAATATGTAAGAAAAAAATTAGGTATGAATAGAAGATACAAAGTAAGCACAGACAATTAGGTGCATGTTCACAAGAATGAGTAGTGGGAGCTTTGTGATCACTGACATCATACAAGAATCCAGATTCTGTATTGCATAGACATAGGCATAAAGCCACCAACCTCATTAATGAGTTAGTCAAAAACATGTTTCTTTGTAGAAAACAGTGGTAAAATTACTTTGGTTCAACTACTTTCATAATTATGAGAAGGATAACAAAGATTGAACAAGTTATGGGTCTCAAGTTAATCCTTATCAGATTCCAATTAAGCTGTTTAGAACCTCTAGCTCTGCTTGAACCAGCATGTCTTGGGCACAGTTCATAGATTTTTGTTTTTTTTTTTCAAAGTGCAGTTGTTTATACATCCTTTATAATGAAACATGTAATTCCAATACGAAAACCAACATTACTCAAATTATCAATGTGGTACAAGCCCCAGTATTTTTGCCCTGGTGACTTTCTCTAGTATTAATATTTTTTTGGCCCTACCACAGAGAATAGAGAGACAATTGTTCTATTACTTCAAACATAGTTTAACTATCTGGATACTACTTGCTACTGGTCCAACTAGATCCTACCACTGTAGGTTCACTCAAAGCTGAAATAGAAGTCTAAATCACCTGAGTTATGTTCAAAAGCAACAAATATGAAGCAGAATATTTAAAAGTCTATCATGAAGCAGAACATTTAAAAGTCTATATACTACTTTGCTTGTTATAAGCAAGTAAATATGACCAAAAGAAGCCGAAGCAACCCATTTAGAAGTACACTTTGGGGAAGAATCTTCTAATTAAAACCGATAAACAATTTTCCCTAAAAGATCCCACAAAATAACTATACAAACCCTAGATTTCTTTCAAATCAAACAGAAATTACAAAATTAAGTAAGAATCTTTACCTTCCGATTCTCTTTGTAGGAATCTTGTCCTTCCGATTTGCAATAGGCTCGTAGGAATCTTTACTCTGCTTCAGGCGAGAGGGACAGGGTCGCTTGCTTTGACCTTTGAGAGAGAGAGGGAAGAGTGAGAGAGAGCGTATTCTCTTCAAATGGGTTTTTGACCCGCGTGTTTTTTTTTCAGCCCGAAATTGCTCAGTCCGTCCCTAGTCCGTATATCTGGTCCGTTTTTGAAAGAAACCGTATATATATATATATATATATATATATATATATATATATATATATATATCTAATAAAATACAAATAATTTTGAATTTTCCGCTCACTCAATAAATCATCTGGGCCGTCCAAAGTTTGAGATAAATCCCACCGTTCATACATCTATCTAATAAAATACATCTATCTATCTATCTATCTAATAATCTAATAATAATTTAATAAAATACAAATGACTTTAAATTTTCCGCTCACTCAATAAATTATTTTGGTCGTTTAAAATTTGAAATAAATCATATTGTCCATACAGTGCCGGAGGAACGGGACCCAGCTAGTATATATATATATATATAACTGAATAAAACAAAATCATTCAGGAACAACTTGTTCCTCTGATGAATTGGAAAGAAACCCAATGAATTATAGCAACTTGAGAAAAACATATCCTAATTGGCTAATTCCTGTTATCCAAATTGTAATAAATTATCACCTGTGACCTGTTCATGTATATAGAAAATAAAAAAAATGAATTAAAAATAGTTTATAACTCTGCATGCCAAGATGAAGAAGATCATTTATAGATAAATCTAAATCTTCTCGATCTTCCTTCTTGGCTAACAATTTCAACTCTTGAACCACATGAATCCCCCAGCCAGATTTCAAATCAGGGTAATACATATGCTTTATGGCCGCATCTATCATTTCTCTCTCATTGTTAGTCACAGATCCAAGATCCTCCGAGAACCTTCTCACCGTCCTCCGCCGTAGCTTTTTGGCGTCAATCACCTTCAATCCCATGGCCTTGTGCGACGTCGTGAATAGACAGTTACCGTCTGCCTCCGCGTCTCCACCGTGGCTCAGCCGGAACACCATCGAGTCCTCATGGTGATTCTTTGGGTGCTTCCACAGGACTCCTTTCGTTTGGAGTCTCTGTAAATTGTTTCTTTGTCGATCTTCTAAGCCGGACACGTTTTCTCAGGTTGAAGTGGGGGTGGCAACAGCGGCGACGGTGGAAATCTGACCTGAGAGATCGACGGTGCCGATTGAATCAAGAAGAGATGGAGGAGCTGAAGTTGGATCTTTACAAAGGATTGCCGGTGACGACGTCGTTGAATCGCAAATTAGCTTTCCCATTTAATATTATTTTTCTGTTTTTGGATTATATTTTTGAAAATTTGTGGTGTATTTTCCTTCGGCTCTTCAATGGAGGGAGGAATTGCAGAAGAGAGAGAGAGAGATTAGGGATAACGGATAGATTGACGGAGCAGGAGGTTTTACACACACGTGTCTGTAAGTATGTATCTGAGGAGCGAGGATTTAACCGTTCTAGATGTTTCGGATAGGAAATCAAAAGAGTACCATATATGTCCTGAGCCACTTGGCGTTAACTCATTGGATTACTATTGAAACGTTTTTGGTGTGGAGGGGAGTACTTTTCTCGCGTGTGGCGGGACGAGGTTTAGATCCCCTGGGTTGCCAAGTTGAATTTTGTCAAAATACGAAAATAAATTATCTCATCCTCCGCCTAATAAATTATTTTAATAGATTTAGGGGGTGTTTGATAAAAATTGAATGAATCTGAATTTAAATGAGTTGAATCTGAATTTGAATCTTAATGAAAAAAATTACTTATTTGATAATTAATTTGTATGAAACATCTTAATAATTTTTTACTATTTTACCCTTTTAAACTATATTAAGTGTATATAAGTATGAACGTACTAAACAATAAGTTTAATACAATATTAATTATGTAATATTTTAATAATTCAAACAAATTGAATTGAATTTTTTTTAAGATTTTAACCATACTGAATTGGCAAATTAAAAAAAATAAAAAAACATAATAATAATAACAACATAAACAACAAAGGAACCAAGCCTTTTCCTTATCTCTTCCCTCTCACCTAACCTTTTCCTTTATCTCTTCCCTCTCTCTAGCCTACTTTTCCTACTTCCTTCTAATTTTTTTTTGGTCTAGGCGTTGTGCAGTTGTTGTTAATTTTGTGACGTGATGATTCTATTTTTTTTTGAGACGGCGGTGGTTTGGTTTTGTGAGGCGGTGATGCAGGGTGAAGAGTGGTGGAAAATGATTTTTTTTTCTAATCTGACGATGGTGGTGTGGAGGTGGATGGTGTCTTTTTTAATCTTAATTTGTGACAAGTGACGGTGGTGTTAACAGTAGAAAACTTGTCGGTGTCGTGATTTTGTAAGGCGGTAGATGATGGCAGATCTATGTTTGTTGATTCTTACTGGTGGTTACTAGTGGGGATATGCAAGTAAAATGTCATTCAGTCAAGCAACTGAGCGTCTATCTTACTCGGTCAGACGCTAACAAAAACAATCAGATCAACATTTAATCAAACAAACAGTCTTAATTGCTGATCGAATCAGATATGGGACCATTCAGAGCCATTAAGCTCTTATCAAACAGCCCCCAAGATATTGAAGAGAAAAAAAAATCATTATGGATACACTAAATATATTTTTAATTGTAAACTATAAATTAACATAATAACTTTAATATGTCCTTATTTATATGTTAAATAGATTAAACATTATTGTGTCACTAGAATTACATTTTTGATAAAATGTCAGAGATAAATTTAAAATTATCCTTAAAAGTTATTATTTTTTGAAGAAAATATTTTTAATTGTGGGAACGGATAGAGTAATTTTTAAGTATTAGGGGTCTCAAAATTTTAAGTTTCACATGTATTTTTGATATTATATATATAATTTTAAAATTAAACATAAATGCATTTACTTTTATTCTTAATTGACTATCACCACACCAATTCATTTATAGCTAATATTAATTATAATAAATTTGAAAACCAAATTTTTTTCTTCAAACTCCTTATTTTATAAATATATTTCTAATTATGAAAAGAATGGAGTATAAGATCGAGACTGTTCACAAAGAATTTAATTTATGCATGCATTGCTCTTTGTGTAGAATTCAATGAATTTATTATAAAAAGAAATATTCCATTAATTAGCTTAAAATTTATAGATAAGTTTTTGAAAAAAATCTTAAGTTTTGAAATAAAACCTTAATTAAGAATGGTGTGGTGACAGATATTAATAGAAAAATAAAAATATTATGTCATTTTACAATCTGAAAAAGTATATATCTTTATATGTTGAACGAATTAATATATAGTATAATTCAATAGATTGTGAGAATTAAAGGACAAGAATGCGGAAAAGACGTACGCGGAGTGTTGAGTTGGGATTTAACATCGGTGTTTGCACTTTTTTGCAATCTTCTTAAATCTTAATTACTTATACGGCGATCTAATAATAATAAGATGAAAATTAATTTGAATTTGATGGTTTAGATTCATTATAATTTTTAGATTGTTAAAAAAAAAATTACTAATATTTTTATAAGTTATAAAAATAAATTTCAAATAAAATTTACTTGTGCAAATCTTAGATCGATATATATATATATATATATATATATTTCATTTCTTAGACTCATCCACTCCGAACTTACCCTGCATTTTTTTTAAAAAAAAAACATCACTAATAAAAAATGTATAATAATTTTTGGAATTGAATTTTTTTTTTTAAAAATGTTTTAAGTGTGATTTGGGTACATATAACAAAAGTGTTATACAGTCTGTACAACACTGTTTTGTTATATGTGCCCAAATCACACCCAAAATATTTTTTTTAAAAACCTTTCAGTTCAAAAAATTATTATATATAGGGTCGTGTGTGTATATATATATATATATATATATATATGGGGTTAATGGAGCAACCAAATGTACATAACTCTACTATTTATCAAGAGCTGATCGTTGGTAGTAGTAGTAGTAGTGTAATTGTGAATAGTCGACCCAAAATGGCAAAAAGATGTGATTTTCAAGTTGAAGGAGGAGCCGAAACAAACTAAAACTGGAGGCTTTCTATTTTATGTTTTACAGAGAGCTAGCTGTGTCTATTGTATATTATCATTATGGTCTCGTCCGTGTAAATTAGTAGAGTACTACTACTACTCCTCCTCTACATGAGTGAGCAGGAATTGGGATTTTCATCACTGAAAAGTTGAGGGGTGTATACAAGGTCTGGGTGATAATAATTGGGATATATGGACTCCCTTTTCCCACCTTTCTGATGATTCCCTTCTGATTGTTGCTTGCTGGTCTCATCCTCCTTACCACCGCCCCCGCCTCCGCCTCCGCCTTTCTTCTCCAGTTTCACAATTACCGCGTGCCTCCCTGTTCTTTTGCCAATGAATTTCGCTATCTTTTCTGCTTCAAAACTTCCCATCACCTTCACCGTAGAGTTTTTCATGTCCGCCTCCACTGTTTGCACTCCTGTATACATACAGTATATATATATATATATATATATATATATATACACACACAAAATAGACAAGGCACATGAAATTGAGATTTAATGAGTACGTACGTAACGTTACAGAGAACAGAAGAGAGATCAGAGAGAGGGTATATACCTTGCATTTTGTGGATGATGTGCTTCACATCTTTTGCACAGCCTTCGCAGTGCAGGTGCAGTTTAAGAGTTACTTCCACCAACTTGGGCTGTGGCACGTACCAATTATATCAAACACACAGAGGAATAATATATATATATATATATATATATATATATATATATATATATATCGATCAAAATCAACAAATTAATTAATCAATATTATCATCACAATTAAGGAGTAGATGATTGACAAACAGAGACAATTAATTTACCTCTTGTTTTTTGTCTTCCTTTTTGTCTTCTTTCTTCTCTTTAGGCAACACCGGAGAAATAAGCTCCACGTGCTTACCGGTCTTCTTCCCAATTCTCTCCACAACTTTCATTGGATCAGCTTTCGCCCCCTTAACAGTCACCTTGTCACTTTTGGAATCGATCTCAATTACTTCCACACCTGCACGCTTTGCTTAATTAATTAATTATAATTAGTAGTTGTAGTAGTAGTATTTTAATTAATAATTACATGAGCAATTAATTAGGTATATTATTGATATATATAACCAGAAACAGAAAACTTCATAATTACCATCGAATCCGCGCAAGCATTTGACGATTGTATCGGCGCATCCTTGGCAGTGAATAAAAACACCCAATACAATCACTCCCTTGTGGTTGAGTTTGTTTCCTTTGTTGATTTCTTCTTCATTATTCTTCTTCTGTTCGGATGAATTCTCTGCCGATGACTGTCCTCCTCCTTGCTCTTGCGTCTCATGTATTTGATTCGTCCTGTTTTTTACCTGTCCAAATTAACAGTATGTACTGTACAATACAAATGGGAGATTCATGTACGTATTAACTAGCTAATTAATTAGAAGCGTAGCCTAGCTAGAGTGATAAACTGAGATTGAGAAGCTAGCTAGATCTGTTTGGTTTCTGATCAGAAAATGTAACAACCGGAAACAAACTAGTACATATTTGTATGTATATATATATAAATTGGGAAACATTAATCATCGATATATCTAATAAACCAAAAAGAAGCAGATCTAGTATTTAGCTACGTACCAATTCGCAGTGAATAAGAAAGTAGGCAGGCAATATTAGTACTTTACCTTGCCCATTGTTTGCTAGCTAGCTCCTTTGTCAAATGCTGTATGGAAAACGCAAATGGAGAGAGCTAGCTATACTTATATTCAGTGCTACACACACAACACACTACACTACTTTTATGTATGCAGTATGCGTGCGGATATATATATATATATATGTAACCCCGCCAAGCCCTCTCTATCTCTCCCCCCAGAATATACCGGATATATATACGCAGTTACACACGTACACCCCACCACCATCCCCAAAATGCAAAATGAATTGCTCCATCATACACAAGCCGACAAATAATTAACCGTTTTGATACTATTTACCTTAAAGAGAGAAATTAAGGACTCGTAACTTACCTTGTGGCCTGTGGGGGGTAAAAACGTACGGGAGAAAGCAAGTGAAATCTTAATTGGACATGTATACCCTTGCCTTAATCACAAAAAGATCTTCTCCTTGGTAATCTGCGGACAGATGCATAGAATATGATAAACTTTTTTTATATATAAAAAAAGAAATTAATTTATTTTATTCACAATTTTCAGTTATTATCTGAAATAATAGGGGATTATAATATTTATTAAATAATCTATCATTTCAAATCATTTTGGTATTCTTAAATTAATAATTTTAAATACCAACGTAAAGAAAGCTAATTAGGAGAGTGCGAACTTTGTAATAGCTATCCGTCTCTGCCCTGCCCTGTCTTCTTTCACTACCTCCATGTATTGATATTGGATCGTCATGGAAATCCGGCCGCTATGGAGCCCGAAATAATCCAATCCCACGAATTATACGAACATGGGCTTGGGCTTGAAGTCTAACTTATGCATAAAACTAGGATATATAAATTCTTCCCACTGAATGCCGGAATCGATAAGCTCAACAAATTCCACGTGTTGCAAGGCACGAAGCTTTGGGTCTAACAGCAACACGTGCAAATAGGAGGATTCCTCCTGGTAATGTTTCGCCTAGGCTGTCATGGGATGAAGGATGAGGTAAATGACTGATAGTAATTTGGAAACTCTGTATTCCGATTTCACGGAAGAAGAATAGTAAGTAAGATCCATTATTTATTTATTTCATTCATTTTGATTTTGCTCAAGCCTGATCCATAAATTATATGGGTATTTATTTTGTTATTAATTGTTTGCATATGTTGTTCATGTTTGTTTCAGATTCTTCCTAAACAAGAAAGATATGGTTTTATAATTTATGATACGTAAATTTCTAGCAGAGTAGCAGAATCTGAAATATATATCATCTTTGCATGTTTTTTGGGTCTCTCTTTTTAGTATATGGGTTTTAGGTAATTTTAATAGCCTAAGTTGCCCTTTCTCCAAAGTTTTGATTGGTTTGTTAATGGAGGAGTAATTGTGCATTTGCTTAAATTTCATATATGCACTTCGACAACCTGTTCTGTTCAAAGTTGGATACAATTTTTTTGACTTTTTATAAATCAATTAGCAATTTCTTTTTCTTTTTTTAATAAATTAAAATTACTACAAACTAATTAAAAATTAAACGGATTCATATCAGATTTGAATTTTATAATTTTAGGATTTTGCAAATTGATTTCAAAAGTTGTATCTTTAATTTGGGAACATAGGTAGGTAGTATGTTTTACAAATGGGCATGTTGTAATGATGAGGTACTTTGAGAGTGATTTTTTAAAACCTCCTTGAATGAAATTCCTTGTTTAGCTGGTAGTAGTAGTACATAATAAAGGTATTCTAAAATTACAGAGCAGAGTTAAATTTGAAATTTAAGGGCCTAAAATCCCCACTTGGAGTAAGGATGTTCTCTGGAAAAAGTAATAAACATGCTAAAACAAAAATCATACATTATTGTATTACTATGGTTCTATACCAACTTATGTGGGCTAGTCTGACATAGAAGGTTCACAACAAGTTGATAAATGGTTTTGGTCACCCTTCCTTACCTTTTTTTTGGGTGGACCAATTGGGCTCAGTTCATCAGAGTAAGGGGGACACCATCAATTACCTTCTTGTTAAGAAAGGGCTTATTAATTAGGAGAGGGCTACATGGATCTGTATGAGGCAACTCCAAGGGGGTTGATACGGTTTTAGCCTTTTAGACTCTCCCTTCTAACAACTAACTTTTGGGGATGAAATTTCTAAGATTGTAACAAAATACAGTCCCCCGTCTTCAGAACCCATTCACAGCGACACGCTACTTTCCTTATGGATTCATTCTCACTATAATGTACGTGTCTGTATATATTCCTGAAATGTAAGATCATTTCTCTAGAATGTAATTTTACATTCTTCCCCTCTACAGGTTCAATAGCACCTTGCTAGAAATTTTTAAAAAAATCCATCGGAAGGTCAGTCTCATATACTAGCTAAGGGAAAATCCAACCGATACAAATATGTCGGGTGTATCGCTAGCTGTGGCTTCTCATTCCGAGCCTGATCAGACCACCACCTCCACCACAAATCCCCAGCAAAAATCCCTCCATGGCAGACAGCAGCAGCAGGAGCAGTCAGTGGTGGGGAGTGCATTGGGATCCCTGAAAGTAATTGAACTGCAGCTGGTTGCTTTCATCATGGTTTTCTCGGCCAGTGGTCTTGTCCCGCTCCTCGACCTCGTCTTTCCGGCCTTTGCATCGGCCTATATTATTGTACTCTCTCGACTGGCTTTCCCATCTCATGGAAGCAAAAGTAGCTCACAGGAAATATTTCATGGCAGTAGACTCTTTCGGTTTTACATAGTCTTTGGAACCACAATCGGGCTTTTCTTGCCACTGGCATACGTGTTGGGTGGATTCGCAAGGGGGGACGAGCACGCGGTTCGATCAGCAACTCCTCACTTGTTCTTGCTCTCGTTTCAAATCCTAACTGAGAACATAATTAGTGGGTTATCCTTGTTCTCGCCTCCAGTGAGGGCACTGGTACCACTGCTCTATACGGTTAGGAGAATTTTTGTGGACATTGATTGGATACATGATGTATGGCTTAACAAGACACTGCCAGCAAATGCACGGTTTAAGGCAAGTCTTGTTAATTTTTATATATCAAATACTGTACTGTACTTTACTGTTAATTAATTCCTTTGGTTTGGGCATTGATTTGGCATGTCTACTAACTGAAATGATGGCTTAGGATGTTGCATGGTATTGGTTTGGAAGGAGCTTAGCGGTTGCGAATCTGGTGTATTTCTCAATCAACCTGTTTGGATTCTTGATTCCCCGGTTTCTCCCGAGAGCTTTTGAGAGGTATTTTGGGGAAAGGGATGAGAATGAGATGCATGCTAAGGTTGCAGAAGACAAGTCCTCCGCTGCAGCTTCACTGCAAGAAAAACCTGCAGAAGATAAAAAAACAGATTGATTGATTTACTTCTTTTCTTGGTGTTCAGTGCTGCTGGTGTTTTGTCTGAACTTTGTTTTCGTTGTGTTGCAGATGTAATCTTTATAATGTCCAGTTTCTCATATTTCTTCCGTCGGTCATTCTTAGAACTCATTAGTAATACTATCTTGTAATGCGACTTATAAATAAGATAGTGATATAAATACTTTGTAAATCTAGTTGAAGTCAAAATTCAGACTAAAATATACAATCCAATCCAAAACGGGTAAAGTATACATGATAGAGCAGGGCTATAGCTGTTGACACCATTTGCAAGCTTTCAAATTTTATGGCTCATGGTGGGTTGGTGGGATTCGCCTCAAAATATTTATTATTGCAGCTTTGTAGTTTTGAAGGCTAGAAGATATATTAATATAAATTCAGATATACGATTCCCCAATATAATTAATGAAAAATTTTCAAACTACATGATTACTACTACTACTACTAGCAGGTAATTGATGATTTTTTAGCTATCTCAAACAGAATTTTGATTGAGAAGCTGCATATTCCTCACAACGGTAGAGTATTTAAAAAACCCGCTTACACAGGCTACAATTGCCATTTGGGTTCACTCTAGTGGCTTGCTGCATTGATTAAACACAAGGATAGTGGGGAATTTGTGCCCATTGATAGGATTGTGATGGTGAGCACAACTCATGGGATAAAGTTCAGCTCATACACTGAGATGTGCTCCAAACAATTTATTGAGACCAATTTAATGAACATGGTGGGTTACAATTTGGGTTTGGTAGCACTGGGTTGCTGCTCTCTTCCATTTATACTTGGGTGGTGTTGAAATTTATTTTGCTGCTCATAAGTCTACTGCTACAACTGCTTCATGGTGCTTGAGCCTTGTCGCTATACATGCTGAAT